>JAOUZG010016704.1:4003947-4048613 GCA_026289955.1 Argiope argentata | reverse complement strand
TGTGTGTGTGTGTGTGTGTGTGTGTGTGTGTGTGTGTGTGTGTGTGTTTAAAAATATTACACGGAACGTGTAGGTAAATACAGTCATTAAATCAATGAAATGTATAACTAGAAATTATTAAAATTGCAGAGTAAACTGTAAATAAATAAAATTGATATAAATGAAAAACTTTTTTTTAATTCAAAGAGAAGTAAAAATAGTTTTTGCGCAATAATAAAATTTGAATTCATTGAGAGAAAATGCCAAAAACTGGATTGATTTTCAACTAAAAAAACAATAATTAAATTTAAAACGTTGTTAACTTTTTTGCATAAGCATAAACCTTATTTTTATTTGCAATGTTTGAAAAAAAACCTATAATAATTAATATGAAAATAATTCATCTAATATTACTTATTTAATATTAAAATTTCTTGATTTCAAATTGTATCGATTCATAATTTCAATTTCTAAGAAATTCTCCTTAAACAAATCCAAAGAAATATAGCATGGTAAAGGCCTGTATTGATGCTCTAACTTATAAACAGAAACTGTTTAGTTCATAAACAAATTTCTTTTTTAAGCGTTAAAGAAACAAATTATTTATTAAGATACTAAAACTATAAAATATGAATTAGAATATATTCAAAAATCAAAAATTCTTATCAACGGTACAAATTACTTTATTATTATATAGAGAAACAAATTAAGAAAATGTAACATTTCAACTTAAAAATGATGCAAAAATATTGAACAAGAATTGCATAATTTCTGGATTCAGAGCAAAATCTCGAAACAAATGAGAGCAGAAATTGCTCTTGTTTCTCATGATGAGATTTCTTTTTCTAGCTCAGAAGTCTTTGAACTTCCGCATCATACACATTTAACTCCCAGCACTTCGTATGCATACAATTCAATCTCTGGCAAGGCGACAAGAAAGAGAAATGTCAACTTTCAAATCACGAAGCAGGGACTAACATCAACGATCACGGCCTTAAAAAACAAATATCACTTTCGTCCGAAATCTAAATTAATATTTCACGGTTGGCGTATTTTTTCTCGATATGATTTCTCAAAGATATTTGGTATTCAAAGCATAACCCGGCTATTTTGTTGCATAATGATTATTTTGTTTACCGTTAAAACGTGTCGAGAACCGTGAAAACACCCCCCCCCCTTCAAACCTATTAAGTCCGTGACACACAACTCAAGTTTCTTATTTTCCACAATTTTGCTCCATTAACCGTTATTAGATATTCATTGATATATCATAAAATGTTCATTGGATATCAGTAGAGACTTGGATATGTTTAAATGCTTATTGAAAATAGTTGTTTTTAAAAAAACACAAAACTCGCATAAAATATGCGTTCAATGTCTTTCATATTTATTTGCGACTTTTTATCATTGAGGTCTATATTTTTACATAATATATTAAAACTGATAATAATGTACTGCTGCTATCCAATAAAACTCCAACAGCAGTTTAATGTAATATACGAAATTATTTCATTCATATAATTTAGAAATCAAAACAAAGATTTATTGAAAATAAAAAAAGGCATATATTCAGTACGTTTTTCCATCTTTATAAAAATTAAAAATTCACCTAAAATATTTGCTGCTCATCAGTGGTTTATAAAACTTAAGTGGTCTGAAATTTATAAATATATTCAATTTGGTATATAATTTTGTATTGAATAGTTGATATGTTTAACTGAATTTTTGAAGAAAATATAACTATTTCCCATTCTGTTTCAGGTTTAAAAAAACAATTCTTAAATAATTTATTAAATAATTCAATTTTTTGAAATAAATTGTATCTGAAATTTAATTAACAAGCATTTGAAATTCAAAATTTTTAATGTGCTATTTTTATTCGCTATTCAGATATTACTCTATTGATTTCATCCAAATATTTCTGAAACGAAACGAAATCCGCTATACTGCATGAGTATAACATAATTCATTAACATTTATTTCAAATAATTTTGCCCATGAAATTATATAGAATAATGAAAGTTGATCTTCATGTTGCCAAACACAAGAAAATTACCAATTTCTTCTTGTGCTTTTGATATTTAATGCGTGTGTTTTTAAAAAATATATTTATCCTTGAAATCGAGTCTCAATTGATAAACAAAAAGAAAATTTTTATTTAGAATAAATTCTACTTTATGAAATTAATGTAAATTAATTCACTTAAATAAAATTTTAAGTATATTCTTATATGCAATTTTTAAAATATAAAATACATTATTTTAATGAATATAATAAGTTATTTCAGAAAATAATATATTTTCTATGAATAAATCATGATGAGTTATTTTTAAATATAACTAGAAATTCTATAAATGAAACAAATTATACATTGTAACATTACGTTATTATACCTTTTACATTTATATATAAATTAATCGAATTCCTAGAAAAAGAAGTAAAAATTTAGAGAGAGACTGAAAAATATCTAATGAGTTGAGATAATGTGAAAAAAATGCTAAGGTATTCTAAAAATCTTGGGAAACAAACTAATCTAAATTATCTTAATTGAGTTCTTAATTAGAAATAAATAATGGCTAATTTAAGTTTAAAATCTTTGTATTTGTTTTATATAACACTATTTCACTTCTCCATATTTCCTACGACCGAAATGGAAAGGGGACTTCTGGGGAAAAAAATGACTCGTCTTCAATTTTAAACTTCAGGTGGAAAAGAACACTCACCAATCCGCCGCCTATAATCGACACGTGAAGATCTTTAGCCTCTTTCATGATCGTCGCTCATGTGTTTGTTCTCAGTTCGAGGAGAAACTTGAAAACAACTCACTTCGTCTCTGAGCCGGGTTACAAGATTCAAGTCTGAATCGCCCACTAAGAAAGTTCAACTACTCTTTATGAATGAAATACGAAGAGCGAAGACCAGCTCCACAGCTCTTCGACTAGCAAAGAAAAAAAGAAAATAAAGTCACTGTTTATTTAATTACAATTTGAACTGTTTCAGAATGAAGTTCTTCCCATTCTATGCAGACGATTTTTAAATCCAGCTGCATTTTCTGTATGCATTCCATTGTATTCAAATGATTTTTAGTTTTAACATTTCGTAGTTGAAATAGATGAACAAGTAACATAAGCAAATCATATACACAACAATATAAACTTATGACAAAGTTTTGAGATGTTGGAACTTTTTTTTAGTTATTTTAGTTATACAAGTTCATAGACTATATTCCTATCAATAAAGTTCTTAAAATATTATTATCATATCTGAACATGATGTTGTTTTGGGGATGAGATTTTTGGCGTCAACAAAAATCCGTTTGAAAAAAAATTAATTATCTGCACGAGCATCTCAAAAAATCCGCTTTCAATTAGCGTTGTCATCGCAATTACAAAATCTCTGATTTTTTTTAAAAATAAGTTAATGGCTATAGCAAATAAGACTTAGAATAATGTTATTTTGAGAATACGATATTTTTTTTAACAATAAATGCGAGACAAAGTTTTTTTTTGGATCGTTTGCAGTACTAAAGTGACTCATTCAATGAAACAATTAAAATGAATTAAAATATAATTTAACTCGAACGACCACGTGGTGCTTGGCCGTTCAAGAAAGGATGTTCTTACATGATACATTTAAATATGCATATCAGATTTCATCTTCATCTTTATTTTTTATTATTATTTTAACGGAAACATATAACTGCTAACAAAAGAAACCATAAAAAAATTTCGCTGCAAGTATAAATTGCATCAAATTGATAGTATAAATTTTGATCTTTAGTTTCATATTGAAAATGAGATCACTTTTAACTTCCATAAATTCCCTTAAATATTTTGTAAAGAATGCAGCTAATACTCTTGGAGATTTTGAAGTGAATTTATTTTACACTTTTTGTTTATTAATTGACAAGTTTTCATAATTTTTTGGTTCTGATCAGTATAAGAACATTAAAGACAGTAAAGATGATCAACATGAACAGATTTTTTTTGTTTTAAATTAACTATGATTTAAGATCAAATTTAAATATTAAAAAAATTATCATCAATACATTAGAGTCAAGCACATCATTGTAGGTAAACTAATTGTAGAAACTAATCCTTAGAAATTCAAACTACGACTATTTTCGATTTCAGCCTTCTTTGCAATAGCGAATGACTTTGAAAATATTTTCCTATTTTTAATAATTAGAGTAATGTTAGAGTTAGTTTATGTAAGAACATCCGTCAAAGTCCATAATGTCAGAAAGAAATTAAAGATATGAATTTTTAATTTTTAATTACTATTTATAGAAGTATTTTTACATCAAAGAAGAAAATTTAGAATAACTTACAAATACAACTTTATTTATTGTGTAAGAAATTTTAATCGTGAATTTTCTGCTTTAACTATTCTATATTTCTAAATTAGATCTATCATGACCGTTGTTAAGAGGTAACTTCAGTCCATCATCAGTAAAAGCGAAACGAAAAGAGAAAAGTTCTGATTGGGGGGAATCCGGAATTGTATCCATTCTGTTGATTCAGCATTCCAAAGTTTCGAAAAATATTTATTTCACATTTTACAACTTCACCTGCCCAAAAGGATGAGAGGATCATGGAAACAGGTTGGGAAGATCCCAATGGCTTTAACAGAATAAAGCATGAATAAATAATGAGCACAGGTTAATATTTTTGGAACACAATTTAGTAGAACTCAGAACAAAACTAAACAGAAAAAATTAAAATGAAATCTCCTGTGCCTATTTCAATGTATCACGTCAGAACATCATTTCTTGAACGGCCAAGCACCACGTGCTCGTGCAGGTTAAATTATAATTTCATTCTTTTTAATCGTTTCATTGAATGAGTCACTTGAGTACTGCAAACGATCCAAAAAGAACTTTGTCTCGCATTTATTGTTTAAAAAAATATCCCATTTCCGATTTATTTCATTTCATATAATCACATGCTTAAAATGACATTTTTCTAGGTTTTATTTCCTGCAGTCATTAACTTATTTTTTTCAGTCAGAGCTTTTGTAAATGCAATGGCAACACGTTATTAAAAGCTGATATTTTGAGATGCTCGTGCAGATAATAACATTTTATATTTTCTGCCAACGAATTTTTTTAAATTTTTGTTGACGCCAAAAACCTTATTCCCAAAACAATATTATGTTCTGACATAATAATAACTTTTATTTAAAAATGCTAACCTGTGCAAACACATCTTTAATTTCATAGTTAAAGCCAAAATAAGTAAAGTTAGTACTGACGTAATCAGACTAAAAGGAAAATTAATTTAATTAATAATCTTTTGGGCTCGAAAATATATTAAATGCATGCATTAGTTACATTGAATAGAAAATCAGCAAAAGTAGTCTCTTCGAAATCTTCTGGCATGTTCTCTTATGAAGATGTTATTCCCTTCCTACAGTGATATAACATAGTAAAACCTTGGACACGGCACGACCTTCGGCTAGCGAAGGTCGCTGACAAGGCCGGCTGGTGCCACGAATGTTCAGATTTTTTAGTGGCAAAACTTCGCACGAGAATTGTGTGCTTTATGATATAGTAAAGAAAACCGTCCTAGTATATTAATAACTGCATTCCCATTGTTAACAACATTGGTGAAAGACAGAGTCTATAATTGAGTGACCTTAGATAACTTGAGATCTTAGACTATTTTTTTTAAAAGATTATTTGTAGGAATGTGGTTAATACATCAAAACTAGAAAGTCGAATAAGTATTTTGGAAGCCTATTTTCAGACCATTTGAAACCAAAATTCAGTACAGAATTGCAGTTACACTCAAACATTCACATGCAAAATTTCAGTTTTTTACGTTGTGGAGTTTTTGAGTTGTAGCATTCTCCATTGACTTACTGTTAACCCCTTATCAGGTTTGCCCGAAATTTGACATGGATCTACATTCTAGATGGCACAGTAAAATGGGACATTTTTGTTAGTTTTTGAAAATAATTATTTTTTATTCCTGAACAATTAATCATTGAACCAAACATCAAAAGTGCTAATGTTTTCGTATCATTAAAAAGACATTTGAAGCAATTCTTTTCGTACATTTTTATACACGGATTTGTGCATTTTATTTTAAGTTTTTTACCAATTTCAATTAACGTTTTTACAATAATTTGAGACTGTAATGTTTTGATTAGGTGATGATGATGTCTTCTAAATTTACGGGCAAAAAATATTTTCACCTGCTTTTACCAATATTGCATTATTATTATGTATGCTTCTTTGACAACAGGTGCTTTTTTAAAAGGTTGATCTGCTTCTACCATTATTGTTTTATTATTACGTATGCTTCTTTGAAAGCAGATGCATTTTTAAAAGACTGACGAAGAGCTATGACATCGTAGCTGTTATTTCCTTTCAAAATCGGTAATAATTAATTCAATACTTGTAAAAGCAGGCAAAAATATTTTTGTCCCCGTCAATTTCGGAAACATCAAAATCTCCTAACCGCAATATCATGTTCTCACATGACAGTAAACATAGATATCAAAATTATGAGAGCAATACGTTGATATGTGCTGTCTCTGTTTTTATTAGAAAGAAAATAACTAGCGAAAAAGTCTTTGAAAATAATTATATATCTCATCAAGAATAAATGTCAAGTCTTCTCAATCACAAAAAAGAAGACGCGAGATTTTATTGAATTGTGATAAGGGAGATAAGATACTCATATAAGTCCTTACCTTTGCAGATTAGAAAATATTTCTTAATTCGTCTCGTTAAGAAAACTTTTTTATCTTTTGGGGAGGCTTATTCCAAAATTTTCTAACAATTGGGGGAATATGAAAAATGGAAAAAATCCATATTAGGAGTGGGAAAATACCAATCTCATCCAAGTATTTCTATAGCAAGTAAAATTGGAATGGGAACCTGACATAAAAGAAAAAAAATCTGGATAAGGATATAATACCAAAGATGAATCTGCTCATGTATTTTCTATAAAGGACAAATCTAATGAACTTGTTGAAATACTGTATGCCAAGGAGATTAATGATACATTCTTCAAAATTAAAATTTGAAATATTTGCTGTGGTAGTGTCAAACATTTTGTTGGTAAATTCCTTTAACTGTATGGAGATCGGTGTTATGTCTTCGTCTGCGTAACAGATAGAAATCTTTTTACTTTTTCAACGTGCGAGATTAATCTTTACTGAATATTCAAAATAGCGCATGCATAATTAATCCTGTATATATTAATCCTACATATTATTACCACGTAGAATAATACTCAAAGGAAATTTCGGTTTTCTGACGAAATTGTAAACAACAACAAAAATAGATATTCGTAAATTTAAAACTTTCTAATTTTTGTAATGAAAAATTAGAATATTTTTGTATGCTTTTCTTTACAATAAAGAGTTAATATTACTATGGAAATTGTTTTCATAATTACAAAAAAAAGCTGGCGTCCCTGCACAGAGGTAACACGTCTTCCATGGGATATGGGCGTCCCGGTTAGGTCATGGTTATTCTTCTGTGTACTATATGTGAGGTGTGTGAATATGCTCTCCGTAAAAAGGGTCTATGCCAGTGAATGTGCTGAGTGAAAAACTAACTCGTACTCTTGGCCCTAGTTGACTCTATTTCAAAATAAGACATTCATTTGGCTAAAAAAAAAAAACCTTGCAAAACTATCTTCAGAATAGCTTTGCAGGAATTATATTTTTTAGTGTTATATATGCTATCGTTTACTTAAATTTTCAAGTTACAGCATAGTATAAAACATGGGGATTGCCCATGGTATGTGCCATTAGTAACAACAACAAAAAAACTCTTATTATTATTTAGAGATTAGAGAAAGTTTGAAATTTGAAAAATCGTCAAATTCTTTATGGCAATTACTATATTTGATTGGGAGAAAACGTCCATTTCTAGGGAATATGCGAGAAAATTTCGAGGAGACTACTTCTTTTTGTTTAGTTTTCTTATTGTAATTTTCTTTTAACTCGGGTGAGAGAAAAAGAAAGTTTGACATATAACAGTCATGAAATTAATGTAAATTCAAAAGAACGAAGCAATAACAACTAAAATTTAATGCAGAATCTCCTATTATCAAACGGTTACCTGTATTCCATGTTTTTAATTTCTTAAAATATAATTCATTATTCGTAGTTGAATTTTGAAATATTTTTTTAAATTATAAAATACAAAATAATAGCTGTTTAACTATTTGGAGAAAGATACAAGTAATATGCGTGAAAAAAAATTCTAAAAGAAATTAGCTAAACTTTTCTCTTTTGCTGAACAAATACATAATTTTCTGAGGGTAAACTTTAAAAAAAAACTTATGTCATAAAATATAATATTCTCTGAAATAATTAATTATCATATGAAATAAATAATAAATCATTATCATTTATTTTATAAAATAAATAACAATTCAATGAAATAACTGAATAACATATTTTTTTAAAAACATTTAAAACCATATATTTAAATATCTGCAATTGTTGCGTTAGTAGAATAATTTTAAAATGGCGCAGAACTTGCAATTGTTTCTGAGTTATGAATTCTGGATCAAGAATGAGCATGGACTTTATAATTTTTATTTCAAATTTTATCTACAAACAAATTTTGATGTCGAGAAATTCACAAACAAAATTTTTCATCGTTTGAAACTGCTTGCTTCTGTTGGAAGCTGGCGATAAGGCAGGTGATATCCGGTAGAAAGTTATGAAATTGCAGATGTTGTTTTCAATTTATCTTTAACACATCTGGAAAAAATTTATAGAGCTGCTGAATAAATAGCGGTGAAACTGCTGACTCCTAACGATGTCTGGATTTAAAAATTGCAATGTAACAATTGTAGAGTTAAGTTAAAGTAAAAATAATATCAATGTTATAATTTGGAAAATGCTTAGATATCTGATACAAAACGTTTTCTTCCTTGAAGCTTTAATCAAGAAGCATCATTATTTTTTGTGAATAATCAAAATATCTCACATTTTCTTTTTCAGTCAGCCGCTAATCATGAAATAAGATAAAGATAAAAGTAAATATAACCTGATTCATGTATTTACATTTTCAATTCGAAGTTATATAATAAATATCAATTTTAAATTCTCAAAATATTATAAAAATAATAAGTGTGTGTGTGTGTGTGTGTGTGTGTGTGTGTGTGTGTGTGTGTGTGTGTGTGTGTGTGTGTGTGTGTGTGTGTGTGTGTGTGTGTGTGTGTGTGTGTGTGTGTGTGTGTGTGTGTAATTTTTGTATGGTAATTTATTACAGAAAATTAAGGAAATTAAAACAAAATCTGTCAAATAAATAATTTTAACATAACATGCATATAATTAAAACATTATTTTTAAAGCATTAATAGTTTGTTCACAAAAAAAAGATGAACATTTTTTTGAACTGTGAAATTTAGTAGCCATTTGGTAAAGAAAATCTTAAATACTTTTTTTTACCTAAAATTTAAAATCGCTTGATGTCGAAAAGCTTAAACTCAGAAGAAATGGATAAATTTTTAATGAAACTGATGTATTTTGTGATGGGTAATGCAATTTTTTAAGAAGTATTCATCAGTTTGTTTTAAAAATAATCTAAAAATTAAAGCACGTTTGCAAATAAGCGAATTATTTTTTATGTGTTTCTTTAATTTCAGCAACTACGGCTACACATATAGAAAACAGAAACCAAATACTGCAACTTTTAAGATGTTATTCGAATAATTTAATAAATTATTAGATTAATAACTATAATTTTTATAATATACACTTATATAAGAACATAAGAGTCTAATTACTTTACAGCATAAATCTTTTTTTGTACTCTTTAAGTTGTATGGTCGGATTTGATACCAAATCTTTCAAACCAAAAATGAAAATTTTGCATTAATCCTGTTTCAGTAATGTAGATATTTTAATTTCTTATATTTTTTATAAATATATGATAAAATACTCTGAAGTTAAAAAATTTTTGTAATATGAAGTTTATAAGTTCAATAAAAAAATTTTTAATAAAATATTTGTTGAAGATGAAGTATAATTTTTAAAGTTTTGAGTTTTATTTTTCGGTCAACAAGAGTAATAAAAAGATATAAAAACATATTTCTAAAATGCTTTACATAAAAAATTTGTTCCTTTTTTATGCATAGTGAAGTCAATTCAAATAATTAATTAATATGAGTTAATTAATATGTTAATTCAAATTAATTAAAACAAGTTAATTAATAAGAGAGTAAATAAGAAAATGTATTATCTTTTTGATTAAAAAAAAGACTTTGAGAAGAAAAATTTAATTTGTTAAAGAAAAATATCTTTCAAAATTATCTGAATACCAAAGTTCGTTTTTAATTAAAGTACTTTTTCAATTTTTGGTACATAAAAAAAGAAATTTATTAATTATTTAATTTTTTAAAAATTCTAAATAAAAAAATATTTTTTGAATAGAAAAAGAAATTTTTAAATCAACTACATGTTTTCCCCAATAACCAGAATGATTGAAGTCAATTATCGTTTGCACTAAAAAAATCTGTTTATTTAATAATAATAAGATAATTTTCTTTTTTTTTCTTCAAGAGAGTTTATTTTTGTCTCTCTTGCGGTCGATGAATCCTTTTCTACTTTGTAGAGGATGACTGTTTTATTTTTAGAACAACTATCTCCGAGTACTTAAACGAGGACATGCATATTACCGCTGAAGATGAGCAAGAGCGGAAGTCAGGAAAGAAAAAAAAAGAGAAGAGGGAGGAAAAAAAGAAGATAAAACCCCATGTAACATAAAACAAATAAGAGGGCAGTGAAGAAAAAAAAAGACAGGTGAATCAAAATTTTCCGAATCAGTATCAAATTTCGAATGACCTCGACATAAGACCGGTTTGCTTCCATAAATCTAAGGTGATGGACATCCCCTGAAGGTATGAGGATATTATTTGACCCTCAGACAGTTGATAAAGAATCGAATTTGGAAGGTTTTGATTACATAAGATAGATTTTTAAGGCTGAAATAACGAGAGAAAAAAATCGTGATCGTGATAACTGAAATCTTATGGCGAGTAAAGTGCATTTTCAAATAACTGAAATAAGTGCTTTGTTGGGTTTTTTTTTTTCTTTTTTCGAATTTCTTTTATTTAAAAAATTCCTTTATTTCATTTAAACTGCCAATGCCCTATTTTGAAATCCAGTTTATAATAAAATGAAAAATATACTAATCTATACTCAGATAGTTGTGCTTAAAACATTTAGAAGGATTTTATATGCTTCAAAATGGCAGAATTTATATGAAATGAAAACTGATTACGTATGGAAAAAAGAAAATGTACACTCGACACCCTTTTTATTATACAAAAACCTTAGTATATTATTAATTTTAATTCCCAAATTCTCAAATTATAAAATCATGTTTAGTGAAAATTATAATTAATTTTAGATAATTTTAGAAAATATTATCTAAAATTAGGAATAAAAAATAAATGAATTGTAAAAAGCGGCAATAATTCAGCAAGAAAACAAACTATTATCTTAATATACCAAGTCACAAATTTGCTATTTATTTTTAACATAAAAGCAAAACAATTTTGTTAGGGAGAATGTTATTTATTGTAACCTGTTATGGTGTTAGAAGTAATCACATTCTATTGCTATAATTGGATAAATAACCTTATCAACACATTCCTAATATCTTTTTTTTTTTAAATTTCATATTTATTTCCCATTACGATTAAATTTAAATCACAAATTTTATGTACATTCCAAACAACTTCAAAATAATTTTGTAAAAAGCTGTATACAATCATTTTTTCTTTTCCTTGAAATTTAATGGAGTTATTTATAAATTGTTTCACGACTGACTTCCATTTCCTCAATAATGGTAATAATGGTAATCGTGAAAATAAACTATTTCAGAACATTCAGAATTGAAATATAAAATTAAAAAATCAGAATAAATGTCATCTGAATATTAGTAAAATAAATTATTAAAATCTTCAAAAATGTTAAAAAATTAAAAAGTTTTAAATAAAAGGAAATTCTTTAAAAAATATGATCGACAATTTATGTCCATGAAACGAAAAATTCGGACTATAAAAGAATATTTACGAAGTAGTACTGATGTAGAAAAACAAATTGAAAAATCATTCAATCCTAATTCTTGAGATATTCGTCACTTATTACGAGAAATAAGTTTTCAAAATCTAGAAAATTCAAAAAAATGTAGAAGAAAAATTTAGAATAAAAGCTAATATTTGTTATCTTTTGTGGTAAAACCGGCCAATGTTAACATAAAAGCCTATGATATCAAAATTTGAATGCGAGAACTAATAGAAATAGAATACCTTGTTTATCTTACAATTATTTATTTAGAATTGAAAGAATAAGGAAAATTGTATTGAGAAATCAATCGCAAAAAAACTTATTTCGAGAAGTAAAGAATGTTTGGATATGTATGAATCTTGTGGGGTTAAAAAAATTTTATATTGAAATAAAAGCTCCCAATAATAAAAAGGAAGAATTGTTTTACTATCGTTTTATTAACTTCATTTTCAAGCATTTTAAAAACTCTTTCTTTTATTGTTTAACATTAACAGACTTTAATATTCCTGAAAAGAAAATGTTAAAAAAAATTTATTAACATAATGATGTTAATAAGTTGTCTGTAAATGCTGGCATGCATGATAAAAAATTTACACAAAACATTCTACAAGGCAGGGTATTGTACCTCAAGCTGTAATTCTTTCTTGAATAGTAGGTATCCGCCAAGAAAAAGTGTTTCAAAATTTGAATTAATTTTATTTAAAATTAATTGAAATTGTTAAATAAAAAATATTTTTTTAAAAAAAGGATCCGTTCTAACAGAGAGAAAAACTTAAAAGTTTTTCCGTCTATACCTCCAGATCATATTAATACACAAACTATTAATATACTAATTTTAGAGAACTTTAAATTCAAAAAATAAATTTTTCTGCGATTCAAATTCAGCATAATTTTGTTCTATAATTTTAATTACATACAAGAATATATTATTGACAACGATTTTCTCTGTTTTAGTTACTAAATTTATATTCTTAAATTTATATTCTAAATTTATATTCTTCTGATTTTATATATATATATATATATATATATATATATATATATATATAGTAATATTTCATGAATGAGATTCAAATATGCTTTATTTATTACTTTCTAGTATACATAATATAGAAAATGTATAGTTACCTTCAAAAGATTTGAGCCCGGATTTTGTCGAATTTTTACCTTTTAGACCTCTACAAGTTCGAAAAGCATATTTTTGGAAAATTTTCGCCTATCTTTGGCAAATATAATTAAAAACCACTTTGAATAAATTATGTATTGTATTTTCATAAAATTTCCACATTTCTTTCAAATTTTAAACAAAATCCACTCAGAAGAAGTCTGCTTATCCAGCTGTTCGAATATAATTTATTGCGATAACTACAAAACGAAGGGACCTAGATAGATAACATAGATAATATACCTTATGCAGAATTAAGATCTAAGTCTAGACATCTTTTCAAGTTTTGCGCCAAATCCAACAAAAGTTTAATCTCCTGTCTCTCTGTCGGTTCTTTCGCGACTATGCAAACATAATAGCTCAAATACGCAATGACATTAATACATCAAAATTGTTAAGATATATGGAGACTACAATTGTAGTTCGTGTGAAATATTTGTTTCAATTCTGTATGAAACACGAACTTAAGACAGAAATTCGATTTTCAGTTATTATTAACTGCATGCCTAGTATTAATCGCCAAATAACTCGCCAAGAATTTCATGATATATTAAATAAAGATTATATATACATCCTAAGGGTAGATATTTAATAAGTATTGAAATATCAACTTTATAAAAAATATAATAATTATTCATAAGTAATTAAATATCAACCCTATAATAATAAATATAATAAACGTTCATAAGTAGTGAAATATCAACTTTAATAATAAGTGTGGCTAATACAATGCTAGACGTTCTTTGGGATAACACATTTATTAGGAAGTGTACGGGAAAGTTTTGGAGAGACCTGGAATTATTCATTTATCATTTGTGTGTTTAAAAGAATGCAATACAAACACTTTTTAATTTTTTTAATTTAGAATTTTATTTCCTTAAAGGAAAATACCTTTAATCACCTTTATAATATTTCGAAGGAGAAAAAGAATTTTAACGCTTCGGTTCTTGCTGAATCACTTTTGTGGTTAGTTACTGTCTTCTATATATTACCAAATATCTATATCTTTTCATTTCGAATTTTTTTTGCTAGTTATTGTTCAGAAATATATGATTAGTATGACACGGAAATCGAGAACCTTGCTTCTTTGTTAAATTTCCTTTCTGAGACACAACAATTTCGCATGGTATTGTACTGTCCTAAATTGGGATAGATGGCGCTGTCCGCGCTCGACGAAAGAGACGTCGCCATATGGAGTTGAAGGGAAAAAATATTGGCTTGAGCATGTCTTGACGCGGAACAGAGCTGACTTCAAAAATGTCTAAATCTTGTTTCTAAAATTCATTTTAAATGTTTCTGTTTTTTTTTTGTGTTGTCGGTGAATAAATGTTCTTAGTGTTAAAGAGTTTAGTTACTTGAAGCTAAGACATTACAGACATAAATGGTGGCAGCTCTTGGGATTTCGATCCACACAAACCTCAAAACTGAAGTCAGTTCTGTTACAATTTTTTTTCTTTAATTTTCAGCATGCTGAGGGTAAGTTCATTTTTTGCCAGACAGTATCTATTTTGAAAATGTTAAAATTTGAATAGTGGATTTATATATTTTGAATATTAGAATGAAATGTTTTTTTAAAAAGAAAATTGAGAATTTATTTAGCAAGGAATTTTTATTGTGCAGTGTACTAGTATAGCATTGGTTACTCTAGTTGCTTTTGGTTATATGCAAAGAGAATGCGGTATACTTTTGTACAGCATATTTAATTCCGGTTGCTTGAATGTAAATTGCTCAGTTTGGATTAATAATTATAGTTGTGTAAAGTATTGTGTATATTGTTACTATAATTGTAGTTTATATCTTTAATTTTGCAGTTTATAGCAAAATTTTGTCTGGTTGTTTGTTTATCAGTATGGTTGTTTTGTAATATAAAATTTCAGTTGCATAAAAGTTATTTGTGGTTGTATAAATAACTAGAAATTCTATGCAAAGAGTTATATTTATTGTGTTTAAGCTATAGAGTTGTAAGCGCAAAATAAATCAACTGGAAATAATTGTGATTGTGTTTTAACATAGAAATTTAGTTGATTTTTTTCTATATACTGATAAAACAGAAAGAAAGTTCAATAATATTATCAGAATATATGAAACAAATTTCAAGACAGAACTATAGTTTTGTTTTGAAGATTGAGTATAGAAAATATATTTAATTCGGTATAGTTCTGCTTTGATCTGAGACAGATGATTTCCGGTCGAAACAAAATGATTCCTTTTTGTTTCTTTTTTCTTCAATAGTGTATCATCGCTTGAAAAGAAAATTTATTACGGTATTATTTTGATCACTTGTTGCATTTTTATTTTTATTTTGTTTTTAAGCAGAAAGTGGAATTATATTTTAGTTTTTTCTCGTTTTGAGGAAATTGAATCATATTTGTGTACGTTTTAGGTTTAAAAAGAAATTCTTTTCGTATTTTATTTTGAAATTTATGATAAAGAACCGCACAGTTGTATATGATATTATATTTTATGAGAGTTTACTAAGAATCTTATTAATAGTAGTATTTAGATTCTACAAAAAAAAATATCTTAGTTTCTCTTTATGTATTTTGTGCATTTTTAATTTTTGAATCTAGTTGACTTTTGTAAAGAGTGGGGATCCAATTCAAAATAAGAAAGTTAATCTTAATTTGGTATTTAGATTAAAATTATTAAGTCACATTGAATTATATATATATTCGTCAGAATGGCCTTTTTGGGAAGAGTTTTAAAAGCAGATTTGCTCAAACTAGCTGAGTGCCTCTCAATCAATATCGATGCTTCTGCAACAGTTATTGATATTAAAAATGCCATTTCTTCAATGGATAAATTTGAAGATGAAGTTGAGTATATTAAAGAATTGCTAGAAACAGTTAAAAAACACGGCTTGAAGAAAGGGAAGAAAAGCGAATTGAAAAAGAAATGGAAACAAAACGTATTCTTGAAGAAAAAAAGCTAGAAAATGCTTTTCAGCTGAAGAAATTGCAACTAGAGTTAGAAAATAAGTCCAAGTCGAGTGAAATGACTCTGGTGCCTAATAAACCAAAACTGGAAATTAGACATCTTATGCAAAAATTTGATCCTAAAGATGGTGATATAAGTCTGTATCTCGTTTTGTTCGAAAGGCAAGCTAAGCGAGTTGATATTGCTGAAGACTTATGGGTATCTCACTTAATTGGATTGTTGCCTTATGAGATGTCGCAGCTCATTGCCAGAGAGTCAGAAGAAGTTTCAAACGACTACTCGCATATAAAAAAATTATTGCTGAAAAGATACAGATTTTCGGCTGAAAAATTTCGACAAAAATTTCATAACCACGTAAAAGGTTCGGATAGCAATTGGACAGATTTCTTATATGAAGTGAGGAACTACTTTGAAGAATGGCTGAAAGGACTGGAAGTAAACACCTTCACCGAACTCAGCGATTTAATTGTGACTGAGCAGATTAAAAGAAAAGTGTCTTGGGAGGCTAGAAAACATTTTATTGACGAATGGTCGGATATAAAAAATCCAGAAGTACTTGTTCAAAAGCTGGATGAATATGATAGCATCCGTAGCCTTTGGAAGAAAAAACCTTTCAGTGGTTCTTCAAAAGAGAGATCTCCGACTTGGAAAGCTAAAACTCCGAGTGAAAATAAAGTATCCTTTCATATTAAAAAAAAAGATTTTGGTGCTAAGAAGCATGCAAATAATGAAGACTTTGACAAAAGAAGAGTAATTAAATGTTATAAATGTGGTTCTACGGATCATATTAGACCAAACTGTCCCTTGTTGATAAATAAAGAGAGTTCTGCAACTGTAAATCATATATTTGAAGCTTACGAAGATGATGTAATGTTACCACACACTTCTATGGGGGAAGTAAATGGATTCCCTATGCCTATTTTGCGGGACACAGGATCCAGTATTGATGTTGTGAGCCTCAAAGTAATAAAACCAGAAATGTTTACAGGTGAGCAGGTTTGGGTTCAGCAGCCATTAGATGATTCACCAGTGAGCTTACCACTAGCTGAAGTTGAGCTGAAAGGTGAGTTTGGACACTTGATAACTAAGGCAGCAATTGTATCTAACAAAGCCGATAAAGGTAGATATCTGTTAGGGAATAGAACTGCAGCCCTTATAGAAAAGATGGAGAAAATTTCTGTTTCCCAACAACTCAATGCAATCCAAACACGAGCTCAGAAACGATTGGAAGAGGAAAAAGAGTTGGTGCATATCAAAGAAAATGAACCTTTATCTGTAGAGGAAACTGAGACGGCAGCTACAGAAGATATCGAAGATGATGATTTATTCTCTTTTCCTTCTAAAGAAGAATTCGAGGGCTTGTCATTACTAAAGATTGATTCTAAAGCCTTTATCACTGCTCAACAAGAGTGCAAAGAACTACAATCTTTGGTGAAAAACATAGGTAAAACAGAATGCAAAATTGGGTTCAAAATTCTCCCAAATGGACTTTTGGTAAAAGGGAAGACAAATAAATTAGGTGAAGATAAACTTTTATTGGTAGTGCCTAAAGAATTTCGAGAAAGACTCAAGACTCTGTGTCATGACGGTGCAGCAAGTCATTTAGGCGTTACAAAAACTAAAGACATTCTTGCAAAATATTTCTTTTGGCCGAATTGCTACAAGGAAATAGAAGAATATGTCCGAAGTTGTGATCACTGTCAACGTGTGGGAAAACCTAATGACAAGAAAAAGGCTCCTATGAAATTAGTTCCAATAATTCAAGAAGTGTTTGCTAAAATCAATATTGATGCTGTCGGACCATTGCCGATTACTGAATCTGGAAAGAAATATTTGATTACAGCGATGTGCTTGGCTTCCAAATATCCTGATGCTGTCGCTGTAACGGATATCACATCCACTTCTGTCATCGATGCACTTCTTCAAATTTTTAGTCACATGGGATTTCCGAGAGAAATTCAGCATGATCAAGGGACTTCTTTCATGAGTGAAGTCACAACAGAATTCTTTGAACGTTTTGGAGTTAAAGTTGTGCACAGTTCAGCCTATCATCCACAGAGCAATCCTGTCGAACGTTTCCATCGAACGCTTGGTCGTATACTTCGT
Organism: Argiope argentata; assembly: GCA_026289955.1. Lineage (NCBI taxonomy): Eukaryota > Metazoa > Arthropoda > Arachnida > Araneae > Araneidae > Argiope > Argiope argentata. The sequence goes on along the minus strand of JAOUZG010016704.1, from coordinate 4,030,378 downwards.
GTCTTATGTGCCGAGGAAGGACCGGACTGGGAAAAACATGTTCACGCCGCTTTATTCGCTCTAAGAACTGTTACTCACGAATCTACAGGGTTTAGCCCAGCTGAACTGGTTCATGGGAAAAACCTTAGAACACCTGTTACTTTACTCTATGAAAATTGGCTCCAATCCGAAGAAGAACAAACTCCAGTGACTGAATATGTGTTCACTCTACTTAATCGATTGAAACGGTACCAAGATCTTGCTGTCGAGGAAATGGAAAAATCCCAACAAAGAAACAAAATTTGGTATGACAAGAAAGCAGTGAAAAGGGAGTTTCAGGAAGGAGACTTAGTACTGATTTTCGCTAATTGTAGAGCAAACAAGCTTAGCCCACGCTGGACTGGGCCAGGTACTATTTTGAAAAAACTCTCTGAAACTAATTACGTCGTGTCCGTAACAAATAGGAAGGACAAGTCTCAGGTATACCATGTGAATATGTTAAAACCTTATTACAAGAGACCAGAACAGATTAATTATCTTTCCTTTAAATCTGAAGAAGGAATTGGAGTTGATGAATTAGAGATTCCTCATCTGGAACCAACTCCGAATGTTCTGGATTTATCAGAAATCACCTCAGAATTGACTGGAAATACATTGACGGAAGATCAATGTGAACAATTGAGAAATGTTATCTGGAAATATCGAGAATGCTTTTCCATGTTCCAGGAAAAACTAACCTCGTCACTCATGACATCGAACTAGTGTCGGACGATGCAGTGCTGTCAAAGCCTTATAGGACATCACCTAGGCAAAATGAAATCCTACGTAAGGAGATCCAGAAAATGCTTTCCATGAAAATTATTGAAGTAGGATATTCTGATTATACCTCACCTATGGTACTAGTGGAAGCACCTGGCAAAGAGCCACGTCCATGCATAGATTATAGAAATCTCAATAAAATTACAAAGACCAAATTTTACCCACTACCGAATATAGAAGAAAGAATTGAAACAGTGTCTTCTGCAAAATTTATAACAGTTTTAGACTTGTCAAAAGGATATTGGCAAATTCCTTTGTCTAAACATGCTCAAAGGTTGTCTGCATTCGTCACAAATTTTGGCACATATATATACCATTACGTATGCCATTTAGACTTAAGAACGCTCCTTATGAATTTTGTAGAATGGTAGCACAATTGCTGGAGGCTTGTGAAGATTTTGCTGTGCCTTATCTCGATGACATCGCCATATTTTCTGTTGGTTTCCAAGACCATATCAAGTACCTAGAAACCGTATTGCAAAGAATACAAAAAGCTGGTTTGACCATTAAACCATCTAAATGTAAATTTGCGCAAAGTCAAGTCAAGTACTTAGGACATATAGTGGGACAAGGATGTAGAAGGCCTTCAGAGTTGAAGATAGAGGCTGTTAAGAACTTTCCAACTCCACATACCAAAACGGACATACGAGCATTTTTAGGTCTAGCGGGATATTATTCTCATTATATTCCCATGTTTTCTACTATTGCCGCGCCTCTAACAGATGCTTTAAAAGAAAAATGTCGAAAAGGAGTGGTGCCTTGGACGGAAGATTGTGAGAAAGCCTTTAAATCATTGAAGCAGGCTCTTGCAAGCAAACCAGTACTGCATTCTCCTGACTATAACCGTCCATTCATATTACAGACAGATGCATCCGATAATGGGATAGGTGTGGTTCTATCTCAAGTGACTGAAGAGGACCAAGAACATCCAATCGTCTATCTTAGTAGAAAGTTCTCGAACGTGGAAAAGAACTACTGTGTTAGTGAAAAGGAGTGTGCTGCTATTATTTTTGGAATTCAGAGACTTAAATGCTATTTGGATGGCCAGAGCTTCACTATTTTGACTGATCATAATCCTCTAACTTGGCTCAAAACCAATGCAAGCAAAAATTCTCGAATTTTAAGGTGGTCATTGGCACTCCAATCCTTTAATTTCAATATAATTCACCGTAAGGGTACGCAGCACAAAAATGCTGACGCGTTGAGTAGGATCCCTCCTCTTCTTGTCAAGTAGTGTACTGTCTGGCAAATATGAAATGGGTCTTTAAAAAAAAAGTTTCCTGTACTTTTGCATTTATATATACATTTAATCTTTTATATAATTATCTTCATATATATATATTTTGTGTCATTTACAGTATCTATGTATGTGTAGTAGTTTTTGTTTTGAGTCTATTTTCAGCTTTTCGCCTACGTCGAAAAGTTTCCAAGAGGGGAGGAGTCTGTACTGTCCTAAATTGGGATAGATGGCGCTGTCCGCGCTCGACGAAAGAGACGTCGCCATATGGAGTTGAAGGGAAAAAATATTGGCTTGAGCATGTCTTGACGCGGAACAGAGCTGACTTCAAAAATGTCTAAATCTTGTTTCTAAAATTCATTTTAAATGTTTCTGTTTTTTTTTTTTTTGTGTTGTCGGTGAATAAATGTTCTTAGTGTTAAAGAGTTTAGTTACTTGAAGCTAAGACATTACAGTATGTCTACATGCTATGGTGTATTTCCAAGCAGACAGTCTAATCACCTGCCCAGATCAAGAATTAAAAATATTTATCCACAGGAACTATTTGGCTTGTTGCCAAAAAAATTAAAAAAAATAATTATATATTACATTCATTTGGATAGAATATGTATGTGTATAATTATTAAAATCATTGTTAATCACTGCCATTAATTAATTATTTATAATATATTGGAATATTAGCCATTTACTTCACTGGCTGTATTATCGGTAGTTTCAGTAAATTAACAATTTTAATAATAATTTTGTATTAATAATTTTGAATGTTGCATGTATTTCTATTTGTATCTAAGGAAATTATCAACTAATTCTTATTCAAGATAAATTTTTCAAGAATTTTAATACATTACTTAGTTTTTTTTATCATGTCAGAACATGATATTGTTTTAGGAATGAGGTTTGTGGCTTCAACAAAAACAAATAGGCGAAAAATATTTAAAAAAAACCGTAGGTGAAAAATAAAAATCTTATCATCCGCATGAGCATCTAAAAAAATCGGCTTTTAATAACCTGATGCCATTCCATTTATAAAAGCTCTGATTTAAAAAAAATAAGTTTATGACTACAGAAGATAAAATCTAGAGAAATGTCATTTTGAGCATGTGATTATATGAAATGAAATAAAAATAGGAAACGGGATATTTTTTTAAACGATAAATGCGAGGCAAAGTTTTCCTTGATCGTTTGCAATACTAAAGTGACTCATTCAATGAAACAATTCAAATGAATAAAAATTGTAATTTAACTTGCACGAGCGCATGGTGCTTGGTCGTTCAAGAAATTATGTGCTGACATGATACATAGAAATATGCATAGCAGATTTCATTTTAATCTTTTTTTTTTCATATTTCAATATATTTTCTATATCATTAATAGAAAATTTGACACGTTTTCACGGTGTTACTTAAATGAAAATTTAATGGATATGTTAGTTTTATTTAAAATTTTCTGAATCATGACACTAAAAGGATCAATTATGAAAAGAGGGAACATGTTTATGGCCACATCATAAATAAATCGGCCACAATATGAGCGAGAATATTTCTGATCTTTGATAATAAGTTTTGGGGTGATTGAACATTATGAAAGAATTCGGATAAATTACACTAATACGAACTAAAAATTATCTATGCTTCTACCATGTTTTATCTTATACGATTCTCCAATCAAAATTAAAATACTCATTACAATATTACTCGCTCTTGCATTTAATTAAGATACCAGATACCTTTCGGGCATTAAAAAAATTCCGAAAAAAAAGAGACAAATTAACTTTTTACGAAATCGTATAGTTGAAGTTCCTGCCTCCTGACTCAGGGGTAAAACTTCTGCCCCGGGATCTGAGCGTTCCGCATTCGAGTCCCAATTTGGACATGGTTACTCTTCATCTGTTCTACCTGTGAGGTGTGCTAGGGACTAAAGGCGTTGTGCAAGCAAATGTGACGCGTATGTAGCTAAAACTTACACTTGATCTTAGTTGGCGCTACTAAAACAAGAGAGGCTCTCTCGACTCAAAATCGCTGCCTTCGACCGTGGTCTTGTCATAGACAAGCTTGCAGTCACTACAGGATACACTAGAAAGCAGTCCTTTCATTTTTAGTTTCTCGTAGGTGAAGGAATATGAGAAAGTACTGAAATCGTCTAAAAATCCAAAATCGAGATTTTGCCGATTCTCCATGTTTCAGACTTCAAAACACGTTCAGAATCCGAAAAATTGCTGTCTGTCTGTGTGTTTAAAAAGTAGGATTCTTTTGACAACAATTAGAAAAGGTTTTTATTTAGACGGAAGAAACTTAACATTTGTTAGTAGTGATCATCTATCAGCTTGTGAACGAAATCCCTTTAGAGGAAGTCTGTCCGTCCGATTCTCAGTTAGCAAATTAACTCGATAACTATCAAACATAAAGAACTGAATGGATAAAATTTAGCATGCAGACTTAATACTTAAAGCATAGATTTGAGTCAAATTTAGATTCAAATTCTTCTAGGAATTGATCGGTCGTAGTTTTACAAGCATGTAAACTCGGTAGCTCAAAAACGCAAAAAAATATATGGATTTTGTTACGTGTTCTTCTGGTTACAACTATAGTTTTGTGCTAAATTTTATCTTTGAAAGGTTTGAAAGATTCATATTCGGATTTCGCATCCTAATGATTAATTGCCAAAAAATCGCTCGCTAAAAGTTTTTTTTTTTTTTTCAATTATGGTTCGCAAGTGCCATGCAGCTAATACACAGGTTTTGTTTTATCAATTATATTACGAAGCCCAAAAGGATTATGTGCGGAACTTTGAAATTTTAAATCTGATAATTTGTGGAATTAAAGACGATTTAATCCATGAGAGAGGGAAAGGGGAAGGGTTTAACATTTATGAGGGAGCCTGTGAGAACATTTCAAGGGGACAACTCATACTGGTTAATTTTAGAATTAAATGCATGCATATTTCATGAAGATTTTACGATTTTAGATTTAGTTTAAGATTTGAGGGAAGTGTAAAAATTTACAGAATTTCTAATGATATATACATTTCAAATATTGAGTAGTAAAAATGAATTGAAGAGATAATCTATTTTTTCATTAAAATTACGTCTTCTTTATATTAAAAAAAATGTCTGGTATTAGCAAAAAACTATTTCATAGGACACATCAGATTCATGTTTCAAAGCCAAAACTCAAATACAATCATTAGAGAATGTGCAAGAAAGTTTCGGGAAAACATTCTAGTTGTTTTGTATCAATAAATATGAACTCAGTGGATATCTTTTGGAAGACCACAGTAGATTTTGAGAGTTTATTTTAAATCATAAAGGCAGATGTTTTCAATAAGTCAGAAACATCTCTGAAGCAGTGTGGCTTTTGAGACACATTACTGTACTATTTTTGTTCCGACCCTAATTACACTGAATGGTATACAACATAAAAATCTCCTTTGGCGAGAATAGTTGGTTTGTAAAGATTTTTAAAACACTGAATTGGTATTCTTCGAAAGGCAGTTTTATTTTAATTTGAAAGTCCTTTTTTAAAGTTAATACAATCTCGAATTTGTAAAAAAAATTACTTTTAAAAACACACTTTATCAGGAGATCAAAAAAAGTTCTGTCGTTTTGGGGAAACTACTAAGTTTAAAGAATGTTACGCAAAATAAACAATTGATGGCATTATTATGTATTCCAACAATATTTTAATCAAGACTTAATACAGTCTCTTCTTATATGAAGAGAAGCGGAAGGATTATATCTTAACCTTATAACAAGAAATATAAAAAATAATATTTTAAAATCAATTACTACTTAGGTCAACAAAGAAAGATTTTCTTTTAGTTATCCTTTATTAAATAATTACTACTAATAGAAATATGACAGAGTTACAATATTAAGCTGCAAAATAGAAATAGAATTTCCTGGCAATTTTCCATTATCCTTTCTATACAAGCAGCCCAAGGGATGGGAATCCAATGCTATACCAACCAGAGTATGCAGACCTAATGATTACAATTACTATAAATAACTGATCAAAAAAAGTATACTAGCAATGAATTTTCAACGTCAATTAAGGATTTAAAGCCAATTGTGGCAACGCAAAATGCGTCATTTTTCTACAAAAGGTGGGGAACGCAATACAAATTATTAATTTCTAATTTTCTATATTTTGAATTTCGTTAATTTGAAAGTGCTTGAAAATGAACCGGAAAATCGATGAATTAATCATGTTGGATTTTAAATGCATAAGCAAACAGAAAGAAAACAAACAGAGTCATTTAAAATAATTGGTCGAAAACGTGTCACGCCTGACCTCATTGGTATTGGGAAGAAACAAATTGAATTCATTACTTATTTGGCGGCAAGAAAATGAAGATTTTTGGCGGGATAGTTAGTTTTTAATTAATTAATAAAACATTAAGGAATTAATATTTGGAAAAACTGTATTCACATCCAGTGACATCCACTACAAGTTTAAAAAAACTCGAGTGGATGAATAAAAAGTATTTTATTAACGATTGAAAATTTGAACAAGATATGTATATGTAGGGAGAGTGTGAGCTAATAGTATATATTGAAAAGTTGACCTAAACATGAGTGCTCCAAACTCTATAATTCGTGCTTTTTTGTTGTATAATTTCAAACTTTAAAAAAATTCTGTGCAAAAAACTCAAAAATCTCTTTAAGCAATCGCACTATCCAAAAGTGGTTTAGAAAAATTTCTTTCGGTGATGAGTTGCCTAAAGATTCGCCGTGAGAACAGCTGCCATATGTCATTAACGATGATGAATTAAAGACTACAATCCAAGAAGATTCCTCTCAAACCTTTCAAATGTAGCACAAAAGTTATCCTTAGGTGATGAAACTGCACGTTTACATTTGCATAGTTTAGATACTCGGCAAATGGATATTTTATCAACTGACACCTGCCAATAAGCTAGAGCACTTGAATTTTTATTTGATATTGCCTCATCATTATTAAATTGAACCATTATTAGCATGTGATAAGAAGTCGCGTCCTATAGCAATTACAAAAGAATTTGTCTCATCTACTGATGCTATTCCACAGGATGGCAAACCCAATATTCATGAACAGAAGGTTTTAATGTGACTATGGTGAACTGCAATTCTCCCATGGTGAACCATTACTATTTGATCAGATTATTACAGGAAATATAGTGTTATTATCTACAGAAACCAACGCTGTAGAGTTCAGAAATCACTTTTGAAAAAACAACCAGCTTTAATGAACCATAAAAGTGTTCTTTTCCTGCAAGATAAAGCCTGTTTGACCTTTGATACAATTCAGCCTTTTGGATAGGAACCTCTTTTGCACCCTTATTTCGCTAATAAGCCTGCTGATTATCAGCTATTTTTAAATTCAGTATAGAACTCAGAAATAGATAGACAATGGGAACTGAACTTTTTCAATTCTAAATATCGTGACTTTTATTAAAAAGGGAATTTATAAGCTTAGAAAAAGATTATTGAATGAGAGGGTGGTCATTTAGATGAATAAATTGTGTTATTTCCTATACATTTTTATGTTTTTTTTTTCAAAACAAAAAGAACGAGAGAACTTTTTTCGTTAACTGATATTAATTTAAAGAAAATTATACTATTTTTTAAAAATTTTTATAGTTTGCAATTTTTTAATTTTTAATATATTATCCTCTCACAAATTCTTAAATACACTAAATTCTCAAATTCTCACAAATTAATACTAAAATACTTTAAATTCTTAATATCAAAATTCGCAACCTTTTAGTAATGCTATAAAATTTGCCGTGGACTTGTTAGAAGCACTCGAGAATTACCTTGATACTATAGAAAGACACAAAACATAAAGGATTAAACTAATAAATAGAAAATCGAACCCCCTCCCCACACACACAAATTCCTGCGAAAAATGAACGGTATACAAATCCCAATGTCATTTCACGAAATAAGAAAAATATGCAGAGTGTGGATTTTTGCATAAGAAAAATGTGTATAGTCCGGACCGAACTTGCAACATTAGAGTTTGCAGCTGAGTAACATAGCCACTAAACAAAAGTAATTACTCGCCTCCAGAAGTTGTTATCTGATATATCACCACATACTCTCCCACCGGTGAGTCGGTGGAGAGACGAAAGATATTAGAGCGCGTGTGAGTTGTTGGTGATGATGTGTCTAATGTGCCTTGACGACTTTTGCTACCGGTAGAGGGCGTCACAACAACTTTAGAAAGTTGCTTATTAAAATTCGCGGGTCACCATTGTGGAGAATGGGTAGCGTGGACCGAACTCGCAACATTAGGGTTTGCCACTAAACAAAAACAATTTCTGTTATTCGTAAGCTGTTATCTAGCTTATGAGCTATCATTACAATAAAAAGAAGTTAATTATGACTTCAGGATTGATTTACAGATTCTGAATAAAACCTCATTCATATTGCATGAATATGCTCGTGCCAACCAATGCTTTATTAAAAGTGTATCGCAACTATCTTTCTCTCTTTGTGTATCTGTATTGAAGAAGAGAGGGATGTCAACTTATTACTTGGTTGAGAAGTCGCCGGTTAATTAACCAAATTCACACTTCCCTTGAAAATATTATTTTATTGGTTTTGGACTTCTATCCTCTTAAATTCAATAGTTTTAGCTAAATCTCAATGGTAGCCTCTGCTGAGAGAGAAAAAAAATTAAATATCAGTAATAAAATTTATATATATACTAGTTTTTACTAGCGACTAGCGTTGAAATTTTGATGTGTATATGTGACAACTAACTGTCTGATCACAATGTAAATTGTTATCAAACCTTATCATTATAGTGTTGCTCAAAACAGAGTCTGATACGAAATAATCAAGAAACTTGTAAATCATTGAAAGATATACAGGAAAATTTCAAAATTTCTCTTTTTTCTAATACCGTTAGTCAGACCAAAACAAAAACGTCCGTATCCATTGAAAATAAAGGTGTCAACAGTCAGAACACACTCCGCAGGTGTCAATTTTCAACGCCAATTAGGGCAACGCAAATACATGAATTCTCAACACCAGTTGGGGTAACGTAATACAGATAAGAAATATTTCATTTCCTTTTTTCTATATTATTTTAATTCGGAAGTACTGCAAACTGAATCCGAAGAAGAGATTAGTGAACAATTTTTAGTTTTAAATGCATTGAACACAAAGAAAATAAACAGAATCGTTTGAAATAATCGGTTGAAAACATGCTTAGCCTAATCTCATTAGGGTGGAATAATAAATAAACTGAAATCTTACTCATCCGGCGGTAGGGAAATGAATATTTTTGGTGGAAAAGTTAGTCTTTAATTAATAAAAAATTAACGACTCATTTAACCGGAATAAATAGTAGTCTATGTCCTTTTCTAAGCTATAATCTATTTCTGAGCTAAATTTCAGCCAATTTCGTTCAACTGTTAGGTCGTGATTGAACCCTATCATCCACCCATCCAAACTATCACATTTATAATATCAGCATAAATTATGTAAATGGTATTAAAGAGAAACCAAATAACAAAAATGATTAATAATTTAAAGCTCGTTTTCATTAAATTTTTACCTTGATATGGATATGATGAGGGGAATACTAATTTTATGGCCTCCAGACAGAGTTAATTTAGAAATCCATATTTCTCAAGGCAATAGGTAGTCAATGCCTTTCAGTTTTTTCAAATATTTCAGAAAATAATTTAATACATTGGATTTTTGTTATGATCATGTTAATAAAGTTAGACACAATACAGGGTAGTCTTATTATTTATTATTATTATTATTATTATTTGTAATGCACAGTTTTATATGCTGTAAAATACTTTTTTGAAAATAAATAAATGTAAAATAATGTATGATTATTTAATTTACCATTTTTTTATCCCAAATATTTTTTTACATTATGGAAATGATTCCTCTTTGATTTAATGATTCCTTTAAAATTGTATATTTTTCAACTCGCGCTTATTTAAATTTATTTTCCTGTATGTTGTACAATGTTGAATTTTCTTGAAAATCTTGAAATTTCTTTTAAATTTTTTGACTCTGCAGTTGGAAACATTTTATCAGAATTACGTTTTACATTTCATTTTTATCTTTCCAATTTTTTAAAAAAATTATTCTGAATTATATAATGTTCTATTTCATCTCAACACGCATGCGTATAAATGCAAAATACAAAATAGTATAAATATCGGCGTGAAATAAAATTAAAATATTTTTTAATGCATCGAAATTTGTATGTAAATAATATTGGTATAGTCAAAAACTTTATTTTTTTTAAATTTTAAATCATGTAAAAATGGCTTTTAGGGCATCATCATATTCAGAAATTCAGGTAAAATATTAATATTTAAATGGATATTTTCTTAAATATTTAATTAAATGGATGAACACTCTTTCTTTGTAAGCTTATATTAATTAAAAAAAGCAATTGCTTAACAAATTTGATTGCTCGAAATCCAACGGTTTGCCTTAAAATGTGTTTTAAAAGGTTTTTTTAATAATAATTTTTATTAACAATTGAAAATTTTAACAAGATATATAAATATATATTGAAGAGTCTTAACTAGAAGTAGGAATTTAAAAAAATTGAACAGAATTTTCGAAGCGCCATCTGTTGGTTCCAAATCGAATTGTTCACATATAAAATACTATAAATTTCCTTAATTTCATTTTAATTGAATTAATATTTGAAAAAGCTGTATTGACATCAAGTGTCATCCACTACAACTTTAAAAAATATATTTGAACTTGAGTGGATGAATCAAAAGTATTTTATTAACGATTAAAAATTTGTGTTATGTTCTATCATCTTGAGAAAAAAAAATTGACAACTTATTTCTCTTGGTATTAACCATAATTGTTACGTATTCAAAGAATGTTACATTTTTAATTTTTTCGTTATCATTCTTTTTATATCAGTTTCATGTCAAAGCTGCTTCTTAAATATTGCTTTTGAAATTATTTATTTCTCTGATTTTTTTAAACTTTATATTTGAGTCATTAATTTTGTTTTCATTTTTAACTGCACACAACAAAGTAAAACTTTAAGTATGTAATGAAAATCGAAAATAAAGGCGGTGCTCGAATTTTCATAAGAACATTTTTTTTAACAAGATCTCATTATTTGCTCCTTATTTGTGGTGATTCATCGACTTTAGAACGTTGAATTTCGTTTATCTTATGAAATCTGAATGTTAGATTTTTAAAAAAAATGTTGATGAGATAAATGAGGAATTTGATCCTTTGTGCGTAGTGTTTGATATTAACTTTGTGAGTGTCGAAGATACAACAGTCTGTTCATCTTTATCAACTTTTTCATTGCTCGTAAATTTTCTGATGATTTCTTACTAAAATATTTTTATAACAATTTTTTTTAATGATTAAAATTCTATTTGCTATTAAAAACTAAATGGAATTTCCAGAAAAAGTTTATTTAATGGTGAAATTTTTAGGACTTGTGGAATAAGAAAATATGATGAATAAATTTATGATGCAATGGAAATCTTTAAAAATTCAATAAATATATCCGGACTAGAATAGATTTTCATGAGTACCTTGAGTTCTTATTAGAACCGAAATTTGCTATACTTCCTTCATTTAAATGTCATCCGAAAGCTGATTTAACCAGCATTCAACTGAGTCAATTCATGGCTAGAGAAAGAAAAGTATCGATAAAGCTCAAGCTTTTCTTTGACATATGTACCATTTGATCAATCTTATTCATGTCTTCCGCATTTGAGAATCAGATGGTATCTTGACATCAAAGAAATTGCAAGCTTTCGAACAAGATATTGATCCAATCCTTAAATATCCCATAGTATGGGAAATTTAAGGGCTGGAATAGTAATCTTAAAACTAAACCTATTTTGGACTATTCCAAATATACTTCGGCCAAATTTTTCAAAAGAAATTTACCTCAAGTTTGTTAAGAGATTTAACAAGTTCTCTTTGCTTATGATTCTGTATCAAATGTCAAATGCCCGGAAAGAGCTTCGTGCTGTTTTGAAACAATCCCAAATACACAAATACTGTACAATATTGATCAATATTTGCAATATTGATCAATATTGTACAGTATTAAACAATATTACAAAATATTTAATATATATTAAACAATATTACACAATATTTAATTGTGTATTATTAAACAATATTACACAATTAAATATTGTGTAATATTGTTTAATATTATATAATATCGCACAATATTGTACAATATTATGCTACAGTATGTGCTACCTGCCTGTGTCATTAGATCAATTTTTATTAATTAAATGAAGGCATCTTTCTTTTTTAATTGATACTCAAATTTGAGTGATTTTTTTTGTGTAATTTTCAAAATTATATACGTTTCTAAAAGATACTCATTTGTGCGTGGTACAATCATTTACTTGAACTCTTAATTTTTATTTCAACTATCAATGAACTTTTTCTTTGAGTAAGAAACCATTTCTATTTTAATTTCTTTTCAATAGAAATGGCTTGAGATCGACTTCTCCGAACCGACATTGCAATGTACTTCCTATCCTATGGGAAAGTTTGTAATGTGACCGGTGATGGCTATTAAGATTCAGTCTCAGTTCCCTGCAGTGCTCTCGCAGCTGCTCGGTTTATCAGATTTATCTGTGTGCCATAGAGGAGGGGGAAGGCCTCGGAATATTCAATGTTGGATTATTGCTGTCGTGTTCACAAAAAATCTGAAATCTTATTTGCAGTTTCGAGGAGATCTAAAACTTAAGTTAATGAAAATTTAATGTCGGATTAGAATCGCAAAGATTTATTTTTGCATATTTCCTATTCGGGAAAATAAAAAGATGTATGCAAAATATGGGTGTATGTTTAACCAGCCGAACTCTGTCTCACTATTACCAAAATTTTACAATATGGGCTTTACCTTTGCTAACAAAATTTTTTCTTCCTCATTAGCAAAAGAAGCTCATATTCAACTCACTTTTCTTTCAACTTTGTTTATTTTTCTATCGTTGACGGAAAACCAAAGGTATCGTTTTCGTTTTGAGTTTATTTGCAATTTTTTAAAAAACCCAGTTAATTTATTTAAATAATTCTTTCAATATTGAATTCACTATTTAATTTTGATTAAATATATTTAGTTGAATTTACATATTTTCTGTTCTTTAATATTATACAAACTAAAAACATATTTCCAACTCTTTTATTGGCGGAATTTTAAACACTAAAAAATTTACGAATCAAATAGATTTTGTTAAGTAGTATAAATTAATTTCATCAATCATTCAAAAATTTTCTTCTTTACCTCTTTGTTTGGAATATTTTTGTATACTTTAGTTTTCAAAATCCTGTTTTGAGAAGGCGCCGATGAAATTTTCCATTTGTAACATTTTTCTGTTAAAATTGTTTTATGCGTAGTATAATTTGAATAGCATTTTATTTCTATAATTTTATTGTTGAATTTTACTTTTATATAATAGTTTTTCTAGTATCCCTCTCATATATTACATTGTTATTTTTTTAGTAATAATGGCGCAAAATTATTTTGAAGTGTTTTCCGTTTTCCAGAAGTATATGGAAGACGAAGAAGCAGTAAGAGATGTAAGTATTTTTTAAAAGTGAGAAAAAAAATTTAATGAAACAATATAGAAATTAGTTTTGCAAAAGATAAATTTTATGCTCCAAAACAATGTAAAATATGAGAAAAATGTTTCGTTTATATATTTATTATTGAGAAGTTTTATGCAAATTACCCTCAGCTATTCTAAATGATGAGTTTGTTAAACATTTCTGCTATCCATAACTATTAAATTAAGGTATTAAATATATAAATTCCTTTTTTGTTAAAATTTTTATGTATTATTTTCCTGCAGTTTCATATAAATATTATATCATCTACATTAATATTAGTTTGATAGTATTGATATTTTGTGGAACTTAATGTTTTAAATTATTTGTTCTTTATTATGTAATTAAATTAAATCCTTACACAATTAAAATACTATAATTTTTTAGCGTTCTACCCATTTATATCTGATATTGCAAGAAATGCATTTTGCCATAATGTAAATAAACTGATTTATATTGTTTTATCAGTATTTATTTGTCTTAATTTCCTCTAATATTGAAATAAAAGTTCATTTATTAGAAAATTGAACATTTTTTATACTTAACTATGTTAAAAATCCCATTCTACTATTACATAAACATGTATTAACCTATAAAAAAAGTAGAGTAACAGTTTAAATAAAATATAATCAAGATATGTCTAAGTTAAATATTTGTCTTGTACACTGAACAATTCTGTGACTGGGATAATCCCAGAAACATCAGTGTAAGGACATTCTGAATAAAAAAATATCTAATATTTTTATAGAATTTTAAAGAACATAATTCCTAATACTTAGTATCAATTTTGCTTCATTCATATGGCATATTTTGCAGTAAGTAATCATATGTATTGCATCTGTATAAAGACTTAATTAGAAAATGAATTTATTTATCGTCATTTTGAATTAAACTGTTATTTGTGTTTTCGAAAAAAGAAAAAAAAACTTCTATGGAACTATTTTTATTACAAATTATTTAAACTTATTTGATTCTTTTTTTAAAAAAATTTAACATTATTATTTTTCTTTGTTCAAGTTCTTTTTATAATAAATACTATTCAATGTGTGTGCCGTATCTGATAAACTACATTGATTTAGAATGTATTAATACAATTTTTTAGAATTCTTTTTTATCAAAATTTTTCTTTAGTAAACAAGAGTTTTAATTGTTAGGGAAAGCATTTTTAACCTGTAAACGTTAATTTCATTTTAGTCTATCAAGGTGATTACCAAAGAACTTGACCAAACAAGTCGAGAAATAATAACTATGCTTCAAGGAGTTCATAAACCTAAAGGCTTATCCCAAAGTTTGTATACAATCAGTTACATTTAATTCCTTTTTTACCATTCTGTATATAAAAATCAATTGTATCTTTTATATTGTATTTCATATATTATGCATATTTCCTTGCATTATTATATTAGATTCAGAAAAAAAACCAGTATTATTTTACAGCTATCTACCGACCAAATAATGGGTTTCTTTCCATATGGAATTTTTGATTCATACTTTTTAATTTTTTTATATATTTATAAAACACATATTAAGTTTTCAACATAAAATGTTTTCTGAGGCCTCCCTTTCTGATAAAAATATTTTTAATCAACATAATGATAAGAAATATTGATTTAAATGCAGATATATGAATTTGAATAAATGTACAATTTTTCATAAGATCTACAATGAATGTCAAACATTTTTTTTCAGTGCGCAAATAGCTAATAATAAATAATGAGAGGAATCTGAAAATCGAATTTTTTTGAGTATCAACTGATGTTTTCACTCAAATTTCATCAGATGAATTTAATGTGCATTGAATTTTCAATTTACTTTCCACTTAGTTTATTAATTTTACCCTACAGTTTTTACCTAATTTTACTTAATTAATTTCAAATAAAAAAAATTATAAAATTAATGTTTTAATTTTAGTTTTAATTCAGATTTAAAAAAAAAATTATTTAGAATATTGACCAAATTCTTATAAGTCTTCCTTATTTTCAGTATCAACTTTATGCCAAAAAACTCGTGAACAGTTTTCTGCTATTAAGAAACTTTATGCAGCATTGCAAGAAAAGGTGCCTACAGATGAATTCTACAGGTAAATAGTGTAGTATATTTAACTATTTACTTAATATGAATAACTATTTCAAACTTTCAAATATCTTTTTTTTACAATTTAAAACATTTTAAAATATATATTTACCATGATCAGAAAGCCAGTCTTTCTACATTTTTTATGGTAAACTCAAAAATGTATGTACACTGAGAATTCATTCTTTGTTCTTTTTACTAGCTTTTAACTTGCATATCATTGTTCAGAATGTAATCACTAATTCTTAACATTCATGAATGAAATATTTATGAAATTTAGAACGAATTTTAAAATCTGGATCTTGCCCTAAAATTTTTATTTATACATTCATGTTAAACCATTTCTATATTCACTATTTTCATGATTTTATATTTATTCTTGAAGTAACTAAATGATTTCTATTTTATTTTTATACTATTCTGTTAAACTAATCTGAAAACTTATCTTATTTATTAATTAACTATTCATTGGAATTTAAATAATGATTTGATATCATTTGTATATTAATTATATTAAAATTGTCTTTGCCATGTTTTGGAACTGAAAATTTATACAATCTCAGATCTAAAGTTTGTAAGGGAAAAAAGTTACAAATACTAAAAAATAAAATAATAAATAAAAATATTAATAAATTTCAATTGATAGGTAAATGTGTCATATGACTATATATATATATATATATATATATATATATACTAGCCGCCTTTGGCGACCAGTCGGTTCGCCAGTATTAATGCTCGCTAAAATTTTCATGTAACATTTTATGTAACTGAGTCTCATAACATGTTTTTCACCAAAATATATTTAAACCAAACAAATTTTGATAATCATATAATTCATTTATAGTATTATTTTCTTCAGATGTTCTGTTCATTGTACTACTAATCTTTCTCTTTCTATCCGAACAATGATTGCCCCCAAATTGATATTTTACTCAAATGGTGGAAGGAAAGGTCTAAAATTCTACATTTTTATAGAATAATGAGATTCAAATGTTCATAAATGTAAACACACTAACAGATAAAGACACAATTGGTTTTCAAGAGATGCGAAAGTTTAAAAACAGCTTGGAAAATGCCGCTCACAGAGGAAATAATGGTGACACACATACCCTTCTTTTCTTTTATTTTTTTCCATCCTTTTTTTCTTTACTATTTTTCTTTCTACAAGCCGTTTTTTCCCTTTGTTATTCTTTTTTTTTTCTTCCCTGCCCAGACTTTATTTTAAGCAAGCATAGATTGAATATCCATACAGACTAATAATAAAAGCAACTATTTTCTTTCTTTTTTTAACATCCCGTTATCTATAAATGGAAACCAACTGACTTCGCGTATTTCTTTCTAAAAGAATCATAATTTATTACTTCCTGCTATCTTACTCAGTTGTGGTGGAAGGAAATGAAAATTTTTGGCGGGAATGTAAGAAAAGTGTCGTTTTAACTATTTTCCATGCAGTTTTTTAATTTTATCTCTCCATAAGAACCATCCTCGTGTCTTAACAAAATTATTTTTTAAAAATTAGCCGAATTGGTTGAGCCGTTCTCTAGTTTTGCGCTTGGCAACACATCGAGATCCATTTATATATATATATATATATATATATATATATATATATATATATTGCAGATACATATCCAAAAGGAAAATAAATGTTGAATAAACAAGTTATTTTGCTAAAGGAGGCATAATTTGCACATAATGACACAAACACAAGAATGTGCCCACTTGCACCTGAGTGCAAGTGGGCACATTCTGAAGTGGACGGAAATTTTCCCCTTTAGTGACATTAGTGATTCTCTTTACTGATAACTACAAACTGTGGCTTGTGGGATAATAAATAGTTTGTTCACAAATATTTTTATTTGTATAAACCTGTAAAATTATGTTAAGAGATATGTATAAGGGTAAACTATAATGTTTTTAAATATTTTTTTGATGATTTTTTTGGAAAATTTACCTATTAATTTAAATCCCAAATTATTAAAAATGGGAAGTTTTCATTAATATCTTTAATGATAAATGAACATTTCTGATTTTTTTATTTGTCCCATATTTCAACCATAATAAAAATATAAAAGTGTTAATGAAAATAATAAATACCATTTTGTGTTTTTCTTTAATTAAAGGTTTTGCTACTTGATATTTTAATAAATATTCATATCTTTTCAAACAAAATAAATTTCTAAAAACAAATTATTCTTGAATATACATTATTTAATATTTAGAATGTTGCATATTTCAATATAAAATTTAATGCAAATATAAAAATTTATCACAAAACAAAACTATTATAAAATTATGTAACTTAGGAGATTATTTGAAATTTTATTTCAGATACCATGAGCATTGGAGATTCGTCACACAGAGACTAGTTTTTTCTGCTGCTTTCATTGTTTATTTGGAATCTGGGAAGTTAATTAGCCGAGAAGAAGCAGCTGAACTTTTAGGAAGTTAGTTATATTTTATTTTCCATTTTTGCTAAGTAAGTGTTTTTATAAATATATATTATTTTGTATCTTAAGAGAAAAAATTGTTTTTTTTTTGTATGCAGATTAATGTATATTTTGTGCAAAATCTAGAAGAAAAATAAACTGTTTCAGTAATGCTTGTTTTGTTTAAATTGTGTATGTTATTATTTATATTTCATTGTTTACTATGGATACAATTATCATTTTATATTAATTGTTCAAAAACAGCTCAAACTTTTTCTGAATCTCTCTCTATATATTTTAAATATGTAATGGATAATGGGGTTTTTCTGGCCCCATGTTATTTTAATTTTCCTTATTAATTTTTTAAGTGCATTTTGTTTTTTAAATAAAAATTCTAAGCATATTATTTTTGTTTTTTTTTTAAAGAAAAGAAAAGAATAAGATGTAAAGTTTTACCATACATTTAGTGTAAATCAATTTTATTTAACTATATAAAAATTTATATTTTTATTGAATTTTTTCTTTTTGCCATAGTGATAAAGCACATTATTATTGATAATTGAAAATAGCCTCATATTGGAAACTGCAGTTGGCTTATGAGAACAATAATAAACATAACTGTCACAAATAGGGTATTACTTCCAATTCAAGAATTTTTTTCTCCCTTAACAGAAGAAAAAATAATAATATTAAATATTGATTAAACGAGATAAATGTATTGAAAAACAAGTTAAAGATGTGATTGGTGTTTTGAAAAAAAAAATGAAGTAAAGAGGCATTAGCATGAATCCAAATAAAAGCCTCCGTTTAAAGAATTGAATAATGTATTATGAAAACTTTTTTTTTTCTTTCTGCTAATCAGAATTTTCTCTGAAATCTTTGCAAGTGATGGCATATTACAAGATGTATAGAATCAAAATATGAAATTTTTATCTTTTCATGCTTATAGCCTTAATTTTAGCAATCTAATTTTCCACTTTTTTTTTTCACTATAAATATCACTCTTTAAATGATATCTATTTTTTATTTGTGAAATTAGGTAATATCTTATTGTTAACATAGACTTTTGCTAATAAATTAAATATTTTTTAATGATGTATGTCCTTATGATTATATTATTTTTTAAATTATTTTTTTATCCTGTATAGTTAGTCCAAATCCTTCGGATCCTTTCCATGTTGAATTGGACGATTTCCTAATAGGTCTGCTGCTTCTTGCTGAAGAACTGGTTAGTATAAATATTGTAAAAGTGTATAATTTACATGTGAAAGTTGCTTGAATATCCAAGTTCTTTTTTTATCATTCTGTATTTGAAAAGAAAAAATAACATGTAAAGTTCTCAATTAATTTTTTTCTTTTAAATTAATTTATTTTGCATATGGGCAATACAATTGTGCTAAGAAATTTTTTTACGTTTGAAATATTCTGAAATTAATCCTCTTGACTCGGCTTCAATCTGGTTTTCAGTTTTACTTATTGTGCTTATCTTTTGTGAAATTTTAATCTACATGATATCAACTTTTTGTATCAAATTATTCAAGATCTATTAGCTTTTATGAAGTTTAGCTATTCAATTAAGAAAAGTAATTATTTTTAAAGCTATACAATGATGATGATCTCATGCCCACTTTACAATGGAAAGGAGGGGAGCTGGACCCCTGAGCACCCCAAGGCAGAAGTCTGAATTTAGCTTTTGTGAAGATCACACACACACTTATCTCATTTGGTTGAACAGCCCCTTTTTACAGGGAGCAGGGGGTTATATTCTCACTCCTCACAGATAGAACACAGAACAACCAGGACTCGAACCTGGGACATCCAGATCACGAGGAAGACATGCTTCCTCTGTGCTAGGATGCTGGAAAGCGATATAATAACACAAGATAATAATAACAATAATGTAAAAAGATCCATATCAAATTATATAAATCATTCATATGAAGAAATTTCATAGGAAGTTTTTGTTTCCACCTTCCAGCGCTGAATTTTATGCAAATTATTACATTATGCATATGTTTTATTTTTTAAAAAATTAGAAGTATTGACAGCAAAATATGAGAGTCAAGAAAATTAATTGTGCCCCTCCCTTTTTCATTGAAATCAGTTTCTTTATTTGTGAATGAACGAATTTGTGTTTATAAGAATATGTCAATTATTATTATTTTAATATTCCTTAAAACCAAAAAAGAAAGAAAGAAAGAAACATGTTTGAATTTAAACTTGCAGAGTTTTTTTTTCCTTTGACAAGTTTTAGTGTGTTGCTGAAGATCATGCTTCATTAAATCTCTTAAAGGTCCAAAATGTAATTATTTTGGTATAAAAATTATTGTGTTCCTGCAAAACACAAAGAACTGAAAGTTACTTCTAAATGATTTTCTTTGAAAATGACATTGACACAAAATGAAATAATGAATTTAACAGA
This sequence comes from Argiope argentata, assembly GCA_026289955.1. Classification (NCBI taxonomy): domain Eukaryota; kingdom Metazoa; phylum Arthropoda; class Arachnida; order Araneae; family Araneidae; genus Argiope; species Argiope argentata. Next base: position 4,009,838 of record JAOUZG010016704.1, on the reverse strand, counting down.
TATGCTAATAAAGTTGAGATATTTGCATTATATGCATGCTTAAAAAAAGAATGAGATGCAAGAAAACATTAAAAATAACTTAAGGTTGGGAAATGTTTACCTTTTTTTCCTATAAAAATTATTTTTGAGTTAGTTGCGTTTTCTGTGATATCAGCAATTCAATCATCTAACTTTAATTTCTATCGCCAATTTTCATTAAAAAATGAACTTACCATCAGTTTTTTAAAAATGGCTTTGCACAAACATTGCATTTTTCAAATTTGTGTGGTTGTAAGTGATTTTTTTTTTCATTAGCTATCATTAATAACCTTTACTCTTGATTCTTTTCTCATAGTGTATAGATTTATTTAGCTCTTTATTCTGTATCTTTTATACAAAGTTTAACCATGCAAACTCAAAATATATGTTAGGGCCCAAATAGACTGGTTGGTAGGGCATTGGTTTGCTTCCCTTTGACTGCGAGTTTGAACCCGTCAGCCAAAGACTGTGTTTTTTGGTGGCTGGTGCATGTTAAATCTGGTCACAAAGTCCTCCATGTCGAGAGTAATACCACTGGGGTTATTGGTTCAGAGGTGATGGTTTTTTGTTCCAGATCTAAATTATGATCTGTGGAAGGGTGAATGAAGTCTGCCCTGTGAAAGGAGTTATTAAATGTAAATAGCTAAGTCATACTCTTGACCCGATTTGGTTCTACCGAAAAATAAGATATGCTCAATCGGCTTAAATTGCTGACAGACCTCACAGCAGGCTTTAAAATTGCTGTAAATAACAAGAACAACAGAATATATGCTTCAATTTCGCAAAGTTGGTACTATTTCTTTAAAAAAAAGGCTATGAATAATTCAAGCTTACTTAATAGTTAATTGTCTGTTCCTGTACATTTCTATTGTTATTATTTCTTAATAGAAAATTATTATTATTAATACATACTATTCCATTTTCTGAACTTACTTTTTTCATACATTCAGTTTTTGAGTAATTTTTTAAAATTTAATTATGTTATGATATTTTTTATGACTTTGTTTAAATATTTTTTTATATTTAACTGGATTCTAAAGCAATTATTTTTTTAATTCATTAGCAGTTGCTTAATAATAGATTTATTTTGCTTTAGACTCGTCTGTCACTGAACTGTGCAACTTATGGTGATTATAATCGTCCAATACAGATTGCAGAATTTGTTTCCGAGATGAATGTTGGTTTCCGTCTTCTGAATTTAAAGAATGATCTTTTGAGGAAAAAATTTGATAGTTTGAAGTATAATCTGAAGAAAGTTGAGGAAGTGGTATATGATCTGTCTATTCGTGGTTTAATACCTATTGAAGGCTCTCAAGGGGATAAAGTTGCCAAAACATAAAGTTGTTTCATAAAAGAAATTTTTTGTTTCTGTAACAAATATATATTCATTCATTTTCATTTTTTTTCACAAGAAAAGTTGGCATTTTATTAAGCTGTACATTTTTTAAAATAAAGTTTTAAAGAAAGCTATGTTTATGATTTGTATTTTGTCATTTCATTGTATTAAAAATTTCATTAAATGTGTAACATGTAAATATGATTTAATCAGAAATAAATTTATGTTATAAATTAAATTGAAATAAAATTTACTATCATAATAGTTTTTCATATCTGCAATCCCATTTGAAATAGGTAAATCCTTAAATTTTTTATAAATTAAATTTTTTAATAAAATGTGCGTTGTTTTTTAAAATCCAAAAAGTCATTTTACATTTTAACTATAAAATTATGTCTGTTCTGTCCCAATTTCTTTTAGCAGACAATAATTATGAACACACTGTCGGCTCTATTAAGGTTATTTGGTGACATTAATTAAAAAATATTTTACTACAATGAAATCTAATTAAAACTATAGGAATGACATTTTCCATGTACCTAAAATGCTAAGAATGATAATTTTAACAAACTTTTTAAATCTAGAATAATCACTTTTTTTTAATTATGTAAGAACATGCTGTTAGGAGGTTTTGATGTCCGAAATTTACAGGCAAAAAATATTTATACCTGTTTTTATCAGTATTGCATTATTATTATGTGTGTTTCAAAAGCAGATGCAGTTTTAGAAGTTTGATCTGATTTTACCAATATTGCTTTATTATTATGCATGCTTCTTTGATAGCAAATGCATTTTTAAAAGGCTGACGAAGAACTATGATATCATAGCTGCTATATAATCTCAAAATTGGCTGAGCTCCAAAACTTTGTTTGCCATCTAGAAAAATTTAAAATAAAAGTTTTAAAAAATTAGATTATATATATATATATATAGGGAGAGATAGAAAAGTCTTGTGATTGTTTCAAACTGGTTTAGATTAGGTAATGACTTAAAAAATAATAATATTCTTGCTTGATAACTTGAAATTTATCATCGAAGATTTCATTTTTCTTTAAATTATGTTTTTTGTTTAAACAAATTTTTATAATATATTTAATTAGAACTGCATAAATGCAGTTCTCTCTCTTTTGAGTTGAATTTCAAGGAGTTGAGTAATCTGTACATCCCAAAACCCTCTTTCCTCCAGAAAGTTTTTTTTTTTAATTGTTTACTCTGATATTCCTTCAAGTATTTGAAATGACTGTGCCAAGTTACCTAATTACAATTCTACAACAGTTTTGTCAGTCGATCTATTTGCATTTTCTCTAACTGTTAAAGCATTCAACAAAAATTTTTGATGGAACATAAGCTGCTATCTTAAATACAAGACAGTATTAATCAGTTTTTATGGCCTAAATTATTTAAATTTACTAATTATCTTATCTCATTTACACTTTTATTTTTATTTCCTTTGCAACAAAGCAAATATTCCAGATTTCATTTTATATTAAATTGATTTGTTTGAATCATGTAGATTTGAAATTGCATCAGAAACTCCTCACTATTTCTTTGAATCTGTTACTAATTATTATTTCATGAATAAAATTTTGTTGTAATGTCAAATTATTTTTAAAAATAAAAGTTCTTAATTCATCTATAATATCTTATTGATGCTTGTTAATTTAATTCCTTTTGAAAAAGTTTTATTTAAAACTTTTTGAGCACTTTTTTTTAGTTCACTACTCTGCATTTCTTTATCCCCTTTTATTCTCATCATTGACTCCATTTGTATGAAATACTTTGATGTTGGAATCAATGTTTTATTTATTTATATAGAAAAAATATCAGTTTGTACAATATCTGTATAAAGGCAGCATTTGGCAGTTGGAGTTTACTCCCTATTATAATTAGAAATATTTTCATTTTGAGATAAATAAAAAATAATTTTCATTTAAATTCAGCTTTAAATTTCTTTAGACTTTTTTATGGCATCATGAAAGAGAAATACATAACAGATTTGTGAATAAAATGTGTTCTTCAAAAGAGATGACTGTCATTCTAACAAGTTAGATGCATTTAAATACACACGTTGTAGGGGATCTAAATTTATTTTGCCACCATTTCTTTTCATTTAAATCTATTCTAATCAATTGTCTCTAAAATTAAAAACAAATGGCATGTGCATTGCATAAATTTAATTAAAATAATTCTTCATTAGCTGTAATTTGTTAAGTGGGCTAACTGGCCACAGGTTTGTGGATGTAGATATAGACATTTATAGACTCAATGATAATGAGCAAAAACGAATAATTTTTATTTGCTTATTTGTTTATGCATTATTAATAAAAGTTAATGGACAAAAAAATTTGAAATTTTAGCAACGAATGACAGATTTTCATTTGAAGTCCAAATGACTACTTTTGTATTTGTTGTTTTGAATATAATTTTTCCACCATTTTAAAACTTTAAAAAAATTGTATGTATATAAGGATATCAGTTTAATTTATTTTTCTTTTCTCTTAATAATTTTTTTTAATATTTCAATATTATTCATTGTTACAGTAAAATTTGGATTGCTACCATTGTATCATTAGATCTTTTTTTAAATTTTTAATTAAATCACTGTTTTAAGTTATAATGATATGTAATGTCCCCATATGGATTTTTTTAAAGTAATTTTCTTTCTTTTTCTCCCCTCCCCCTTTTTCTTAAGTTAAAATTTGTAATTTTAATATATTCTTTTAATAAGAATTTTGTGCAAAACCCTTTCTTCCATGTGGCTGTGTTATTTTATTTCCATGCCTTAAAAATTCCCTAGTGAAAGAAAAATCGCATATAGGAAATCAAGTCATAATTTATTATACTTAATGGAAATAGGAACAAGCCTATAGTATGATTATTTTAATAAATTTCACATGATTGAAATAATGATATAAAACATGTAATAATTTATGCAAGTAATTTTAAATTCTATAATTAAAATTATTTTTCAGAAAATGGAATATTTTTGGCTATGAATATTTCAAATATAGCACTTCATAAGATTAATTTTTTAAAAATAACATATATATGACCAAATAGCTATCAACATTTTTCATTATGTGATTATTGATGCTATAATTGAATTTCAATCCAATTATACATAAGTTGTGAAATGTTAATAAAGTAATAATGTATGTAAAAATTGCATTTCCAATATCCATTACATTTGAAGTCAATATCTTTATTCTACTGTTGTTAAACTTGCTGAGAAAAAAAAATTCAAAAAACAAGATCCACTGTTACACAAAAAATAAAGATCTTACACTTTAAACAAACATTATTGCACAATTCTTAGTTAAATTATTGCACTTCATCATATAATCATAAGTTACATCACACTCATCTAATCTCTTTAACTCAAAGAAATGACTCGAACTATCAGCAATATCTTGCATTGAACACTACTATGCAATGTCAAACTCATCAATTAATTGATGAGTTTTGTTCACAATTGGTCATAAGGAAGGCATTGCCTCTGAATCGCAGCCTCGATTCTCTGCCTATGGCGCTCTTTAGTTAACTCGGTGAGAGACAGTTTTCAAGAGTGTCATGACAGCAAGAGTCTGGTTTCATCAATGGTCTCTGGAATGACGATCGCTCCATAGGAAGGAGGAACTGAATCTCCATAGGCAGGTGGATCTTTTGGCAAGATAGGAGTTTTCTCGGGAATAATCTTGACAGGAATGACGTGGTACCCCTTGTTGCAGTTCTGGTAATAGTCGGTGGCCAATGCCATCATGAACATTACGACCGTCACGCCTATGATGAGATAGACTGGAAAAAGAAATGAGAACGTTATCATTTGTAAAAACAATATTTTTTTTTTACTTTCTCATATATATATAGTGTAAAGAAAATATTGTAATAGTCAAAAAAAACTCTAACGAGATTTTGACGAATCTACGCTTTTGAAGAGGATTGATTAATCCGAAATATTATTTATCATGATCTGACTTCATGTAAGGGTTGGAAGCAAATGACTGTACGTTTTATTATCATTATCTGTATTCCACAACTAACAACATCGCACGCCTTGTCGTTGAGAACCACTCTTCGTGTATTCTTCCTCGCTCTCCGGGAAGCGGGAAAGCCTACGCTTCAAGACCATTTTATGATTAATGGAGATGAAACAAACTTCACATTTTGGTCCACTCTCACCGAGAGAATTAGAACAATCGCTGCACATTTTAGATCTTTGTGTGTTCAAAAAACATATTTTTTTAAAAAATGTCTGTGATGAGATAATTCAAAGCACTTTGAGCTAGAATGCTCAAGAGATTCACTGTCTCCGCAAGTCAGTTGCAATGCGATTTAAAGAAAGACGGTAATTTCGCTCATCAAAAGACTCTTCTTCCCTAAGTGTAGATATTATTTCTCTGATATTAGCTAAATCGAACATTTCTTTTCCTTTTCTTTTCACGCAACAAACAAATTTTTTCGGCATTTAATTTATTCCGTCCAAGGTTGGATTTCCTTCTTTTGGGCATAATGAGATATGAATCGCTCTTTAAAATCG
>JAOUZG010016704.1:3960472-3993830 GCA_026289955.1 Argiope argentata | reverse complement strand
GTAGAATTCCGCCAAAAAGCGATTTTTGTTTTTTGCTTGCGTTTTGCTAACGGAGAGGTATCGATATTTACTAGACATAAAGAGCAAGACGGATAAAATTAATTGCATATATTAAGCATCTGTTGTTGTTATTATTTATGGCACTTGCCACGGGCAAGCCCACCGCTGATACAGCAATAGATTTAAGCCGAAATAAGCATCTCTTTTTTTTGAAGTAGCGCCAACTAGGGCCAAGTGTACGACTTTAGCTACACACTATCCACATTTGCTTGCACAACTCTTTTTTCCTGGGGGGTAAGGGGCACAGTCAGACATCTCACAAATAGTACACAGAAGAACAACCATGCCCAAAACCGGTACTCACAGAACACGAAAAAGACGCGCTACCTCTGTGCCAGAAGGCCGACCATTAAGCATCTTAACTATAGATACGAGCTATATTTTGAAGTAAACCCATAAGGAGTTTTCCGTTTGTCTATCTGTCCTGTAGCGTAAATTTAAATGCAATGATCTAGATAAATGAAATTTGTATGTGATATTGTGACCTCAAACATAGACCTGAACCATATCTTTGTTTCAATCGATAGGAAAAGAGGCATTTGAAAATATATTTGATATATGAGTATTAACCGCAAATCAGCGTTTTATCGCCAAAGATGGCACACTAGATTCAGTAAAAACGCTAACAAAAAAACTATCTTTTATAACTGTTATTCACCATTGCAACTGGTACACAATTCCTGATTTTCTTCAGTGCACTAAGCACACATTTCTCATCTAAGGGACACTGAAAATAAAAATCTGAGTTCTCAAGGTAATCAAGGATTTTCCCAATCTTAAAGGCTCTCGGGATGTTTATTAGATAATATACGAGAAAGTTGGTTTAATATTCTAGTTTATTTCTAACGCATACAAATAGACAGTCTGACTTTTCAATGACGAATCTCATTTAAGTTTTTCTTGAACTCTATAAAGTTAGTGTAAAGAGAGGCACTCAGACATAATTCTTATAATAAAAGGAAGAGATGTGATAATTCATCTAAAAATCGAGGTCGAATTTTCTGACTACTTTCTATTTTTACTATATACAAGAAAGAAAAACACCATTTTCTCCCTCATAGATGTAATAAATGGAAATTAATTCAGTTTTGCAAGAATGTACATCTTTTATTGATCGCACGTTTTTCAATTAAGGTGCAGTAGCCTAGTGAGAATCGTTTCTGACTCAAAGCAGTTTTAACTGGAAAAGTTCATTTCAATTCAATCAAGGACACTTGGAAATTCAGCTGTTTTCTTTGGCCTCGGTTAGAACTAAAAAGAATTGCCAGGCAATGCCTGATGAGAATCGAATCTTTTTATTTTTACCTTCTAAAATACTGGATTATTGAAATTTATATTTTACACTTCAACTATTAACAGAATAAACTCTACTATGATGTAATTATTTCGCAAAATTTCTCGAACTTCCTCAACTCACTTTTTTTTATCAGGTTAGTGAAGTTCAAAGAGAATGTGAAATACTTTCAAAATACACATGTCGTAGTTTTATTTAAAGCTCGAAGAAAATAAATATAAACTATAAAAACAAATATAAAGAAAATAAATAAGGGGGAAAATAACATTTTACAACGCTGCTTCAATTTTCACAATTCTATATTATAAACGTAATAAAATAAAATGAATAAATAAAATCTTTTTCACCTATAAAAAACAATCATGTTTCATAATAACAAATTTTTTTCATGCTAAACCTTTTAGTAATTGTTGTAAATGTGATAAATTGAACATTCATATATTATTACTATTAAATTACCTAAAAAATAAGTGATTTTTTTAAAAATCATCTTGATCAAAACTGTACAAAGATTAAATTTGTCTAAGAATTTAATTTAATGAATATAATAACTAAAGTGATTAACAAATATCAGCTTATATCTTTTAATTTTTCTTAAAATATTAATTTAAAATTCCTGAGAAATACTGATAAATCTAATGTAATATGCCTATTTTTCTCAAAGTGAGAAAAAAATTCGTTTCCATATAACTGATTCCCTTTTTGGAATCCAGTCTAATTTATCAGTGGTTTTAAACATTTGTTTTCGCTTCTTTTGACCCTCAACCTCTAAAACTATTTGCTAGTTGCAAATGTCTTACGAGTTAACAAATAATGATAATAAACCATGTGACAATTGTACTTGTTTTGTTTGCTAAGGTCTTACCTCTTACCTCTTTTGGTCAATTTATTTATTTGATTTCAAGATTATTCCAATAGTAATTCAACGATTATTTTGTTAATTGTTGGGCTGATTTTAACAAAAACTGAAATTCATGACAAGTACAGATACTTTTTAAAAATGTATAATGGAATATAAGAGAACATTAACTAATTAAATTTATAAAAATAATATTATATCTGCTCAATATTTTTTCATCGTCCAAAATACATAGATATTAAAATTTAAACATCACTTTGGCTTTTATAATTAAAGAATCTACTATACAATAAGATGAACTGAAATATATTTGACATGTTATATTATCATTTTGATCAGTCATAAATTGAGTAGGTAATATTATTTATTTTAACGGAAAATGAAAACACAGTTTACGCGTTATTTTGAATTTAATATGAATTAACATGCAATATTTTCTTTTATTTTTATTTTCTCATTCAAATATCTTATATACATACATACATACATACATACATATATATATATACATACATACATACATACATATATATATATATATATATATATATATAGATATAGATATAGATATAGATATAGATATAGATATAGATATAGATATAGATATAGATAGATAGAGAGAGAGAGAGAGAGAGAGAGAGAGTTGAAATTTTCAATCGTTCATAAAATACTTTTTATGTATCCGTTCAAGTTCAAATGCATGTTTTTAAACTTGTAGTGGGCGACACTCGATGTTAATACAGTTTTTTCAAATATTAATTTATTCATTATATTTAATTAAATTTTAATACTTTGAATAGGATTTTTTCAATAATTTTTGATAAATTAATCAATAATCAATAATTTTTTATAAATTTTTTATATTAATTAAATTATTTAAGAAAAAGTAAATAAAATAAAAATTCTGTTAATTGATTTAAGTCGGAGTTAACTCAAAAAAAATTTATATTACTTTTTTGTATATAATTTAAAAACCTTGACATTTTTATTTTGCATGTATTCATTTCCATTGTAAATATACTTTTCATTAGCTAAATTCTTGGTGCCTATACCCTCAGAAGCTACTGCACCCTTACTTCCGTTGTAAAGCGTAACACTACAACAATAACAACTCGCTGAATTAAACATTATTTGATGCAGATATTTTTATTCAGTCTTATATATTTTTGGATTTTTAATTTTTAAATCCAACATTGTTTATTTAAATAATACTTCAGATTCTAGTTCTAAATTAAAAGAATAGACTCTATTTTATTCTATTTATTTAATTATATAAAAAACATTATTCGAGTTTTATGATGTGGAAAACTTATTGTGATTTATAACATTATAAATATATCCACCTTTTCTAATATGATACATTTAAAATTTGGAAATTATGTAATTAGAGACAATCTTCTAAACGCTCATTTTGGGATAAAACTCTTTCCGTAAAACCTTATAAAAGATATTTTTGTGACATTTCCCGAAATCAGTCATTGCATTAAAAGAATAATGTATTGTGAAATGGGTTGGAAATACTTAAATATTCCATAGAAAATAAAAGTTTTAGAAATACTTTACAAAAATAGAAATGGAATCGATAAAATGGTAATCGGTTCTCGTTTACATAAATGCAATGCAATAAATGTATCCCTTCAGTTTAAAAGTGGAACCACATAAATATCTATAACACGAAATATTGTTAATGAAATAAAATGCTTCAAATTTCTTACCAGGCATGTCTGGGAACTTCTTCAACACGTTGGACTTGATATTCTGTACTCTTTGTCTCTCCATAGCTTCGTTGGGGGCTTCTATCATGTAAAAGATGTAGGCTCCAAAGGCGAGGTAGCCAACGTAGAGGATGGTGGCAAAAATGCGGGAGATCCCCTTTTTGTGACCCTTAATAAAGTTCTTCTGGTCGGCAAAAAATCTTGTCAAAAAGGCCAAAAAAGTCATAGTGGCGCACAAGGTACTGTTTTAACGGACGATGATAAAACACTGAGATTCGAGGTGATGGTCAAATTACTGGGAGCTCGTCTGTCATCTTACCTGGCCGTAAATCCAATGGAGTTGCTTAGAACATGTCAGTTTGGACGAGGAACTCATGATTTCCAAAAAGTTCATCTGGATGTTGGGGACTCTGCAACAGAAAATGGTGACTGATGGAACGTCTTAACCAGAAAAATGAATTATTGTTAACTTGTACTCTTGTTTATAAAGATGATTCTTCGGGAATATTAAGAGATATTTGAAGAAGATTTAATGATGGATGACAATGTCTATGACGAACCACGAATGGTTCGAAATGAGATATTTGCTTGCAAATACTTGTGCAATAACGATATTGATGTCCAGTCCAAACAAATCACGAAACTCAATGTTTGAACTATTTTCGAGCACAGTGGATGCGTTTTCTGTGCGGAAGCATTACGTTAACTTGTGTTTAACTTTGCAAGAGAAGACTTTAGCGCAAAATAAACGGCACTCACGATCACCTTGGAATCCCCAAGATTCAGAAACGTTCCACTCGTTTCGAGCACAAGGAAGAAGAACTGGTAACTGGAAACAAAACGGAAGCGATTTCCAAATACTTGGGGATCTTTTGACCCAAGGTGACAAGCGCAGTTCGAAACGCAGACGACAGTTTCTGATTGATTCCCAACTTTGAGCAAGTTCCATTCGATAGCGGGCATAAATAGGCTGAAGGTGACGTCACTTTATCACCGCTCTTTGATTTTTCCTCATTTTTATCTGTGTTTCCCATTCCGCCATTTTTAACCTCGGACGAATTCGATAAAATTTTGAAGAATATTCTCGGCGTCTTGTTTTTGACTTTAGACTTTATGACAAAATAATAATTTTTTTTCTCAATGGAATTGAATTTTGAAATTATCTTAGCATTGTTATTCTCGGTTTGTTCTTCTGTATACCGGTTTTATTCAAGAAGTTTATTATATTTTAAAATATTTTATTTTTCCGATATCCGCTGGTCATGTCCTAAGCAAACATATTTGTTTGATTTTAGTTATAAATAGAACAAGGGTAAAGGCTAAAAGATTCAGAGTTCGTCGTGGAACATGCGATGGTGACGAATGTCCTGCACTTTCTCTGCAATTATTTACAAAATGTGTTTTCATTCTCCGTAGCTTTAGATAATATGAAACTTTCTTCAGATTTTGAATAAGGAATTTTAACTTCATTTAATATTAATCTTTTAAAGAGAATTAAAAAAATTCGCTTTACCAAATTCATAAGTTGGAGAATATTTTTGTGAATCACTTCCAAATTGAGTGGCGGAGAAAAAAATTAATTGTAATTATTAAAAAGTGTGAACTTGTGATTTCGATACGATTCCATATTCAAAACCATCTGGAGTCTGAAAATCATATCTGTATGTAAACAGGAAAATTCAAAAATACTTAAGAGCTAGATGGCTTGAATTTGGTTCGTGGAATAAAGACCAAATTTGTAGACTTCTATCAAATTTTGGAAGAAATTCATTCAATGAAAGTTTGACTGTCTGGATGCTTGAATAAAAATTAACTTGATAACAATCAAATGCAAAAATATAGTTAAATTAAATTTGTTTCAGGGATCTAGGATTTAAAACGTTGTTGTTCTCGTGTTGCGCTTTATAACGGAAGGAGGGGTGCAGTAGCTACTGAGGGTATTGACTCCTAAGCACCCGAAAACACAAGTCTGATTTCTAGCTCACACACGTCACACAACATTTTAATGGAGTAGACTTCATTCGTACATTTCATTCATTCATCCCCAGATCGTAATTTAGATTTAGAACAGAGAATGATCACCTCTGTCCCAGTATCCCCAGCAGTATTATTCCCGATATTGAGGACTTTGTGACCACGACAGATTTAGCCTCCACCACACACACAATCTTCAGCTGGCGGGTTCGAACTCATAGCCCAACGGATGCGAATCCAACGTCCAACCAACTAGGCTATAGATGAAGATACTTATCAAAAAGCCAATTATCGTTCAATTACTTTACCGTCTGTCGGTCTGTACCTCCACAAGCATACATCAATCCTTTCAAGCAATGACTCAAATCAATGAAATTCAGTATAATATCTTCTGATCACAAATGTAGTTTGTTTCAAATTTTGGAGTTAATAGACATTCAAAAGGAAAGATCTGTAGAGCGATTGACTGTCTGTCGATGTATACTTGCACATGCATGTAGAAAAAACGCAATGATTTAAACTAATGAAATTTTAAATGTTATTTACAAAACAAATATAGTTCCATATCGAAGTTTCATGTCAATTGGCCGGCAAAAAGTGACCTAAAATGTATCTTATCACGATATATTCAATTAAAAATATTAGATCAATGTTAAATATCTATATTTCATTGTCTTTTTTTGTCAATGTTATGAAAGGTCATGGTGAAAATAGCATTGGAATGTGGATCGCGCTAGGTTCTTCATTTTTTTCCCATCTATCCTCCTCTGCTTTCCTTGAATTTTTTTGGTAGTAAACGAATTGTGGTGGCAAACCCTCAAAGGTTACAAGTATCCACAACAGTGAATATCTGTTCTTATGAATTCTGCATGTAGCATAGTAATCGTCAAAAAATTCGAGCTTGACATTTTCACAAATCTTCACTTGACCACTCTGAATTTCAAAAATGCGTTCCTGGAAAATGTCCGTCTTGTCAGAGACGAAAATAACTCAAAGCCCTTTCATAATTGAAATTATGTAAATGGTCTTTACATCAAATGTGCAGATTTCTATCAAATTTTGAATAAAATTCTGTTTATAGGAAGCAGTCTATCCGACTGTTTTGACCATAAATTAGCACGATAAAAAACAAAGATAGATATGATTTGGTTAGCAGATTTAATATAGAGTAGAAACCTGTCACAGTTTGAGCTGAATTCAATGACTGAACCAATTTTTTGTTAGGAACTTTGTTACTACGAATTTAATTTTGTGTCAGACTTGGTACTTATGTATCAGACCGACGATCGGCCAACAACGAGACAACCACGCCAAATTTCATTTTGGTGGCCAAAATGAAATTTGTCGTGGTTGGCTCGTTGTGCCTAAAATTCTTTAATGCTTTTGAATACGTTGCAAAACAATTTTGGTACGTAGGCGATCTATTGATAACCGGGTTTTTTTTTTTATTATTATTTGGTGAAAATGAGCGAAGGCTTAATGCATAAATACCTCAAACTTTTGTATCAATCAGTTGTGAAAAAAATGCGCCTGAAATACAAATTCTATTTTCGGATTCTATTAACAGCATGCAAGGGATAAATCACCAAATTACTTGCCACGGATGGCACGATAGACTCAGTAAAACTGCTCAATTCACATCTAAAAATATCTCGTAATTATTCCACTTTAATTCCATATAAGGCTTGAGATAACAAAAAATAATAACTTTATCAGAGAGTGTGCGAAAGAAATTTAGGAAGAATAATTCCATTGATTTTAGTTAGAGTTTTGATATTATGTAAGTTGACATCAATTAACCTTACACAATAACAAAATAGGTGTTAGTGTTGCTAAAATAACAGGCCTTTAACGCTTGTCACAACTACTTGATGTTAAAGATTATTTTATGCAGTAAATTAAGAACATAATGATATATAAATAGATTTAATTAAAATGAAAGTCCTAATGAAGCATTTGATGAGCAAAAACAGGTAGTCCTAATTAAATTAGAGTAATTTTTAAACATTTTTTGTGTGATTTTGGAACTTTTTCAGCGCGTTATTTTTTATTGAATGAACATAAGATTAAACAGGGTATCCCAGTTAGACCGAATAGACTTTGCACAACCAGATTCGTTGTTTGGAGGACATAAAAAATGCCCAAAGAACTGTATCTCTACCACCCATAGTTTTCGAGAAAAATGCGAGAGAAAATCTCTGACGTCATATCAGGTTTATGAAAAATCTTTATTCGGCCGCTGGATTGAGTGTCGGGATCCTGTTTCATGGCCACTACGATCTCCAGATCTGATACCTTTAGATTTCTTCCTATGGGGCCACGTAAAGTAATTGGTTAATCCAGACCCAGTTACTTCAGAAATGAACTTAATCCATTCGTCTCCATAGTGTGTTTACCTTTGTGGACACTACGATGTTAAAACGTGTATAGGCAACCATTGCGCAACGCGCGCACGCACGCCTCCATTTGAGCGGGGGACATTTTGAATACCTTCCTATTTAAAATTATGCAAGTACTGATTTTCATGTTTCGAATAAAGGCTTTTTTGTATATTGGATATGACGTCATAAATTTTCTCGAAAACTCTAGATCTTAAAAGTACAGTTCCTTGGTCATTTTTTATGTATTCGAAACAACGAATCTGGCCGTGTAGAGTTTATCCGGCCTTGATGGGATACCCTGTATATGAAAAGATAAACAAAAATTATGAAAAGTAAATATATTTCATCCAGCCTTTACTCGTTACGTTCGTAAAGATTCTAGAAAATTTCCTAGTTCTCTTGAGATGCATGAAATCACAACTTATATCACACAAAATGGCAGTGTTCCGAATTCTCCATTAAGCAAACGATATTTTGACGAAAGCAGCAGTTACCTATCTTACACGTGGGCAGATAACAAATTAGAACCATTTTATCGATAACTCCTCCTTTTTCAGAACTTCGATCGCCTAGCGTCGCAATTTGTTGACAATTTTACCGCTCTTTTTCTTCGAGAACTCTTATTGCATTCCGGATAAAAGCGAAGAAATGGGGAAAATGACGAATGGCAGAGGCAGAAACACGATACAAGGTACAAGTGCGCTCAATCTCAGATTCAAAGTTCTGCCCGTAGTTGCCCGAGAGATAACAAAAGCAATCGAACTGTGTATCGCTTGGAACGCCGAGACAACTGAAAACCGATTTAATCGACTTTTTGTTGTGTACACAGACTCTGACAAGTTCACACCAGTTCTAATCCCCAATTAGCTTGAAGAAAAAATGTTGACAAATGATAAGTTTTGAGAATTTTATTGCTCACGTGATAGCCGTGTGATTTGTTGATTGGCCAGTTGGTGTATGTACTCTGTGAGACAGAGTAAACAAATTTTATCGAAATAGTTCGAGTTCGATTCATTATTCGTTTCATTAAAAATATATTTATCATAATAAAACTCAACGCAAGAATTATGCCTCCCAAGCAGTCCTAACAAAAATTTTATAAAATAAAAAGAGCAATTCTTGTATGTTAAAAATGTATTTCGTATATCTCGAAAATAATTTTACTTATTTCTAACAAATTTTATATTTAGATAAGATTTTGCATTTAAAGTTTATCTTTATAAGTGTCATCAGTGAAAAAAAAAGTAATTTTATCCACACACAAAAAAAAAACATTTTTATAACTACCAATTGGAATGGAAGGACAACAACAATTATTATTTTTCTTTGCACGTGCCAAGAGGTTTTCAGCAAATCGGCTGAATGTTGTTTACATGCCTCTGACAAAAATTGTATATATTTTATTTCCTAAAATAGCAAATGTTACAATTAATTTTTTTAGTCTCTTGAGTTGTTTGAAACAACTTCGCAGTTGCTGTACTGATTTAATAGAATTAGCTAGCTGAATAAAATATCCAGTAGATGCCGAAGTAATGATTATTTATTTCTAAATCACGCAACCTATAGAAAGAATAATAATTTAAACCGAGTGCGAATAATTTACGCTCCGTAATAATAATAAGTATACAATTCTTTTTCCCAAGCATAAATAGTTCAGTATAGGGGTCAGAATAATAAGACTGACGTGTGTGTTGAGGGTTCTCGGTTCGAGTCGAACTTTTTACTTCATTGTTTAACATAAATTAATATTTAATATTTTTTAAGTTTTTGTATACATGTGTCTTTCCCGAGAAGACGCGATTTTACATATAAAATTTTTTTAATAAGCAACTATTACAGTCTTTTCCTATCTGCCCTCGTGCTTACGATGTTATATAGCGGAACTGACTTTAAAATGGTAGAATTGTGTGTAAGTTCAAAAATGTAAGTAATGATATATAAGTTGTCAAATGAAATATATAATAAAACAGATTGTTTCGAATAATATGTTAAACTAAGTGCATTCATGATTTTATTTTTTTTTATTTAAAGGACCAGCTCATATATTGTTGTTACCCATGACACTTGCTGTAGACAAGATCCCTGCATATACAACAGCAGATTTAAGCCGAAAAGAGCGTCTCTTGTTTTTGAAGTATCGTCAACTAGAGCCAAGAGTATGACTTAGCTACACACTCACCACATTTGCTTGCACAGCCCCTTTTTAGGGGGGAGGCACAGTCACACATCTCACAGATAGCACACAGAAGAACAATAGCGACCGAACTGGGACTCCCAGAACACGAGGAAGACTCGCTACTCGCTCTTGCCAGAGAGCTGGCCCAGCTCATATGCAGGTAATATTGAAAAAATATTCATATGAAGTAAGTATATGATTCTTATCTAAATATTTTCTCCAAAAAAAGTTGCTGTGAGAAGCTTGGTTTTCCGTTTAATTCAAGAGAACGTCCTCTTGCATTAAACCCAAGTTTTTGCATTTAAATGCAAGGGAATGTATCACGAACTACAGATACACAAACAGACCAAACCATTGATGCATTTGATCCAAAACTTGATACAGATAACCACTTTTAATGTGGAATCCATATACCAAATTTTATCCATCTAGCTCTATGCACTTCGAAATTGTAGCGCTCACTTGTAATCGGTTAGCCAGCTAACTAGTCTTCCTCCGAATATATTTCATTCGAAATTTGATCAAAATCTACAAATTTAGTTAAATAATCGCATAACAAATTCCATCTGTCTAGCTCATTATCATGCTCTCGGGATGACAGTTATTTCAAAATATATATATATTCTTGAAATTCAAGGATAGGTTGAAATGGTGAAATTCTTCCGTACGTTGAATTTGAATTGTTTGGCAGACATAATATCTTCACGCCATATAATTCGTGTACGAGATAGTAAAATCTATTTACATAAAACAGCAAAACGAAATGAACAGTCGCCTAGTCTCAATCACTTATCCGATTTCAACCATTTTTATTTTGCAATGAACATCACGATTTTTTAAAATATAATCAGTGATTGCTTGGTCCCATCATCCCTTTTCATTTTAGAAAAATTCTCTAAAACACTAACTCGTTGTACATTCCCAATAAGGAAAAACTTTGACTGCGCGTTATAACAGCAGCCTCTTTACCAATTTCGCCGATTTTTATTTCGTACAAAAATTATTGGCAAAAACATTAATAAATCATTGAACATTATTTTCATTTTTTTGTCTCGCCAATTAAGTCATCCACTTTTCAAGCATAATTAACTAATCAAAGTGCATCGTCCTCACTATGGAAATATAATTTAAAATATTTTTTTCTTTTATTTTGATAAAATATATTTTATATCAAATCGATATGATTGATAGTAGTTTATTTAAACTAATAGTATGGTTGGCGAACGGCTGATTATCAAAGGTAGATAGTTATTTATTTTTGTATAAATAAATAATTACAAAATTCGAAAGCTAGTTACTAAATTTTGATAAGAAGGAAATTTAAAAATCAATGGTTTCGAAGTATTATACTTAAAATTAAGGAGCTCTTTTTTCTTTAAATATGCATTTTAAATAAAATTTCTACAAATTCAATGCTTAAAATTTAATTTTATCTGTTTATCATGAATAATTTAAGAGAATTTATGAAAATCAAATTCATTAAAATCAGGTTAATTTAGGGAAAATTACGAAAATCAAATTTATTATAATAATTTATATTTCCATGAAATAGTTGGCGATCAAAACATTTTAAAGAAAAAAATTCTAAAAGTGATCATTTTCACATTTACAATTTTAAGTATCAAGCATTTTAGAAAAAAGACAAAAATAAAAATATTCTAAAATGCATTTAAAGTAAATAGAAAATGCAGATATTTAAAGAAGCATTGAAAAATAAAAGAAATATCTGTATTTCAAGTTCAGAAAATAATTATTTAGAAAATATAAATAATGGAAAATAATGGGGGGAAAATTTAATGACACGAATTGCAATGTACAAATTAAGACCTCTTTTCGATTTTTAACTAAGTATTTTGCTTGTAAACTTATTTGCTTGTAACAATATTCTATTAGTGAATAAAGAATCAATATTTCTCGATAAAATACTGCAGTAATTCTTAATTTTTCAGAATATCTTCTGCAAATTTTTTTTCTTTATTTTCTAAAACCTCTCAAATTCCTTCAAAATCTCTAAAAAACGATAAAATGCTTGACTTAGTTAAGCCTTTCTCTTACTTTATTAATACTATCTAAACAAATTCCAGTCTAGTTCAGCATAATTGTGTTGGAGACGTGTAAAGCAGCTTGCTTATTCATACATGACCAAAGCTAAAACATGTCAGAATCGGCATGGCGTTGAAGGAAAAGGTTATTATTCAAAGTGTTGTAACTATCATCAGCTTATTACTATTGTGTCATCTATATTAATAAAAATGCAACTCGAAATGCGTTGCTAAGCGCAAAACTGGAGAACGGCTCGACCGATTCGG
The DNA here is from genome assembly GCA_026289955.1 of Argiope argentata. Classification (NCBI taxonomy): domain Eukaryota; kingdom Metazoa; phylum Arthropoda; class Arachnida; order Araneae; family Araneidae; genus Argiope; species Argiope argentata. The sequence continues at coordinate 3,981,062 of JAOUZG010016704.1, read as the reverse complement.
CTAATTTTTTAAAAATATTTTCGTTAAGACACGAGGATGGTTCTTATGGAGAGAAAAAATTAAAAAACTGCAAGGAAAATAGTTAAAACGACACTTTCTTACTTTCCCGCCAAAAATCTTCATTTCCTTCCCCCACACCAACTGAGTTAGATAGCAGGAAGTTATAAATTATGATTTGTTTAGAAAGAAATACGCGAAGTCAGTTGGTTTTCATTCATAGATAACGGGATGTTTAAAAAAGAAAGAAAATAGTTGCTTTTATTATTAGTCTGTATGGATATTTAATCTATGCTATACAGTTTGGGCAGGGAAGAAAAAAAAGAATAACAAAGGGAAAAAAGGGTTTATAGAAAGAAAAGTAGTGAAGAAAAAAAGGATAGAAAAGAAAAGAAGGGTGTGTGTGTCATTATTATTTCGTCTGTGCGAGGCATTTTCCAAGCCGTTTTTAAGCTTTTGCATCTCTTGAAAACCAATTGCGTCTTTATTTGTTTAGTGTGTTTACATTTATGAAAATTTGAATCTCATAATTCTATAAAAACAGAATTTTAGACCTTTCCCTCCACCATTTAAGTAAAATATCAATTCCGCGACAATCATTGCTCGGATAGAAAGAGAAAGATGAGTAGTACAGTGATCAGATCATGTGAAGAAAATAATAATAAATAATACTATAAATGAATAACATTATCAAAATTTGTTTGGTTTAAAAATATTTTGGTGAAAAACCAGTTATGAGACACAGCTACATATAATATTAGCGATCATTCATACTGGCGAACCGACTGGTCGCCAAAGGCGGCTAGTTTGGAATAAATACAATGAATGCGGACGAGGAGGTAGAGGTTTCAGATGCTTTGAAAAAGCTGGACTTGAGTTATATTTCAGAGTTGTTGAATCAAGAGGGTTGTTCTTAATTGACCATTCCCTACGGGTGGGGGGAAAATGGAAAGTGTGGAATGGAATAGTGGAAAAAATGGAAAGTGTGGAAGTGTGGCTGTGGATTTGTTGACATGACATCTAAAGATCGTAAATGATCAGTTTAAGATTCCAGAACTTAAGTTGAACAACAAAGTTTTCGTCCATTATTATTTCATCGAAAACTTCAATTTATGCAGTTTTACTCTTAATCACTTAAAAGACAGATTTGAAAGAGGTGAAACTGATCAGAATTCCCATAAGAAAATAATAATATACGGTTATCCGTTGCATACACAATAGTAAATTTATCTCTAATCTATGGTAGCCCTTTTATAATCAAATGACAAACTTATTACCATTTAAAATTTCATATTAAGCCATCCATTCTATAAAGTTAAGAAACTTTGTTTCGTGTCGAGATATCACAATGCATTTCATAACAGAAATTTCAAGAATAATTTTGACGTCTTCTTAAAATTCCAAAAATTATCTTTTCAGTGAAATATATATTGTGTCGTGAAATGTTTCCATAATTTTAAAAGAATCTTTCAATATCTTTAAAATTCAATTTGCGACCGAATTTTCATTGTTAAAATTCAAAGAAAGTAAATCTTATTGTTACATTATATATTTAAATTCTAATGACATTAATCATCGGAAAAAATTTTAAGAATGATTTCAAATCTAATTCGAAAACTGCAATATTATAATGTTTCAGATTTCATTCGCACATCTTTATTTTATTCTTTTATTTTTCTCGATTCTGTACCATCGAAAGTACTCTTAATAATATAGATACAAAAAAGTAACTAATGTTGCTACAATGTACCTATAAACAAACGCAGTTATCAGCACAGTGAAAAATATTAAAATGTACTTAAAAAGATTTTTAACATTTTTTTAAGTTGAGAAAATATCGTTATTTTATTATATTATCTTTATTAATTTTACTATTGAAATTATTATTCATTTATTTACTTCATTTTATTTATTTATTTTTATTTATTTATTGAATTCCTAAGTAGTGCAGAAATTATATTTTGGTTTAGTTATATTAGTTAGTAAATTCTATTTTAGTTTAGTTTATTTAATAAAGATTTTAAGAATTCAATGTCATTATGTAGTCCTAATATAGTTCATAGAATTTTTTATAGGAATTTATATAATCGGTATAATTTTTAATTGATCTACTTAAAACATCCTCTCATTTAAGCAACCTTAGACAGCTACGTACCCGGCCTGACTAATCGGAAATTTGCTTTCTAGTGCAAGTATATCTGTATCATCATCTGAAAAATTGGGTCAAAAATCGCCAAATATTTTATTTGGAGCCGTAATTGTTCATATTTCCTCTCGAATAACAAAGGGAAAATTCTATCTTCTTAGTATAAATATTTCACTTCATATATGAGGTTTTTAAGTTGTTATATCGTACCTAAAATAAGATATATTATATTATATATTATATAATGTTATATTATGTTGCAGAAGATAAAATAACATCTAGACTACTATTATAAATGTGAAAGTTTGGAAGGATGGATGGATGACGGGGTTCAATCACGCTAGAACGGCTAAGGGAAATTGAATGAAATTTAGCACAGAGATATATTATAGTCTACGGAAGAACATAGTCTAATTTTTATTCCGGTTGATCCAGTGGTTAATTTTTTATTAATTAAAAACTAACTTTTCCCGCCAAAAAATATGAAAACATCTGCCTGAGCTTTTTGATTGGTTTGTTTTTATTTTTCTGCTAGCCGTCTTTGGCGACCAGTCGGTTCACCAATATTAATGCCGACTAAAGGGTTAAATCAATTTTTTTATATAACTTGGTGTCATAATAAGTTTTTCAGCAAAATATTTTTAAGCTTCAAATTTCGATAGTCATATAATTCACTTATACTATTATGTAGGCCTTAAGTAGTTCTATCTTTGAACTCCACATCTTTTTCTGATTTTCTATCAGTGCACGTAAAATTCAGTTTGTAGCAACCACTATTGACTGTAACCGGAACTGCTGCGCCACCTAGACAATTGAGCGCAAACCTCGAAAACACCAGTAAAGCTCAAGCAACGGGCATGGACGCATCTCAAAGTTTTCTATGTGTTTGTGTAATTGTTTAAAATTATCTTGTGTTGTGTGTGACTTACCTTTTTTCCTAATAAATAAATGTTACACTAAACCTACTTTATTAGAACCCCCGAACACCCCCACCACAACTGGCGCCCAACCGGTTTATTTAATTTTAACGATTCCGTTGCTTGGACTTAGCTCGCAATTTTTTTCAGCACTCCGTATCCAACGGAAGAACAGCCATGAAAACCTAATCCATAGGTTAATGATTATAGGAAACCTCATCCGTAGGTAATTGATTCTCTTGCATATTCCTGATCCGAAGGATAATTTTGGTAAGTTTGAATTTCTTGTGTAGAACAATCCTTGTTCTTACAAAAAAAAAACCCCTTAATTGCAAAGTCGCAAGAAGTATTGATTTATTTGAATTGATAATAAATCTTATAAAAAATGTGTAATTATAAATAACAATTTATCTCGGAGCATTCAGTACTTATTTTGAAAAATATGTATGAATATTTTGTTACTAGTATGTTACCTGTGTTTAAAAACATAGAATTATTTTATTGCTGTGTGTCTTAAACATATTTTAAAGAATTGGTATAATTGATAATTTTAGTATAGGCGTACACAAATTTTATGAAAGTGTTATATTTTTAATGATTTCTCACCGTTTTGAAAAGAAAATAATCAATTTTAAAATGTATAATCATTGAATCATTTTAAGTAAGCGTAGTGCAGTTCGATTATAACCTTGAACTCACGCCAATGTATAATTTCTGGCTGACTCAGCAATACTATTTTCTGAATAAGACATAACTCTCTTCAATTGCTTTCCTTTGCGCTGAACTTGGAACTCACATGATTAATATGCATTTTCGATGCTGCTATTTTGTTATCGTATTGAGTAGAGTATATCCATTTAGATTTTTTTTGTATCTCTCTTATATGCAGAAAGTATTCTTGTCATAAAGTGAATTTATTATAAGTTGGAAACAATTTATGATTGTGTTCTTTTCAACATAGATTTCTCAAAATGTATAAAAATGTCAACTAATTCCAATTGTATATAAATGCAATCTAAATATTCTCATCAATTTTATTTAAGCATATATTTATTCTTTTTATTCCAACTGATTTATGTATTAACGGTGTGTTAGAATATATATATTTATATGTTGTGTACAAATTTGGCATCACTTTTACAAGATAAAGTGAAATAGTGGCTTTTAAAAAATGAGTTTTCTGGGAAAGGGCAAAAAGTGTGATCTTGAAACTTTAGCTCGTGAAATGAATATTGACATTCCTCCAAATGCTGTGATTTTAACTTTAAAATCCCTAATAACTACATCCGAACAATACGATGAAAATTTTGTGCGCGAATGTTTAAATAACATTATTGAAGAAAGAATATCCAAAGAACGCGAAATTATTTCCATTCGTGAGAAAGCTGAAGAAAAGGAAAGAAATTCTCGTGAACAAGAGAGACTGGCACGTCAAAAAAGTGAAGAGAAAGACAGACAAGAATTTGAACTTCAAAAAATTCGACTTCAGATAGAAGCTCAACAATGTGCTTCATTGCCTGATGTCGCCAATGTTTCAAATAATCTGCAATTATACAATTTGATTCAAATTTTTGATCCCAAAGAAGACGATATGTCACTTTTTTTAAATTTATTTCAACGGCAAGTTAAATTTTTGAAAATAGAAAAAGACTCTTGGGTAGCACATTTGCTTGCTGTGCTTCCTAACGAAATAGCACAAATAATTGCTCGCGAACCTGAGGAAAAAGCTCAAAATTACGAGCATGTGAAAAATTTACTTTTGCAAAGATTTAAACTGAGTCCAGAGAAATTGCGACGCCTTTTCGCAACTCATAGAAAAACTCCGGACAAAACATGGAAAGATTTCCATTTTGAACTGAGAAATTACTTGGAAGGATGGTTGGAAGAACTCCACATCCAAGATTTCGAAAAATTGAAGAACTTGATGATCCTAGATCAAATGAAGAAACGGGTACCACCAGAAGTAAAGGATCATTTCTTAGACATATGGTGTGATTGGGTTACCCCTGATGACCTAGTAGAAAAACTAGACGCTTACGACAACTTGCGAACAAGCAAGAAAGAATCCCAAATGCTGAATAGCTGTGTGGATAAGCCATATTATTCAAAACAAACTGACCAAGTCAGGCTTGATAAAGGCAAAAGAACTTTTTACCCCAAAGGTCCAAAATTGCAATATCAACAAACTTTTGATAGAAAGCCTCTGTCTGGGTTCCTCAGTCAAAGTAGGCGGGATCCCGGAGTCCTCAGTCAAAGTAGGCGGGACTCCTTTTGAATGACAGAGCACAGAAAACAAGCCCTGACATGCTACAAGAAGCTAGAAAATCATTAACTTGTTACGGCTGTGGAACTCCTGGAGTAATCAAATCTAAATGCCGCATATGCAATCCAAAAATCCAAGAAAGCGATGATTTCCCTGCAAATCTTAATCAAATGACTTTCTATAGTTTTTCAACAGATGTTCACCCACTGAACATAATTGAAGTTTCAATCTGCAATAAAAAAGCAGCCGTGTGTGCTGACACAGGTGCTACACATTCTGTGGCCGGTGAAAAACTGTACCTACTTCTCAAAGAGCATGGTATGAAATTTGAAGAGAAAACAATTGATATGACATTAGCCGATGGACATATTCGAAACACAGAAATACTCACAACCATTGTGAATATTATTGTAAAAGGGGAAAATATTCCAACAGAACTGATAGTGTTGAAACACGCCAAAGGAAACCGAACTCTTCTCGGTGTTGATTTTTTAAGTGCTGCAGGTATCGTCCTAGATATCCAGAAGAAACATTGGTACTTCTCTGAAACCCCTCAAAAGAAGTATGCTTTCATAGAAACGCCTTCTAATATAAATGCTCTCCTAACAGTACCCACTGTGCCTCAACCTTGTCAACTTCGTAATCAGGAAGGTACACATCTTTCTCCTCAACAGCGACAAGATTTTAATTCCTTACTGGAAAAGTACGAGACATGCTTCCAGCCAGGGGGAGCGCCAACACCTTTTATCCAACACAGAATCAATACCAGTGACCACCTTCCAATTGCAGTGCCACCTTATAGAATGAGTCCTGCAAAGAAAGAAATCTTAAGACAAGAAATTAATAAGCTCTTGGAAGAAGAAATTATCGTAGAATGTGAATCCCCATATGCTTCGCCAGTGGTATTGGAACCAAAACCTAATGGTACAATGCGCCTGTGCATCGATTACAGAAAGCTGAACTCCATTTCAATTCCTGATTCCTACCCACTTCCACGAATGGATGATTTGCTGCATGACGCAAAACCTACTCCTTTCATGTCAACTATCGATCTTCGAGCAGGATATCATCAAGTTGAAGTTCATCCAGACGATCAAGAAAAAACTGCATTTGTGTGTCCCTTTGGAACATACAAGTTCTTACGAATGTCATTTGGTTTAAGGAATGCCCCTGCAACCTTTCAAAGGTCAATGGACCGTTTCCGAAATGGTCTTGATGATATTCTCACCCTCACATATCTCGATGACATCATCATTTTGTCAGAATCATTTGAGAAACATCTCTCTGATTTACAAGCTGTTTTCGAAAGACTCTTACTTTTTAAATTGAAAGCAAATAGAGATAAATGTCATTTCGCTTCATCTCGTGTCAAACATTTAGGATTTTGGATTACACAAGAAGGAATTGAAATTAATCAGGAAAAAGTTTCCTCCATTCAGAAAATGCCACCTCCCAAAAATGTTAAAGAAGTACAATCCTTCCTTCAAACATGTTCCTGGTTCCGCAGATACATTCCTAACTTTGCAGAAATATCACGACCTCTTAGTGATCTTACAAAGAAAAAAGCTTCATGGGAATGGGGTTTCACCCAGCAAAATGCCTTTGATAACTTAAAAACTTGTCTCATAACACCTCCCGTGTTGAAGCAAGCTGATGGAAATAAGCCATACGTTCTTCGGACAGACGCTAGTAATTATGCCCTTGGTGCTTGTTTACTTCAAGGCTCAGGCTCTGAAGAACACCCTATTGAATATGCTAGCAGATTGCTTTCTCAAGCAGAGCGTAACTATTCAACTACAGAACGAGAAGCTCTGGCTGTCGTATGGGCCCTCAAAAAGTTCCGTGGTTACTTAGAAGGTTCAGAAGTAACAGTGGCATCTGACCAACAACCTTTGAAATGGCTTTTGACTCTTAAGTCCCCAACAGGAAGACTTGCTCGATGGGCTTTAGAAATTCAATCGTTCAACTTGAAAGTTCAATATGTATCTGGAAAAGCAAATGTCATTGCGGATATGCTTTCACGGCCAGTTTGCGAAGAAGAAATTTCCTCTCGTGAAATTTGTAATTTGTTTGTGATAGCAGACATGCCTGCGAGAGCTTCAAAGGAAATGTGTGATTCTCAATTGAAAGATGATAATTTGCGTCCAATAATTGAAAGCTTTGAATCATCACCGAAAGATGAAAATTTTGTAAACTGGACCGGAAGAGGGTATCTGATGAACCAAGGAGTCCTCTATCGCTTTGTTCCTGATGCAGATACAGAAGAGGCACAACTTGTTGTTCCATCTCATGAAATTTCAAACGTGTTAAAACAATACCATGATGCACCTACTGCAGGTCATTATGGTGCAGATGGAACTTATCATAGAATAGCCCAGCGCTATTACTGGATAGGAATGCGGTCTTCCATTGCTGCATATGTGAAGAAATGCCCGGAATGTGCTCGGTACAAGTCTACTAATTTGAAACCTGCTGGACTTTTAAGGACACCTATCCAATCTCAAAGATTTGAGACACTTTCAATTGATTTGTTTGGACCATTACCCCAAGGCGCTACTGGTAAACGATGGATCTTTATCATTGAAGATTGCGCAAGCCGCTGGATAGAACTGTTTGCTCTGGAATCAGCCACTGCTAAAGATTGTGCAATCACACTGATAGAAGAAGTATTTCTAAGATATGGGATTCCAAGACGTATTATAAGTGATAATGGCCCACAATTCATTAGCGCCGTCCTCCAACAAATATGTTTTGTTCTTCAGATAGATCAGTGCCTTACTCCAGTTTATCATCCTCAGGCTAATCCTGTAGAAAGGAAAAATCGTGATCTAAAACCTCGATTGGCTATTCTTGTGGGAAACGACCACGATAGTTGGGAAGAAAAACTCTCGTATATTCGTTTTGCTATGAATTCGGCTGTTTGTGATACTACAGGACATACACCTGCCTTCCTGCAATTCGGAAGAGAATTAAGAACTGTAGACGATGTAGTTCAAGATTTTCGGACTGTTGTCGAAAACGATAATTTCGTTCCAGAAATTGCACCGTATTTGAAAAGATTTGCAAACATTACAAATGACATACGAGAACGTATCGAAATAAAACAAGATCAACGAAAAAAATACTACGACAAAAACCGACGTCAAATTTTTTATTCTCCTGGTGATAAAGTTTGGGTTACTTTGCACCCCATAAGTAACACCAAAAACAAAAAAACTTCAAAATTCATTCCAAAACGGGACGGACCATACTTGATCCTCACCCAGAAGTCTCCAACTTCATATGTGATAGCCAGCCTTGATAAGCCATCCGAACCGATAGCGATCTACCATACATCTGCTCTTTCGCCCTTCAGAGATGTGGATACTTCTCCAGTTGTCCCTCTTAGAAAAAGAGGTAGACCGCCAAAATCTGTCGTGCCACCACGTATTACTACTCAACAACCTCCTTGTGTGCCCGAGTCATCTACATCAAATCACCTTGCCCAGAAACTCAAAAAGCCACAACAGATAACACAGACTGCCAAAAAACCTCCCAATACTTTTAGTCCTGTCTCTTCGTCGGGACGTCATCAGAGACAGAGGGGGAGATTGTAGCAGCCACTATTGACTGTAACCGGAACTGCTGCGCCACCTAGACTATTGAGCGCAAACCTCGAAAACACCAGTAAAGCTCAAGCAACGGGCATGGACGCATCTCAAACTTTTCTATGTGTTTGTGTAATTGTTTAAAATTATCTTGTGTTGTGTGTGACTTACCTTTTTTCCTAATAAATAAATGTTACACTAAACCTACTTTATTAGAACCCCCGAACACCCCCACCACAAGTTTCCAATTCAAGTGGAAATGATGGAAGTGCACTTAATATAAAGAAATGTTTACTCAATTCAAGCACACCTTTAAATAAAACTAAGAACTGAAAGCAGAGTAGTCCAGCATTGAAGTTTTATGTTCACTACAGAAATTGAAACATTATATATATATTTTTTATAATTTATAAGATCTCAAGGAATTATTGAGCAAAAAATTCACAGGTTAATTGAAACCTTCAGTTTTTAATTTTATTTTTAGATGTATATAAATGCTCTCAATAATGACATTTTTTTAAGGTTTATAAACATATATGAAAAAAATTATGGTTTAAATTCCTTTGGTCTTATAGATTCATATTCTGTAAAATATTCTTAATATTTCAACTTCTAAATAAATAAATAAATAAATAAATAAGCATTCTATCATCTTCAAATCTGGCTGATTTATTCAGTTCTGAATATTGCAAGTTTAGAACAATCATCATTTTCATAATCAAGACCAATTATTCTAGAGTAACTCTGATTGGCTTCTTTGATATCTTGATAAAGTGATCTAAAATCTCCAGTTTTTATCGAATAGTTATATTGAAATTTTCATAGATCGGTCAGATTTGATGATTGATTTAGTTCATTGGAGTAACACTTTTCTTATTTTAAGAACTTATTGTCTCAAGAATATTTTGTTAAATATGATTCACAGAGCAGATGATGTACGTAAAAATTTAATTCATCAGCATTTTTCCCCTCAATCTACTAATTATATATTTCACTTAGACCAATTGCTAAGAGATTTATGTCTCTCCCCAAAAAATTAAGGAATTAGATTTTGGGCTCTGATTACAAAAGTTGCCTTGTAAATGTTAAGCCATATTTGCCTTAAATAAAACTGTTTAATTGGATTAGTAATATATGTATAGTAAAATATCATAGAAAACGTTCCGATCCATTTATTTTCCAAGAATATCATGTTTCATATTTGTTTCATTTTATACAGACACGTGCCGAAAATGACATTTTTATATGTTTAACTTTGAATGATATTGATTTATTTTTTCTCATGTGAGAACATATTGTTTTGGTTAGAAAATTTTGATGTCTCCGAAATATACGGGTAAAAAAAATTTATCTGCTTTTAAAAATTTTGATTTATTAATTAATACCTATGCTTGTTTGAAAGAAGATGCATTTTCAAATAGCTGACCTGCTTTTACCAGTATAGCTTTAATATTACGTATGCTTCATTGAAAGCAGTTGCGTTTTTATTTCGTATGATTCATTAAAATGCGGAGATAAATTACAATCACGAAGGCGAATTCTTTGATTTGAACAAAATATCTTCTTCACTCTGTTCTGTCGTTTCTTAGAAATGACGTCATTTTCAAAGTTCGTTTGAAATTTCTTGCTTTTAAATAATTAATCTCGCTCTCAGAAGATTATCGTTTGGTGCTTTTCTAAAAATTCTTTTTCAGTTTTAACTGTCTCACTTTTGTAATATATTTTTACTTTGTATTTTATTTACTTTAATTCTTTACTGGAATTGTTAATTTTGATATTGCAAATGATTAATAAAAATGTACTCGTTCATTTATTGTTTAAAAAAATATCACATTTCCTATTTATTTCATTTCATATGATTACGTGATAAAAATTATTTTTTTCTGTTTTATTTATGGTAGTAATTAACTTTTTTTTAAATCAGAACTTCTGAAAATGTGATGGCAACATTTTATTAAAAGCTGATTTTTTTTTTTTTTTTTTTTTTTTTTTTGAGATCCTCGAGAAGATAAAATGTTATTTTTATTTTATGCGAAATAAATTGTTGAAAAAAATACGATTAAATTAAATGTTTAAAAATTAATTAAAAATAGAGTTTTAATTTATATATCAAAATATTAGTATCATTGAAAAGCTAATTTTTTTAGCTTTAACTTGATGTAAAAATCAATTTTGTGCTGTAATATTTTCGGAAGTTATAGCGATAAAACGTCAAAATTTGGCTTATTTTTAATTAATTAAAATTTTAATTAAAAATTCAAAAAAAAGGCTCCGAGGTGCACATTCCCGGCACCCAAGGTATACATGTGCCACATTTGGTAGCTGTAGGTCGAACGGTCTGGCCTGTACATCGCCAACACACACACACACACATTGTGCTTTATTATAAGTAAAGATAAAGATAAAGATAAAGATTTTCGGTATACATCTATTATAAATAGGATTTCCTGACAGAAAGCCTTTTTCATCATAACAAAAAATTTAAAAAAATCTGAAAACATCTGCCCGAGTTTTTGGAATCGTTTGTTTTTATTTAACTGTTTTTCATTTCAACATGATCTTACTATTCTAATGGAATTCTTTAAGATTAAAAATAATTATTTATTCTAATAAGTGGATTATTTTATGTTTTTGTATAAAATTTCTTAAATAGATTTCGGCTCAATAGAAAAATGAGTTAAACCCAGTAAGTGTATTTATTCTTTCCAATTTCTTCTTAAGAAAATCATCAGTCTGTAGTAGTGAAGCTATTAAGAACAGGTGTATTCATGTTTTTTCTTACGCTGTTCTTGTGTTAATATAATTCGATCTTTCCAGTTCATTTCTCTTGATTTTTTTCCCAGCTGTACGTATTCCTTTTGCCTCTTTCATTATTTTCGATTAAATTTTTTTGAGTGCATTCTATATTACTGCATTTATTGATTTTTTGTAATAAATCTTTCGATTCCTTCAGAAGTGCTTTTGAATAAAAATAAAACAGATTAATTGAAATTAAAATTTTCTAATCTGCATTGCGTTACCCAAATTGGAGCGAAAAATTCATGCCTTTGCTTTGGTCCAATTGACGCATGCTTACTTTTTTATAACAATTTAGACTCTCTGTTCTCACATATACACATCAAAATTTCCACGCGTACGAAGTCGCGGGTAAAGGCTAGTACTACATAACTCTAGAAATTGAATAAAGCAATTTTTCGCTGCAAAATAAGGATTTTCTTTGACCATATCTTTTATCGCTTTATTCTTCGCTCAGCTGCTAAACCCGTTGGTTTCTTTCACCTCCATTCTTTAAACCGTGTAAATGGGGCTAAATAACCCTTAGGTTTCCACTTTTTATTCCCCCATTTTTGAAATAATTCAACAACAGAATGTCCTTTAAATTATGGTTTTTATTATCTTAACTCTGCAAGCCATTCTCTTGTATTTTCAGAGAATGATTTGAATGCATGGATGGAAAGGCGCCGTGCTGTCTTCCTTCGTTTTCTTCCTATGCTTCACCTTCGATACGAAGGGAGCTTAACCTTGAATTACCTTGCAGACTGATTAGAATTACAAATAAATTGTGAAAACTAAAAAACAAAGAGGAAAAAAGGTGGGAGTTGTCTACCTAAAAGTATTTCGCATACTTTTTGACAAACTTGTCATGGCAGAGAACACCTAGAATGGATGGCATTGACGTTCAATAGTTATGCAATATTAACCCTTGAGTTAACAATTTTTGCTGAATCTATCATGTCATCCTTGGCGAGTTATTTGGCGATTAATTCTTTACATCCGTTAATAGTATCCAACAATTGAATTCGTGTTTTAGACACATTTTTCTTATCCAATTGAAAACCAAAATTTGACATTAAACTGCACCCTCCCATAAAATCTAATATCAAATTTGATATAGGTAAGTTCCTGTGTATTTTAGTTATCTCATTTACATGTTTCTGAGAAAAAAAAAGGCCTACAAACAATCTCTCGTTGGATTTGAATCAAAACTTGACAGGTGTCAACAATACAGATGTTAAATATGTGTATAGAATCTTATTAATCTAGCTCTCTTCATTGTGTAGCTATCGTGTTAAATTATATTCGAATAACCTGACAGACAGACATACTTCTGAATAGATTTTGCAACAAATTTGATTGAAATAACAAAATTTAATATAAAGATGGTATGCCAAATTTTAACCGTTTACATCAAAGTGTTTCCGTGTTATCTTTGCCATAGACTGTCATTTAAAAAAATGTATTTTTTGAACAATGAGAGGTTCTAAAAGGAGGTGATTCATCATAATCTCGAGTTCAAATTTTTTGACGATGACAATACTTTTTCTATACTACGTATAAGAAAAAGTAAAAAAAAAATGTTTTGTATAGTAATTTAACTAACGTCATTTTAATGGTAATTGATTACTGTTTAAGGTTTAAAACATTTTGAATGATATTAATTTCAAAATTTACTTTTGGAAATTGCGAAGAAAAAGCCTAAGTGTGATCTAATTTTGTTAATTAAATACACTAAGTGGTCAAATTATTATGACCACCCCCTCAATATAGTATTGAACCATTTTTAACCCGTAATACACCTTGCATTCTTCTTGGCATTGATTTTGTGGGATGTCGGTAAGTGGCAAGAGGAATTTGATCTCATATCTAATGAAATGCATTTTCCAGTTCCTTCAGATTAGAAGGGGCGGGATCAAGATGCCTGATACCCCGTTCGATCTCCTCACACAAATTCTCAATTGGATTCGATCTGGTTATTGCTCGAGCATACGAAGGCAGGTAAAGTTATCGTCATGTTCCCCCAACCATCTGGCGACAATACCAGCTGTATGACAATGAGTATTGTTTTGTTGAAAGTATCCATCTCCGGCATGGTATACCATTTACATCACAGGGTGTACTTGACCTGAGAGAACATTTAAGTACCTTTGGGCCTTCAGACATTGTTCCACAGAAATCAAAGTACCCATGCCAAGAAAACATCCCCCAAATCATAATATTGCCTCCACCCACTTGAAGTGTTGTGGCAATGCAGTTGAGGTCCATGCTTTCGTTCTATTTTAGCCATATTTAAATCCTTCCATAGCATAATGTAATTAAAAACACGATTCATCTGACTACGTGACTTTTTTCCAGTCATCTACTGCCCAATCTGGTTGATCCGTATAGAACATCACCCCCTTGGCGCACTTTTCAAAACCGCCAACTCCCCGCGCTCTTGCGTCTGATCTGCCAGAGGAAGATATCCTCCAACGACAACATCGGGTTGCCATATTTGGGGCTAAATGTCCTTGGCGAAAGGGGGTGATGCTCTCTTCTGCTGTACCCCCAATTCTTCTGCACCTTTGCAAACTGGAGATGCCTGTTCTTTTTCAAGGCAGCAGAGGTTTTCGAACAGGTCGTCGGCTTCTGTAGTCTATACGATGTATTGTGCACCGCACAGTTCGTTCAGAAACGTTTGCAGTTGCTCCTTCATTGAGACTTCCCACTATTTGACGTATTATTTATCTTCTGATGGGGTGGACAACTCTGGTAAATTCTTCCGGATCAAGCATTCAGTAGCCTTTGAAGACAACAAGCCTGACGTTGAGACGCGGTTTTCTGCTTGGTAGTCCACTCACTGTACACATTAATAACTGCTGCTCTCGTACACTTAACAAAAGTAGCCGTTGATACTTGTGTATTATACCGTCGATATTTATCGCCAAACTTGAAGACGCCGCCAATGAGTTGCTAAACCACCAATGATGTCAAAAAAACCCCGCCATTATCTTAAAAATTGTCCAATTGTTGATGGTTTCGTTGGCGTCGACGGTTTATCGCCAAATTTGAATCCTTCGCAAATGAGCTACTAAACCGCTGGCGTTGATGGTCTATACGTAAGTATCTAGCCGTTTTGATGAATATGATGATAATTCAAAAATAGAGATTTTTGAATATTTTTCATAAATATCTCCAAATTAACTCTCTGACAAAAAAACCTTTTAAATTCCAGTAAAAAAATCTGTGATGAAAATTTCATTTCCGCTCAATTTTAAACACCAAGTATCATACTCGCGTGTTTTTGTCGGTGTTAAATTGTGATAAAAACACTTTGCTATTTTTAGACATCAAATTCAAAAATAATTTTCCCTTTCGTTTTTATCAGCACAGTAGTAATGGTATCAAACAGTTATTTTTTTTCTAAGCTCAAAATGCAACGGCTGAATTTATTGAATTAGACAAAAATAAGATAAAAGGCCCAGTTTCTAAAATATTGTCTTGCTAATACGTTTCCAACTAAATATTCTAGTTTCTTAGTTACTTTTTTTAAAAAAATTAAAATAAAAACGTTGTAATTTTTTTATTTATCTTTTAATTTCTACTTTTATCTTTATTTTAAACTGATAAAATATTAAAATGAAATCTGCCATGCACATTCCAATGTATCATGTCAGAGCATTATTTCTTAAATGACCAAGCACCACGTGCTCTTGCAAGTTGTATTATATTTTTATTCCTTTTAATTGTTTCATTGAATGAGTCACTTTAGTACTGCAAACGATCCAAAAAAACTTTGTCTCGCACTTATTGTTTAAAAAATATATCACTTTTCCTCTTTATTTCATTTCATATACTCACGCGATCAAAATGACATTTTTCTATGTTTTAATAGCTGTAGTCATTAACTTATTTATTTTAAAATCAGGGCAATTGTAAATGCAATGGCAGCATGTTGTTAAAAGTTGATTTTTTGAGATGCTCGTGCAGATAGAAAAAATTTATTTTTCGCCTACAGATTTTTATTGACGTCAAACACCTCGTCCCCAAAACAACATCATTTTCTGACATGATAATAAAAAATCCGTTGGAAAGTTTATTATTGATTCCGTTTATTTATTGAATAATAGTCTACAAAATTCTCAAAATTGTGAAATCGTGAAAAAAAAGGCAAATCGTTACACTAACCTCTTTGTAACCTATTTTGTAACCTCTTGTAATTGTAACCTCTTTTAGAAGTTTACATTGTAATTTCTATTCTATGAAGTGTGATTACAGAACAGACAAACTAGCTTATTTTGGGGGCAGAATTTATAAATTATTAACGTGTAGCGAAATGTATGAGAAAATAAAAAAAGCACACCAAATATTTTTATTTGATAAAAAGGAACAGTATTTATTTTGTACTTTCTCATTAGCCGGGCACAAGTAAAAAATCCCTGTAAGAAATTTGGTCGAAATTCTAATTTATTTGACTGTTTTTCGCTTTAAAATCATTGTAAGAAATTTGGCGATTTTTTGTTTGCACCTGACTTACAGAAAAGTACCATTTAGTCTTTATACACCCCCTTGTGAAAATAAGTTTTAATTTTAAACCAGTGGAAGTGGTCTCCTCTAAACTTTTTCGCATACTTCCTGATAAACTTGTCACGCCAGAGAACATATTGATTGTCATTGGCTTACAACAATCAAGAAATATTAAATTTTGGCTTGAATTCAACTTTCTTCCATCACATGTGATCCTTGGCGAGTTTTTTGGCGATTAATCCCTGGCATTCGTTAATACTATCCAAAAATTGGATTTGCATTTTAGACGAGTATTTCTCAACGGATTCTAACAAAAATTTCATGCAAATCTGAGCTTGCAGTCACAAAATATACTAAATTCAGTATATTTAATTCATTGCGTTTTTAAATTATCGCATTTGCATGTTTCTGAACATCAAAGACAGACAAACATTTTCCAAACATGCGTTTTTCGCACCTAGGGTGGTCTAAAACGCGAAAATTCGTTAATACTTTGAGTTCGAATTTTTTTAAAAGATTATTGTACTTTTCCCAATACTATATATACAAGAAAATAACGAATATTTTTAACATTTTATATTGTTGAAATAAAAATTGTGTTCCTTTATTATGCCATTTCGACTTATTTATCTTAAAAATTTATAATACTGTAATTTATTTATTTTATTAAAACTGTTTCTTTGTTCTAATATGTTTTATGTTATTCTAAAATATATTTAAGCTGCCATCTATAATTTAAAAATTATTTTTAAAAAACTATCATTTTTACTTTTTTGATATACAGGAAATATTAAGTAGGAATCTTATTGAATGAAAATATTATCAATTAATAAATGGAACAAACTTATTGTTTAGCGTGGCTTTCTGGCAGACATGTTGATTAGAATTAGATGTAAATTCCGGTACTTACTGCTTGCTTGAATAAACATCAATCTATATTAAATAAACATGAATTCATTTAAGGACCAATACAATGAAAAGTGAATTTTTAACGAGTTTAAATTAGAATAAATGATTACAGCATAAATTTTCTTATCAGGAAACTACAGCAAACTATTTTATCATTTTTTCCAAGAAAAATTGATCAACAACAACAACTCAATTTACGTCAATGGATTAGTGTAATTTTTAATCATTATTTATAAAGTTTATCTTTTTTACATAAAGAAGTTATGCTTTGGATAAAAAATGATACTTGAACGTATGAGACTCATTTTATTTTCTGATCCAACATGATAGTGAGATTGAATATTTTTATTTTTATGTGTTGTCTGTAGGTACGAAAATTCCAAAATAAAACAATTCATTTATATGATCAAGTTGAGATTAGTCATATTAACTTTCCATTTTATATTAACACTAGGGCTATCTTGACATTGTGACGTCTCTTAAGAGCAAATAACAGTCAACAAACTTTTAGTGCAATATGTTTTAATAAGTAATGAATCACACAAATAACAAGTGCACATATATAAAAGATATAAAGTGATTTAATCATTAAATGGGTTGTTTGTTTACAGTTTTCTGAGACTATATCCCACTAACACATTACACACGTCATCTTACCGCATAACACCACTCATCCCCACGTCTCCCCATCACAGCTTCTTCCGTTCTGGTCTTTTTGAGCTCGTATATAGAGGCCACTAGTCAGTACAATATAAACCTCATAATTTTGAACCAGAGTCAGATGACGAGGACGACACCTGAGCTGCCAGATTTAATGTACACCAGACCCGCTTACACGACGGTTCTTCGGTGGAATCGGGTCTGGAACCTGAAACTTTTCAGTTGTGAAGCCGGTACCTCGCTACCGGGTCACCGTGGCCATATCTACGTAGAGCACAGTTTTTCGTTTTGCACTAATTGTGGACTTTTTTATCGGGTGTTGGAAGAAATCCTTTAACAGGAAGTCAGTCGAAATCATTGGGGAATAAAATAATTTATTCTCTATGATTAAAAGTAATAACAATAATTTAAGCAGTAAAAGCGCTTTCCTCAAAGTTTTCTGTATACTCTTTAATAAAAATTTTATTTATCCTTTATTTACATTTTCCCCCTTGTGTAAAATTTTAGCCTAGGGCAAAAAAATACATCTAATAAACACATTACAATTCTTAATTTCTTTTATTTTAAATCCTGGAATCTAAGAATGGTACAAAGGGACTACGCAAATAGAACGCCTCCACCCACCTATTTAATTCTAATGTAGACATAGTACTGTGGGTGAAGAAAACCGAATATGCCTCTTGAGCATCCTCTTTTCGGTTGAATGAAACCAAAATTTGGCACAAATCTATAATACTAACACGCAAATCTACAATAACAAGAACGAAATTTCCTTTACCTAAATCTTTGGTATTTTGAGTTGAGTAAATAAAAAAGAATATTCAGACCAATAGACAATCGTTTCATTGATGGAATTGGTACAACATATAGTTTAGATGACAAATATACAGTTATACGGATATACAGTTTAGATGATAAATTATATACCAAATTTTATTCATCTAGTTCTTTACAATTCTTTGTTATTGTTACTTTTGAATGTTCTAGGACAGACAGACAAATTACTAGTGATCAGACCTCCCCTAAGATTTGAGGGAAATTCACAAATTTAGCGTGAAGACATCACTCCCAATTTCATCCGTCTAGCCCAAACCATTTTTGAGTTATCATTCTCACAAAAAAAAGAGCCAGGTGGCAAACAGATATAATAAGATAATTTATATATATCCTGGAAACTTTTGAAATATGAACAGTCAACCAGGATAGCCTGGTTAGTATGGAGTTGAATTCGCATCCCTTGGGTTCTCAGCTCGAGCCCCGCCAGCCGAAGACTCTCCGCGCTATTCGGTAGCTGGTGTGCATATAAATCTGTCTTGATCACAAAGTCCTTCATGATGAGAGTAATACCCCTGGAGGTAATGGTTCAGAAGTGATCGTTCTCTGATTCAGGTCTAAATTACGATCTGTGATGGGATGAATGAAATACACGAATGAAATCCCCTCCATAAAAAGAGGTTGTGACGCTTGAGTCGCTGCGACATACACTTGGTCCTAGATGAAAAAAAGAGACTCTCTCTCTAAAATTATTGATTTCGTCATCATGCATGTCTATGACAAGTGCCACTAGAAACAACAATTATAACAACAAATTTCATACATGTAGGAAAAAAATCACAAACGATAGATATATGTAGCAGGATTTTTTTGTTAAGAGAGCAAGGAACATTTAAATCTTCAAAAAATTGATTTTTTAATTTTCGTCTACAACAGAGAATATTTGGCTGATTACAAAAATATACAATTTGTATTGGTGCAGAAAGACGAAAATTTATAAATTATCTTTAAATTGTGAATTGAACAGAAACTTCTACGATAGATAGATTTTTTTTCTTATTTTCGAAGCAGATTTTCTTCATTTTCTGTATGCATAGTATATATTCTTTATTTTCACTTTCTCGCACGCGAAGGATACAAAAAAAAAAGTCGAACTCAACTTTTTAAATTTTACTAGTAATAGATTCCATTCTTATTTACAATTAAAATTTTGTCTATTTTTATTGTTGAGACCTTTTAACTCCATTAAAACTGTAGATTTCCCATCAAATTTTGATCAAAATGTAAAGAATAGTCCAAAGGGAGGACCGCTTCTTTACTCTTATGATCGATCCCCCAGAGAGGTACCTCGAAGCGAGGATGAGAAACTTCCAGTATGGTGGTTTGTTCTCGTCACCCTGGTGGTTATACAAAAATCTGAGGGTCCGGCTCTTTACATCGATGTCGGGAGATACTTCCTAAGTGGCTGGTAGTACCATGGCCGGTGATGATCATTAGGACTCAACCCCAGTTCTTGCCAATGATGTTGTAGCGGCCGTCTGGTCATTCAGTTTTCTATCCGGTGCCTTCGAGATGGGATATGACTTACTCTTTTGATTGGTCTTACGGGGGGGACTACGTAATTGAGGGTGAGAAGCTTTCGGTACAGTGGTTCTTGCCACCCTGGAGGTTATACGAAAATTTGATGACCTGGATCTCCACATCGATGACGGTAGGTACTTCCTAAAAGACGGGTAGTATGTGGCAGGTGATAGCCCACAATTTCCGCCAGTGTTGCAGTCGGGATGATCCAGTCATTCAAGTTTTTTCGTGTTCTTTAAGGTGGATCGGATTATTCAATTTGTATTCACTCTTTTGATCGTATTTACACAAACATAATAGCTCAAAAACATAGCATTCTTAGAAATTTATATTTGATACTTAATCTTGAAATTAAAGTTATAGGTGACTAACAAACTTAAAATCCGATTGGTCAAGAAAAAAATTATTCAAATGCTATCTCATCACAAACAACCCGTCTTTAAGGAAGTACCTGCCCTTTAAGGTGGATCGG
>JAOUZG010016704.1:3909400-3935472 GCA_026289955.1 Argiope argentata | reverse complement strand
CAACCTGTGTCTTCAAGTTATTTCAACCAGGCTACAATCTTCACCTATTAGATAAATTATTGTTCAATCAAGAAAAACAGAAATGAATATAAATTTGATTTTTTTCAGAAGTCAATCGACCGACAAATATAATATCTCCCGATAGATTCAGTAAAAATGCTAGATTGACGCCATAAAATATATTTCATACTACCGTTTATTATTGTTTTGCAATGTACTCTCTACCTTCCCAAAGTCCTCAATTTTGTGCGAAAGAACAGGAATAAGCCCTTTATTGGAGAAAACGTACAAAAGTTTCGTTAATATTACTTCCACTAGTTTTAGGTATATTTTTTTAATATCTAGATGTGTTAAATTGTCTTTACTCATAAGGTATCCTTATATTCCTGTTAAACATTCTAATATAAAGTGTAATTGGTACCTGTAACGGCAAAAACAAGAGTAAAAACAAAATTGTAACTTTCACAGAGTAAAAAAAAATTGCACACAAAGTTTTTTTATTATATAATTTTAATTTTATATTTAAAGTTCAATCAAGCAATTTGACATCCTCTTAATTCTTCAATCTCTGTCTAATTTAAATATTAAAGTTTTACGTTTCCGTGTTAGAGTAAGTCGAGTTTAAATTTTATTGATTGTTTTATTTTTAATAAAGGTATTATTCAATCTTATTTAAATTTCTTTTTAAAATACTTTTTAAATTTATTTAAACTTAGCAAGTATACCGGTACGATGTGGAAAACATTTATTCCCTGAAGAAAATATGTAGTCAGTGGCAAAATGTGTCTGTAGCAAATGGCAGTCATAGAATCCAAAAGATTTTCATTTCTTTCCTTAAGACCAATAAGTCATTGTCTTAGTTTTGTGATGTCCATCAAATAGACTTTTAAAACACTTTTCACCTATGGACGTAAAAATTGGAGGGATAGATATTTCGAGTTACCATCTTAGAGAACGCTATTGAGGACAAAACATTAAAACACTTATTTCACTTTTTAAATTGAAATATCATAAAAGAAGGGGGTGATCGTATTATACTTTTAGAAATAATTATTCGCAATACGTCCCTGCCTTCAATATCTGTTAGCAAAAGTCGAATTTCTCAGCATCTGGACTAAAAATACCCACGGAGAATCGTGTGATGTAGACTTAAAACTCTCCTTTGAGTATTCACATCTGTTCAAAATTACTAAGAAATTTTTAAAATATTTCATGTAATAATCGTCAATTGCAATAGTTAAAACTTGAATAATAATAGCCTCTCTCTACTTTAATCTAACTATATTAGAACAAAATATTGTGTTTACATCTTGATTGCTTTGTTCGGTATTTTTAATACAATAGAATGTTTTGAAAATAATGAGTAGTTTGTACTAATAGAGAATCAACGTGAATTCAACACAAAACTAGATGGCAGGTAGGAGCGAATTGTGTTATAAGGTTTGCAACATTAGTCGTATATCTAGTAAGGTTAGATATCGTTAGCCTGGTAGTATGATTTTGGCTTTAGAACTGGAGGGTTTCAGGTTCGAAATCCAACTCCACCGAAAAACCGCTGTGTAAGCCGGGCGGTTGAGCGTTAAATCTATCAGAACCACACGTCTTCCCACTGGTGTGGTGTAGTGGGGAAGTTTGGAGTGGGGCGTTAAAGCTCAGGTGGTATCCTCATCATCTGATCGTGGTTAAAAATTACGAGTTCTATCCCAAAGTAGCCTTATTGTTGCTTTAAAATGGAACATTAACACGACTAAACTGAAATCCTGTATAGTATGACATTGACATTTATTATATAACTGGGCAATTACATAAATTAGCCTTTGTAAGAAATACCATAGTAATTCGAATATTTCTCAGTTTGAATAATAGTCATACAGAAACTGTTGTAAAGTCGTTTCGACAAATTTAGAATAAGGATATCAAGAGTTTGTGTCTCGATTCTATTTAAGATTAATTGACCCGAAATCTTAGTTATTGTCTTTTATTCTTGCTCGCTGAAAATGTCTGCAGGTTAGTATTAATTTATTACTTTAATAATAGTTCACCGAGCTTGTTCTATCAAAGACATATAATAGTTGAAGACAGTACGAACCCGCGACGCTAGGGCCAGTTGCCGAGTAAATAACCACAATACCAAAAGTATACTTTTGTATTGTGGTTATATTACTCGGCTATAAACACCAGCATCGTGGGTTCGTACCTCGTCCTTCAATTGCCACAGACTATCAAACTTTAAATGAACTAGCAGAAAAAAGCTGTGTGAAAAAAGAACATCAGGCTTCATTGTAATCAATCAAATATAGTCTGTTACAAATTTGAATAAAATCCTTTTTAAATACCTTTTCTACTAATTCAAATAAACCAGTTTACTAAACTAGCATGCGGTTAAAACTTATAGAAAATTATAAAATTAATCTTCTAAAAGTTAATTTGAATCAATTGAAAATGTTATTAAGTTTCTTTTTGAATAATATGTAACTAAGTTTTGGTTCTCAATCCATTAAAATACACAAAAATATATTCTTCATGCTCAAATATATAATTTAAAACGTGTCAAAATTTATCTTTAATTAATGTGCATTATGAACCATTTTTTATATTTTATCCTTGGACATTTTGATTAAAAAACATTTCAAAGAAATTGCTTATTCCTTTTTGATATCTTGCTGTTGTTTTATAAATCATTACAAAAAAGTACCAATTTGATAACATTTTATAGCAGCAGTCTAAAAAAAAAAATTATAACGTTAAAAGGTACTGACAAAAAAAATGTCTATAAAATCTTAATTGCTTTCCATCTCAACACAAATTATTACATAACATCACCATATATTATTTGATGCTCTATGTTCTATTCAATATTGAAGAAATATTGTTAACAATATTATTAGTTGTTGAGCATTTTATGCTAATAAGAATTTAATTTTTTTAAAAATTTAATTTCGTTTTAATAACCAATTGCAATTTAATTAACTTCTGCAAAAAAAGCTCTGTTTATTCCTCTAGATAATTTCAAAATGATTTTAAAATGTCTCAAAAAATTAGCGAAAATGAGCTAATCAAAATTAATTATCCCAATTCGAGGTGCAATGCTACGTTTCTGAAATGCAATGATAACCCTTACTTGCCAGAATTAGTAGCAGATTTACATCTCAACTCTACTGATCTTCTCTTTGACACATTGTAAATAAATACAAATTTGCCATAGGTGTAATCTTGTAGCAATAAAATAATATTCAGTTTTCATCATTAATATATTTTTTCACCATGGGAAATGCTATTAAACCACACATAAAAAATGCTGAAAAAACTGGAGTTTTACAAATTGCTAATACAGGGTTACATGAGGTAAATATTATAAATTACAGTTTTCGTAAAATATTACGCTGTTGTTGTTTTTTCTCCCATTATTCTTTTAAAAACTTGTGATACATTTAACGGATAATGTTAAAGTGCCTACTTTTAAAGTGTTATCATTATAAGTTAATTTAGTTTGTTAATTCTACCAAAGTTAACTGTTTAATAAATTATTAATAAAGTAACTTGTAATTCAATTTTTCCATTTGTCAGATAGGTGGTTTTCACTAAATAAATAAATAAAATTCTTTAATCTTTAGATTTTTACTAACTGGTTTTTAAATTTAATTTTAATTTTGGTAATTATTAGTAGAGTTCTGGTCAAGTTTGCAACGATTTTCTTTAGTGTTGATGAACATTTACTCTAACAATGTTTACATTTCACACATGAGTGTGTGTTTTTTCGTTAATTCTGCTAATTAATTTTATGTTTGTAATCTATAACATATCATTAAAGTTGTAACATTCAGATGTTTGTAATTTTGATTACAAGATATCATGCCTAATTTAATTCATTGTGTTTTTCAGTTATTTTATTCATATACACCCAGATATAAAGAGCAGGAAGCAATTTGTGACTTGTTGAAAATCATTTCAAAATTTTTATTTTAACCTTGTATTAATTATATTTTAGTTACTTTTGCATGCACATATACAACCATTTAGTTATTAAAATCCATTTAAAATGTGTTACAAATCTACAATTTTGTTGTAAAAACCTTATGACAAATTTAGACCATTAATGTCACTATGCGTTATTTGGTTTGTAAATTGTTATTTTTGAGAATGTAAATTAATATAATAAGATTTTCTTTCTTGTATATATAATATTTATGCAATGGCTGAATAACTCATTATAATTATCTTTGTATTTAGTTCCCTCGAGAGATGTTTCAGCTAGTCAGTGTTCTTCGAACATTAGACATCTCAAACAATAAAATTGGTAATCTACCTCCTACAATTGGAAATTTTACTAATCTCAAGAATTTAACAGCTTGTCAGATAAGGATAGGTAATTATTGTTTTAATCTTTTTACCAAAACATGTATGCTAATTATATAATCGATTTCGAAATATAGCAGTTAATTTAGTTTGAAAAACTTATAAGGGTACTTTGAGTTTTTCAATATTATATTGAGAGTTATATAAAAATACTTTGTATGATTGAGTCAATTCTTACAAGGTTGATCTCACAACAAACATAGCTGTGCATATCACAATTTTGATATGACTGTATGTTATCTTTCTCTGTACTTTAGTTAGTAACAATTGCAAGATTTATAATGAATTTTAAAATTAAATTGCTGTGCTGTGTTTAACATTTTGCATACACTTGAATCAATTTACTTTTCAACTCGGCCATCATCATGTAGCTTATTGAAGATATTTTTACTTCCTAGATAGGCACAATAGCTTGTTAAAGCATACATGAACTCCTTTTCCAAATGAATGATTATTATTTGTTGTAATGAAAACTTTTCCAAAGTTTTAAATTAGACTTTTGTTTCATTTTAATATCTTGAATGTTGCAAATGATGCTCATTAACCTATAGTTTCCTTGTGATCAAATTACAATATAAAAATTTGTAATTTAGAAAAAAACTGTTACTATTGGAGGTTGGAGAAGAATTATTGGTCATAATATGAATATTGTATCATATACACCTTCATTCTTTTTTAGTAAATTTATTTTTCCTGTGATTTAATTTTTAATACACTGATAATAAAATAGGAAGCCTTTATTTATTGAGTTTGTAAGTGTTTTTCTATTTGAATGAAATTAATAGTATTTTAATCAAAATTCCATTATGTAAAGTAAAATTTAAAATATTATCATAATTGAAATAAGAAATGAATTTTGGGTGAATTATACCTTTATTAGTTTTGAAATAATCATACAATTATAGTGAAATTAAACTAGAAAGAATGTAATGTAATTACTTTCATGGAATTCCACGTAATTATTCAGTAAGTACTGCTTTACTTGGTTTCAAATAATTGGATTGCTTCAAAAGAAAAAAAAATCAATAAACCAAGCCAATAAAATTATTATGAACACAATGACTGTCAACTCTCCTCCTCTATCTTTTTCTTTTCTCCACTTCTGTATAATGTAGTCTGGATTGTTTAAAATTCTAATTGAATGCATTCTTTTAGCACATTTATGCATATAAACAATTCCACATGTAACTTTTTTTAGAGGAGGGAACAAACAGACTAATTTTGTATTAGATAAAGCAGCATTGAAATCTAAATAATATTGTGGATGTGTTTTAATAAATTGATTTTTAAATAAATTATATTTTTTGATTATGGCTTTTAAGTACATAATATGATAATGTTGAAAGTTTATAGAAATATAAATTTCAGTTTATTTAATTTTTTTAGCTTTTTATTTAAATAATAATTAAAAATTTGAAGTCACGGTATTATGAAACAATGACAAATTAACAATTATAAAAAGAAACACATTCCAAATTTTCTATTTTAAGCATTGTAGTTATTTAGTGAGAAAAGACTGCAAGATAAGTTTATCTACTACTAATATTTTACTAAAACAATTACTAAAAAATTGTATTTACAATGTTTGCAGTTGGTGGCAGCGGCATTCCTACAGCATAGCCTAACTTCTATTTACTGTAACTTTCAAGTACAGTCTCCAGATATTTATAAAAGTCTTTTGAAGGCTTCTTTGCTTGCATGAATATATATATATATTGGAATCGACTCTGTCAGAAAAGCATGATGAGTGATGCCACAGTCATTTATTCATTGTTTATTAATAACATTTTAATTATATTTACTGGGGAATTTGTTTAGATTACATAATCTTAGTTTTATACTCCATTCCTCAAAAGCAAAGACATAAGAGGGACAAAATTCACTCATTTTACTCATTGTATATTCTCATCAAATGGTGCATCTGTTTTGTTAACACAAAAGATTTTAAGAATCTAAATTTAAATGAATCATGAGTAAAGAATTTGATAATTGAATTCTGCTGCCATAACATGTGAATTTTCATAGTTTTGGCTTGGTACTGAAATTATGTTATGTGAATAATGCATTATTTAAAAAAAAAAGTTTGGAATATATCAATTAATTTTTTTTAGTTTATATAGGAATGTGTACAGTATTCTTTAATATGAAAACTATTAATCCCTACCTTTGTTTTAATATATGAAATAGTGAACAATGTCCAATTAAAATAAATTTATTTCAGCATCTCTACCAGAAGAAATTGGTACATTGAAAAAGCTTGAAAGTGTGAATTTCAGCAATAATGAACTGACAACTCTGCCTGCTTCATTTGCTCAACTTGTTAATTTAAGGACTATTAATTTAAGTAACAATAAGATCACAAATTTGCAACCTATTTTTGCAAATATGAAAAAACTTGAATTATTGGATATGTCTCATAATAAACTTGTGGAAGTTCCTGAACATGTGAAGGAAATTGCGGCCATAGAAATAAATTTCAATCAAAATCAAGTAAGTATGAAAAATATTGTTTTGGTGTTTCTTGATCATATATTCTTTATTTATTAAGTATCTGAATCAATGAATTTGCTACAATTTATTTAATTAATAGATAAATTTATATTAAATTTAAAATTTGTTTATATACATACAGGATTTACTTGAAATTATTGTTATTCAGATATTATTTTTCATTACTTTTTTTTATTATCAAAAAAGGATTCAAAATATGATTCACTGTTTGGTTACTTTAATTCAGATACATATGTTTTACTCATTGATACATTAATTTGTTTTTAATATGATGTTTGTGTTTCTCTTACAATTAAAGAAATACCGTCTGGAATCTAATTTATTTTAAATTTAATTCTAGTGAGATATATATATATGTAGAACACATATTTGTATGTAGTTTTGTGGCTTAGAGAGAAGGCTCTTTTTGAAAATTTTAAAACTTTGCTCTTTTCCATCCTGGGATACATAACTTATGTACAAGCAAAAAGCAACCAGATTCTTCTTCCACAACACAGCAAAAGAATGAAAGAGAGTGAAATATTTTTCCCGTGTTATTTTATACCATGAGGTTTTGAAAAGGATTCTTTGAAATGTATAGACATAGGAATAAGAAATACGGGTATCTTTTTTAAGAATTTGCTTAGCCTGAAAATTTGTTTCCCCTTCACTTGGAGTATATGAAAGTGCCTATTAAAACAGTTTTACAGAACTCATGTAGCATTAATTAAAGAGAAAAAGTGTAATTGGATCAGAAAATAAGAGACTATTTTCGAAAGAAATTTATATATGTTAAATTAGGATTAGGAATTTTTTTTTAATCCAAAGCAATATTAGGCTTTCTCCATATGTTTTAATGGCTGCCACTGCCAAAAATGTTGCATTTTATTTTATCATTGAGTATAAATTTCTTCCAAAAGTTATTAGTCTTCAATTGATGAGTTTTTTGAAAACTTCTGTTTTTTTCTGAATTTGCAATCTGATGAACTGTTTTTCTCTACCAATTTGACTTTTATATCTACCTTGTCTAATTACATTTTACGCAGTTCCAGCACTTACATTTCTGATTATGATTTACCTAATTTCTACATCAAGTTATGTATAAAGAACCATATGGTCTTAGCAATCTGAAGTATACAAAAATTTCAGTTTTAGCACTTTTTAGGTGGAAATTTCATTTTCTAGCATGACAATGACCCAAAAAGAAAAATGCACATAATGCTAAAGTGATGATGTTTTTTCATTGCAAATAACATTTACACACATACACAGTACCCTGATATCAATGTCATTAAATATCTGTGGGCCACATTGAAAATAGGGGTTCCAAAACACAAAATTAGAAACAAATCCCATTTAAAACAAATTGTCAGAAGAATGTGTAAAATATCTTCAAATACCACCAAAAATTGTCCGAATCAATACCACTATGCCTAAAAGTCCTTATAAAATTCAAAAGACATGCAATTAAATATTAGCACTTTCTTTTTTTGCAAAATATTACAAAAATTTTGTTGGTGTGCTCTCAATTTTTAAGGCAAAAATCGGCTTATGTTTATTTAAAATGTTTCTAATATTTTTCTGTTTAGAGGGGTTTTTTTATTAATTATTCTTTATTTTTACTCTAAATTAAGCCATTTGTTATGCATAAAAATAAAAATATGTTTGGACCTCTAGTTAATATGCTATTTTATTTGTATTCAAAGTCGGATTTATCAAGTAAAATTTCTGTGTACTCTGAATTTTTTTAGCCACTATATATATAAGTGAACATTTTCTAAAAGTCCCCCTTTTTTTTAAATTTTGATAGCAAATTATATTTTGACTTGCTTTAAATATTTATTTCAATATTTAATTTTTTTTCAAAACATGGTTTGAAAATTGGCACAGAATATTTGTTTTCAGTGAATTTAAACTTTTTTTAAAAATTAATAATCCAAACTATAAAGCTGCATTTACCCCCCCCCCCTTTTTTTCCTCCTTATTATTATTTATATTGCCACTCTTCTCTTAATTATAGCAAATTTATCTTTCATTGTACTAAATATAGAGCATTTAACAATTGCCTTTAAAATTTTAAATAGTTCATCTGAAATAATCATTATTTCGTTCTGAAATTGAGCTTATGATCAAAGTAGATCTTATTGCTTTTTCGTAGATGGATGAATCATCATGAGATTTGAGAATGCTAGAATTTATGTTTTTGTGTAAAATCTTTATTCTTATTCATTAGAATATTTATGAAGATATTACATATATCAGTTTATAATTTTGGAATTCATTGAAAATATTAAAACTAATAGATTTTATTATTAAGAATATACTAAAATTAATTGTACCTTGTTTACCTAATTGCGAATTAATGTTTAAAATTCTGCTTTAAATTTTGTTAATGTTTATTGTACGAAACTTTTTTATAATTTTTGCAGCCCTTATTAGTTTCCTATTCTTTTGAAGACTTTTTAAAAATCAAAAATGCTGATTTTAAAATACAGTGTTCATTAAATCAGCTTTTTTTTAAAATTCAGATATCAGTATTATCAGAAGAAATAGCAGATTGTAACAGACTGAAAGTTTTACGATTGGAAGAAAATTGTCTTCAACTGTCTGCTGTGCCTGAAAAAATACTGACAGATTCCCAAGTATCTCTTCTTGCAATAGATGGAAATTTGTTTGAATCCAAAGATCTTCATGCTCGTGAAGGATGGGAAAAGGTTGGTTCGAGGACTATTTTGAAATTTTAGTTGCATAAATATTTAATTTTTACTTCATGTATTGTCTTATTAGCCTAATCATGTTGCTGAATCTTCTCCTTCATTTATGTTGTGTGAGAACGTGATGTTGTTTTGTTTAGAAGGGTTTGGTGTCTCTAAAATTTACGGGCAAAAAATAAAGATTAGGGACCACTAGAAATTATCGGTTGAAGATTTTTTTTACCTCCTTTTATCACTATTGAATTATGATTATATATGCCTCTTTAAAAGCAGGTGAGTTTTTAAAACTTTGACTTGCTTTTGTTATTATTGCTTTATTATTTCTTATTCTCCTTCACAACAGGGTTTTTTTTTTAATTTATTTTTTTAAGTTGAGGTAGAACTATGACATCATAACTGTTATTCCAAATCCAACTGTTCATCTCAAAATCCAAAACTTTGTTTGCCAGCTAGAAAAAATTGAAAATAAAAGTTTTAACAAAAATATCATTATATATATATTATAGTTGAATGGAAACTGGTAGAGCAGTTTCTTGGCTGTTTAGACTGGTCAATGATTTAAATTAATTAAAACAAATAATGGCTTAAAGATTATAATGTTTTTACATGTTAACTTAAAATTTGTGATAATATGTTTCACAAATTTTGTTAGCCTTAATTGCCTCCTAAAACCTCTTCCTTTTTATGTCATACCCTTAGAGTCAGGAAATTTTATCCAGCAGTTTTTATAATCGCTGTTCATGCTACTAAGTTGTGTGAATCTTACTTTGGTAATTTTTTTTTTTAATTAACATATCTAAGAGATAGGGAATGAGTTTGCATAATTTTATTTCTGAGTTGTACCTGATTGAAAACTTTCTTTGGTTCTCTGGTTCCTTTATTTTTAAACCTGATTTTAATAAAATTTAACATTGTAATAATATGTGTTTATAGTCTGGTCTATTTATTTGAATGATAAATATTTGAACCAAGAATTACTTGGAAGTTTAATTTCTGATGGAATGGTGTAAGGAAAGTATTTGTTGCCCTTGACAAATTATTACTTCTTCATTCCCATTCATCAAAAATAATGCAGAAAAACTGAAAGGTACCTAGATTTTTTTTTTTACTCTGTCATTATTTTTGAAATTGAAAAATGTTAAAACACTCAGTTTTGTCTTCAAGTTTACCCTCCTTCTTCATGATTGGAACCTTGGGCATATATATACACTTCCCAGTCACTAATGTACTTAACACAGTATTAAAGAATCAATGATTTGCCATTTTTTTTTCAGCTTCAAATTTCCGTAATCATCCATAAAATTTAAAATGATTTTGCCTCCTATCATATCATATGATTTTGATTGCATTAATTTAATTTTTATTCCATTCATATCAATTTTCCAACTTTAGTTTGATTTTTTTTATAGATATTCTTATATAAGCATTCATTATAAAAAGCTCATTGTTTTTTTTAAAAAAATAGTTTCATTATATTCATACTGTGAAACTATACTCTTGAAAATTCTTTATACTTAATATTTAAAAAATTCAAACTTTTATTACATAAAATTAGTTCTGAATATTTATTAATTTCATATATATTTAATGGAAATAATCAACTATATTCTTTTAAGACAGTGATTTTGCATAACATTGAATATTTTATGTCATGAGAATAATTGCATATTTCTTATTTTATTTTGCTTCTTATTTTAATACTTTCTAGTCTGTATTTATTCTCGCAATACAGCTTTTTAAAGATATTGTATTGCATAAAACAACCTTTTTTTCATTTCCATATTCTATATTTTAATATGTATAGTTGAATTCTAATGTATTTATTTCTCTTTTTCAGTATATGGAGCGATTCACAGCAACAAAAAAGAAATTGTATTAAGTTTTTTCATTACTGTTTTAAATCACTTTATTCCTTCACGCTGTTTCACTGTGCAACACAGTTTTCACTTAATCAATTGAACAAAGGAGAAGAAAGCTTGTATTTAATACTTTATTACATGTTGCAAAACATCATTTATTAGTAATTTGTCTTTAAACTAAATGTTTCTAATTAAAATTATTTGCTTTTAAATGTTTTTGCATGATTTCTTTGTGAATTGTTGTCCTTCAAAACACTTTATTTATCTTAATAAGTATTTTAGCAATATAGTTTGAGATATTTCATTTCTTTTATGCTTTGTTATGTATTGTTAATTTAATCACTTACCTATTATTAATATTATAATTCTATAAAATTTTACTGTAAAACATTAAGTTACTTTTAAGAGTACTTTTTAAAGCAGCAAAAATAAAGAATATTATTTCTTGAACTTTCCAGAGGCATGCACTTTATTTTGACATCAAAGGTAATGTATATTTACTGGATCATTGTAAAACATAATTTTTCCAGAAGATAATTATTAAATCTGGGTTGTTATGACATGAGACTTAACAATCACAGTTTTTATTTTAAATTAATGGAAATAATTTGTACATGAAACAAGAAAACAATATAAAATGTTCGAAAAAATTAATTACATGAAAGTAAAGTAAAGGAAAATGCAAATATTTTAATAAAATATTTCATGTATATAATGATATTTTGAAATCTAATTTCATTCCTAATTAATTTCCTTTTATCTTAATTTACTCCATATTATTAAGTTTATTCTAAAATATCTTATTACCTGATTTAATTCCACCTTTCTTATTTAATTAATGTTACAGAAGCTCAATAAAACTGCTGAGTTCCCACATTATGAGTGAAGGAATAAAAATATGTTGATCTAATCAAATTCTTTTAAAAGATCCCTATAATTTCTTAGCCTAAATCGACACATATAAGAAAATCCTTATCTGAATCTTGCAGTATATAAATCTGACAGTGGGAGTAATATTTCATTGGATCTTTTCTCTTCTCAATCTCATCTGCTCTTGCATCCCTTGTGAATAAATGTCACCCTTGATTTCTGTACATAAATCGTCTCCCAGGATAGAATAAAGCAAAAATTTAAAATTAAAAAAAGTCCTCTCTCACTGCAACCATGATTCTTCGAAAAAATATATGTGTTTAAATTATAGATATAAACTCTAAAAACACTATGTAATTGAAAAACTATTTAAATTTAGATATAAACAATTTCACATTCATTTCATTGCAATTTAAGTAAATATGCTTGAACGTATAAATTTCTGGAATATCTTACAGGTAAGCTTTGTGTTGTAGTATGCGTGTCATTTTCACGGTGTTGCTTTTTTAAAAAAAATCTAATGGCACTTTGAACATCCTGTGCCATTTTTCCCCCCTTCTTTTTTTTTTTCAATATTTTTAGCATGCATTGTAAAGAGGTAAGTGTTCATATCTCAATATATTCTTTCTTTCTCAGTTGCTATAATTATTTCCTTCAATGTATATTTTCTTTACTCTTTGTTGAATGAATTCGGTGGCTATTGGTTGCAACAACGTTCAGCATAGAAAAAAAATAAGAATCTAATACCTGGTTTTCTTTCCTATTTTATTAAAAATATAAAGTTTGTCCATTGTGTTCACATCTCCCTTGGTA
The DNA here is from genome assembly GCA_026289955.1 of Argiope argentata. Taxonomy (NCBI): domain Eukaryota; kingdom Metazoa; phylum Arthropoda; class Arachnida; order Araneae; family Araneidae; genus Argiope; species Argiope argentata. The sequence goes on along the minus strand of JAOUZG010016704.1, from coordinate 3,922,370 downwards.
AGGTTGAAAAACACTTTTGTTGTCTCTCTCTTTCTTATTATTATCCTTTGCAACTTCATTGATTTTTGAATTATCATGATAGCTTGGAATGAAAATTATATTTTTATGAAGTGTTGGTATATATGAAAATAGGATCATATTATTCCTAAAGAAGAAAAGATTACTGGATTTTCCTGTTTCATCTAGTTAAAATTTATTATTATTATTATTAATTTTGTCAAACTATTGCCAGAACTTGAAAACAAGTTGTCTATGGTCACATTTCTTCCAGTATCTTAAATAAGTTTCATCAACCATTTTTCAATATCCTATTGTTGATTGTTATGTGAAAAAGATCATGGCCTGAATTTTTACGCTATATTTATTATTTTCTTCTGTATGAAACCATACCTTTCCCAAAATTCTTCTTATTTCTAATCAATTTTAACATTCACGCCAAAAGAGTAACACTTCCAGCAATTAACAATAAGCCTTTAAAAACTGCTTTGTATTGAAACTAAACAATCATTTTTTTTTTTTAGTTATATTGTCTATATTATCAAAACATAAAGCCCTCAGTAAACACAAAAATCTCTTCAAGCTCTTAATCGCTGTGAAATAGCCTACAATTCTTAAAGGTTAACATTATTTCCCTGTTGATCACCAGTTTAACGAAGTAAACCCAAATAGTTTTTATTTCTATTCCATCAATATCTCTGGTGTCCCTTGAACAAATGCAGTCAAGTCTCACCGAAACATTACACTTACGATGGTCTTTACAATCATGCTTTCAATAATATGAACTGTAATTAGACATTTCATTAAATTTATTGGTTTTGTTTTGTGATTCTATTAACTTAAATACATATATTATAAAATAAAAAAATCATTTTATAAATGGTGGTTTCAGGTCCCCCCCCCCCCGCCCTTCTTATTTTCTTTTTCCTTGCCAAATTCAAGAGTCAATATTTTTTCTTTTCGTGATAAGCTATATTAACTTTGGCTGTATCGGCATGATTTTTTCCATCTTCGTAATCACTTGTTTAACTCTTACAATTTCTCTTCATTTGTGTCACTTTAATCTAAAACTGTATCACGCAATTTAGAATAATTTATTTTTATTTTTAAAAATTATAACTGCACTATTAAACAAAGGGCTTCAATAAGTGAAATGTCTCAAATGATCAAGCTTATATGAATTTTTGATACTTTTCCAGTAGTCAGATATTTTAAATAATTAAGCAGAAATACTGCATTATAATCTAATTTTCAAGTCGTAAATAATAATAAGAAATGAAATCATAAAGAAAAGAAGGTATAGGGAAAACTTGTCTCAACTCAGAAATTCAGACAAGGTATATGCAGAATTCCATTAATGTTTGTGACTCAAAAGTTGAGTGACAGTTTGTAGAAAGGAAGTCACAGGATATTTATCCAAAACCGTGATTTCCTAATGCCCTCTAGTAAGCGATATATGCTCAATATACATGCCTGTTGAAAGGTTAAATTTCTTTGCTGAAGATGGTAAACTTTAAATGCATTTGAACATAATTTATCAAAATTGTTAAGTTAAAAAATCAAAAACTTTACACTCAGAAAAAATGACTTCCTTGAGATTTTAATGATTCACAATTTTTTTAATAATTAAAGTATTTTTTCTAGTTTAAAATGAAATTAATGATAGCTTGCTACTTTTAATTTTAGGTTCTACATAAGATATATAACTAATAAAAACAGGTTGAATGTGAAATTTGAAAATTGATTACATTTTGAGATTATCATTATTTTGGAAGAATTCTTTAATTTATTATATAAATTTAATTTATTGTATATTATTGTATTTTACACAATACTCATGAGAAATAGATGTTTTGTTAAGTTTCATGTTATTAAAGTTTAAAAAATCACTCATGTAATTAAACAAAATTTCTCAATTTAATATATTTAGTCTCAATTATATTTTATGTCTCAATTTAATATAATAAGAAGGTTATAATTTAAAGAAAATGAAAATAAAAACTTCTTTGAATGTTTCCTTCATAATCAAAAGAAACATTTTAATATACTTGGAAATAGCATTAAATGCTTCTTTATAAGTTCAGAAATAATTTGCATAAGTTTTATCTATTCAGTGAGTAATGTTTTGTTATAAAAACATTGCTCGCTCAATCAAAAAGTGTTTTAATTATTAACTTGAATTAACTAAAGAAAAAAACCTTTAAAAATATGATGTTTTTATGACAAGACTATTTTAACTTTATTAAATAAATAAATTTACTGTGTCCTTTTTTTTTTGAATTTTAGTATCATTCTTAAAGTAATATACAGATAAAAAGAATATTTATGAAATTTTAGATAGTGGTTTTGTAAATTTCTTACATTATTTGTACTGTATTATAGTATGCTATATATGCAAATAAATATTTATAAAATTTTAATAGTTTTTATGATTATTAAATAATTTAGTTTCATACATTTGCATCAATCTTTCTGGCATAATTTTTAAAGTTTCAGTATTGTCTGCATTTTATAGCATCAACTTTGACATTAGCTCCTTTTAAATAATTTTGCATAATAACGATAATCAGATTTTCTAATATTAGATAAGTTAATAGTAAAACACATCCAAACAATTCATTATTGTCAATTAACAAATTTTTTAACTTTTCATTTATTATTCACCTTCCTTGATTAATTGAATTCTCACTCATATGATAAAAACGCCTTAGCAAAATTCCTTTCAGATATATTTAAAATATAATTTAACTACCCGGGAAAAAAAATCTGCTAAGAAAATTTGATTAATTTCGTTGAAATTTTGTTGTTGTTAAAACAAAATATAATCTGATTGATTTTAATCTTTTTTTTTTGTTGTTGTTGTTGGAATAGATAATTTGTTATCAGAATTTTTCTTTTTGCTTATGGACCTGGACAAGTATTACAAAGTTAATTTGAATTTTCCACTATCTTCCTTCAGCTATTATCATCTGGTTGATTATTCTATTTCCCCATCTTATTTAGCCACTTGGCATGTGATAGGTATATTATTTGCTAGAAAAAGAAAAACGTAAAAGATAGCTTTATAGGTCGCCTAAAAGATTCAGTTTTATATTCACCCAAAAGATAGCGTTATAGGTGACTGATATAAACAACAGATATTTCTCTATGAGTTGAAAAGGAGAAAACAATTTCCCTTCTCTTTATCAAAATTCTTATTTTAAGGGAATGTTTCCAATCTTGTGGTTAATCCTTTGTTACTAAATAATTTTCAAAAAGTTGCATGTATTCAAATGGTCTATTTAAGCTATTTATTTTATATCTCAATATGTCTATGTAAAGCAAACAATCAATTTGATATAAGTAATACATATGTGAAATGTAGAAGATTTAAAGGGCAGGATTTGATCATATAAAATTGAATAATAAAATTTATATATAAACAACTTATTTAAGGTGTTGTAAAACTAAACATGCATTAAATAATAAATATGTATGTAAAGAGTATGCATATTATTTTGTATATATGAGCAAAAAACTAATCAGACAAAAAAAATCACTTTTATGGAGGTATTTTTTAATTATTATTAATGGTTATTATTAATTCATGATATTAAAATTTTAGTTCCTTAAATAAGTTTACTCAATATCAGAAATTGAATTCATTCCATATATATAAAAGTCACATATAAATGCTCGTGTGGAATTAGAAAAATAGGAGACAAATTATTAAGAATTTTCTTCAATACTTTTAAGTTTTAATCAAATTTTTAATAATTTTGTTTTGAGAAAATGTCAAAAAATAATGATATTTTCTTTTAAAATTACCTTAAATATAAGTATATAATAACCTGGCATGTAGTAAATTTTTTTCAAGTGTCGTTTGACTTAGATAAAACTCATTTTCTGAACGATATTCTCTTTAAATTTAAAATATCAATTGTGAAGAATTGGAAAACTAAAAATAAATTGAGGTCATATTTAATGTAACATATCTATAGCAAGCATAAATAACCTGAATATTCATCTTTGATAGTTAAAAAGTGGTAATTAAATAGTAAAATTGTATTCAAATTATGTTATTCATCTAAAATTTCATTATTCAGATTTAAACTTTGATAAAATTTTGCATTCCACATTTTCCGTTTAAAATGCATTTATTGAAAGGCATTTAAAACAGAAAGTTTGCATTTTAGATATTCATTTGTGTAAAATAAATTCTATTTTGTTTTTAAGAATAGTTTCACTTATATGGCAAATTATTACCTTTAAAATGATGGAATTGCATTCATAGATGTTGTTCAATGAAATTTCAAACTCTAAATTTTAGATGATAAAGGCATATTTGTTGGTAATGTTATCAGACAAAATTTATTAATAAAATGTATTCAAAACAATATAAATTTATGATAAAGTTTATTGTTCCCAAAAAAGTGTTTGTTGCAGATAATGAGAAACTGTATATTTTAGTAGATGAATTTGCTTTCCTTTATACTTCATGGTTGATGTAAACTATTTTGCTCCATATTACTCTAAAAGAACACTGAAACAGTATTCTATGATTAAAAATATACTCTCCAATATCCATCTAAATACAAAAATATGAATTATATTTGATAAAGAAACACACTTATAATTTTAGAATGTGTATATTGTGTTTCAATATAACTTTTAATTTTCTTCAATTTCACTATCCTTGGTTTTTCTATAATCAATAATTCCAAAAAAAGTCAACATTTAAGTGTGAAGGACTCTGGGATTTTATCTGGTAGAGGGGGGATGCAAGTATTGTACTAAAATATTTTAATTAAAAAAATGATTACTCTTCAACTATAGTGCAGTGATCATTCATAGATATTCTGGCACAGTTTTCTAGTGACTTCAGCATTCTATATTCAAAAGCCATTTTATGTTTTAGTTTGTTTTTTCTGTTGCACATATCTTCTTAAAACATATATATTGTAAGATAAAACTTTTCCTCCTTGCTATTCAATTTTTAAATAGATTCACTTCCAATTCCTTCAGAAAATTAAATCAGTCATCTGGTTCAACTAATATTGTAGGCTCCTTCAAAACATTGAATGGACAAATTGTTATTAATATTGTCTAGCATTAAATGAAGACTTTTTGGTTCCTATTATTATACAATTCTATGCCTCTGTTTCTAGAATCTAAAGAATCACTAATTCTTTAAACATTTGAATACATATAGATATATTTTTATGAATTAAAAAAATATTACATACCTAGCTCAATAAACTGCATAAAAATAGAAAATAATAATAATTGAAAAATTACAATTTATACTGAAATGCTTAAAAACAATTCTACACTTACTCACAATTTAATGTTACAAAAAGTTTTATAAATTTATTCTAAGCTTAAGAATGCAGTTAAATTCATAAACAATATTTCCATTTTTTACTAAAGAAACAGTTCACCAAATCATCTTTAGAGGGCAGGACTATTTTCTTTTTCAGGGAGCTTTAAAATGTTTCAACTTGTAGGGTGTTTTAATACTCTGTCTGTTGAGTTTGCACGTTTTTGTGGGGTAGTAGATTTCTTGCTACTGTTGTCAATGGATTGAATAATTTGCATAATTATACCATATTATGAAAAACAACTTCTGATTACTGATTTATAATTCTGGGTTCTACTCTTCTTAGTAATGTGTCAGAATGTACTTCTTACCAATGTATTTATCTTAATTTATCCTTATATATATATACTATTTAAAAAATTAATGGAATACAGCCTATTTAGTAGATTCTTGTGGAAAAGGTGAGAGTTTTATTATTTAAAGTAGCAAGATTACAAGAGCTATTTTGTCAATAAAGTTTTTAAAAAGAGGGACAGGTAAAACTAGATTATGCAATTTTAAACACAAGATGCTTCTGAACCAAAATTATATAATGTATAGAAAAATAAATATTTCAATATAATCTGATTCTCTTAGAGTTTATTTCTTAAATATATCTATGTGAAAATTGCAAACAGCTTAGGATTTTTTCCTTTTAAAATTTGGAAGTTTCAACAAATGCAAATTTATTATTATTGATAAAAAAAATGAACTATAATTTCTTTTAAAACTAAACAAATACCAAACATTACATGAAATTTTCAAATATAGATTTTATATTCTAATTCTCATGTAAATCTCTTAACTAAGAAAATTTTCTTATTTATAGTCTATCCCTGAGCTATTTCATTTAAAATACAATCAAAGCATAAAAGAATGCAATTTTCTTCATAAATAATTCCTTTATCATAGCTACTTAAGAATTTAGATTTTTACTGGTCTGGAAATTAAGTAAGAGGAGTTTAATAACAAATCTTCAAATGCATGATTATTTAATCTATGAATTTTGCAAAGTTGTCAAGATAAACGAATCATTAAATAAAATTACCTGCTTTTAAGATGATCACAGTTTAAATTATGGTAACTAATAAATATAAATCAAATTTTAAACTGATTGAAAAAATTACTTTTTATATGTATGTACTATGCTTTCAAACTAAATGAAGACAGATTTCATTTTATTACCTAACATTGAATATCATAATCAATTATTAATATAATTTTCTTCCTTCAAGAAGTAATAAAATAAACCATAAATAATTTTTTAACACATTAATTTTTAGTTCATACTTCATTCTTAAATATAATAAATAAAATTAAATTATTACTTAATAAACCCTAACCTAAAAAATTTAACAATACAAAAATTAGCCTGAAAAGAAATTTCCACTCGAAGGATTATTGAAATCTAGAAAATTAATACTTCCTTCCTTAAATGAAATTAACCAATAGTCAACTAATGTATTTTCAAAAAGCAGATTATATTGGAATGCGGTATTTGAAAAAATGTATTTATACTTATTTCAAAAGCTTGCAGAATCTCAGAAAAATAAAGAGTTTGCCTCATAAAGGTATTTTTATCTTGAAGGTTGAATTCCCAGTAAATAATGAGTTTGGTTTTAGATAAAATTTTCTCCAAAATAAACTTTTAGTCAATGGATTAGATCTTAATATTTAAGAAAGCTAAGCCTAATTTTTATAAAAACCACAACAACTCATATTTGATATTTTAATTATATATTAAAATCATTACAAAAGGTGCACAACACATTTAAATAAATCACAATGATTTGATGGCATTTTTTACAATGAGTGGAAATACATATGATAAATAAGAAACAGGCAATACAATGTTCATGGATTACATGTTTGCATAAACTTTATCATCATCACATACAAGATAAATAATAATAAATTAAACAGCTCTAATTGGGACGGTAACATCTTTAAAAAATGGATGGCCAAGAGCATGCTTAGCTGATAAACGTTTCATTGGTGGATATGTCAGCATTTTAAGAAGGAGATCAGCACCTTCCATATCAAGCATGGGTAATGTTGAAGTAATATCCCTTGGTAACCATTTAGGGAATGTTGGTTTGTAATCCATCAAACTGGAACAACCTGGCCAAGTTTCTTCATCTGGTGTTCCCATGGTCCTGAACACACGAAACAATTGATCAATTTCTGAATCTCCAGGGAACAATGGACGTTTAGTGAGCATTTCTGCAAAAATGCAGCCTAAGCTCCAAATATCTACGGATGTACTGTATTCCTTAACGCCTAAAAGGATTTCTGGAGCTCTATACCATAAAGTAACGATTTCATGAGTGTAGGCTTTTATTGGAAGAGAAAATGCCCTTGCTAAGCCGAAATCAGCAAGTTTAATATTCCCTTCATTGTCAACAAGCAAATTTTGAGGTTTAAGATCGCGGTGCAAAATTTTTCGAGAATGGCAATATGCCAAACCTCGCAACAGCTGGTAGAGATAGCTTTTTGCAACACGTAGAGAAAGGCCATTAGAAGGAAGTTGATCGAGCTGCTTTTTCAAATCAAAATCTAAGTATTCGAAAACCAGATAAAGTTTTTGATCAGAATATACAACATCTTCAAGTCGAACTACATTTGGATGTTCCAGTTCTTTTAGCAAACTGATTTCACGAAGAGCTGTGCTAGGTACCCCTTCTGTTTCACATTTTAAGCGAATTTTTTTCAAAGCTACGAGTTTTTTCGTGCTTTTATCTTCTGCTTTATAAACTACACCATAAGTACCCTCTCCAACTTTTTCGATTTTTTCAAAATTCCGTAATTCCGCCATTTCATAGTAAGCGGGATAAAAAAAACTGTTGAGCGGCAAAAAGTTTTTGCTCAAAGTTTATTTTGGCTCGTATTTCCCACTCGAGAGTAGAGTTGCATTGCGTGAGTGCTGCTATTCATTTTGTTCTTGAAAAATAAATTTCCATATTTGTATTTATCAACAGAATTAATATAAATTTTAAACAGTAACTCATCATTAATATTTTTTTCTAAATTAGGAAAGTTTATTTTGTTTTGTTAATTCATGTAAAAAAATAATTTCCCGGACAGCAAAACTTTCCCTGATATTTGTTTACCGCTTTCAGTGGGTGATTTTGTTTCGGTTTTCCCGCTAGACATACTAGTGACTTTCTGTTGTGGAAGAGGAAATTTGTTTTCTTACTTCATGTTTAATCTAAATTTTGCCCTATTATAATAGATTGTTATAAAATCTTTTTCTATATTTACATAAATTTTTGAAGTAAGCTTCAAAAGCTGATTTCATACTTTTGTTGTAAAAATTGTCATGTCTCATCGACATATGCTTTTAACTGGACCACCAGGTAAATTCCTTAAAAATTTATTTTTGTCATTTTTACTTTAATATTCTCTTACACTCGGTTTAACTTTGCAGGGATAGGTAAAACAACAGCCATAAGAACAGTATGTGAACTTTTAAAAGAAAATAATGTGAAATTCCAAGGATTTTTTACAGAAGAAGTGAGAAATGGAAGAGAAAGAATGGGTTTTGATATTGTTACAACTTTTGGAAAGCGTGGTAATCTGGCTAGAGTGAGGTAAATATCCACCTCTCTCTTTTTATGCTACATTAAATTAAAATATGCTTCTCTATTTTGTTTGTACTATAATATCCGATTTTCTGAAATAGGAACCATAAATGTGACATTACCCTATTTTTTAAAATTTATCTGGACACATCAAGGGGAAGCATTTGGGATGTTTTGAGAATTAAAATATAGTTAAATATTATACGATAACTCTTTCCAACAGCCCCTCTTCAATAATTCTTGTACAAACTTGAGATAGTGAAGAAAAAAATTAAGTCATTAAAATACAGACGAGGTTCTAGTAATTAATGTCTAGTAAATCAATAAACACATTCTTAAGTAGGAAAAAAATGAAACTGCTAATTTTTAGTTTGAGCTAGATCCTGGATCAGGATTCTATTCACTTTCTTATTTCCTTTTATTATGTGTGTGTTTTTCCAAAAACACTCCTCTTAACATTGCAGTGCATACTTAAGCAATGAATGTTGTTTCAATTGTGGAATTTGTCATTTTTTAAATTTTATTTTATAATGCTACATTTATTCTTTGATTTAAATTTGAGTAGGTAGTAACTCTAGACTTCAAGCATAGGACATGAACTTGAATTGTATGCTGACCATCAAACTTTTGATTAAAGTTATTCAAAAATAAAAAAGAAGCAACTGAGAGACTTTAAAAATATCAAAATATTTTTTCTTTTCAAAGTTTTGGAATTTTAAGGAATTTTTTAAAAGGTCATAAAGAGAAAATTATAATTTCAATTAATAGTAATTCAGGTATTTTCTTTAAAGTAATTTGTGCAATTTTTATTTAATGAATCCTAGTTATCATATCTATTAAAACAGACGTAATGGTTAGAAACAGTAATAGCAAATAAAAGTAGATAACTGGAGATTTTACCATATCAGGTGGTATGATACAAAGCCATGCAATACTTCGAAGTAATTTTTGTATAATATTTTCAATTGTTTGTCTGTTAAAGTTTTAAATATTTTTTAATCACATGAATCATTTAGTGTGTATGACAATGTATGTTCACAATAGCAGATTATGGCAGATATGGGCATTGTTGCAAATTAAATAATTTGAAAAAAAATACAAAACCAATAAATTATAAAAATTAGAATATTAACATTTTGCCAAGTGTAATGCCAGTTTTAATTGGAGGATCTTTGACACATTAATCCTCCTCACAACCATCAATGTTTTCAATTTGATCTTCTGCACATAAACAATATCCTTAACAAAAAGTGTCTTACAATTTTCAGTTGTGCTACAGCATTGCATTGATTCATTTTAGGTAAACTTCTAAGCATGTATGACTCTATTTTAAAAATTCAATTTCTATTTTGTAAACACACACACAAAAAAAATGCTATTGCATTTTAATTGCAAATGAAGGTGGTTTATGGTTGTCCAATAGATTTCACATCAAATCTGACATTTTAAATCTCTATTTAAATTAATCTAGACTGCTCCAATCCAGATAAAGGAAATGTGAACCTCCATCACATGGGAGTGAAAATTCTCAAATGTTTTCTTAAATTAGAGCAAGAATTTTTACAAAAGTCAATTTTTGATACTGGTTGAAATGCAGAACTTGCTACTTATCTACTTTAAAACTGATAACATTAAGCAATATTGTGATCACATTAAACAAATTTTTTTATGTGTATTTGAATGTGTTGGTATAGGATCAGAGAATTTTGATAAATAAAAGTAAATGATAATATTAACCTTGATCACATTAAGTCTACTGAATTCGATTGTGTGTTAAAGTAGCAAAATAGCACACAATTTAAAGTAAATGCTACTTCTAATTTTAATGTTTTAATCTCATAATCATGAGAGATAATCTGAAATCATGAAATCTGTTTTGAGCTATAATCTGAGTAAATTGGGGTAAGAATAGATATTGTTTTTATAATTATTTATTCTTTTGCCATGTAATTTAAATCTTTTTTCCCTCTTTATTGTAAGAAGTAATTGCATTAAACAGACTTTAGTTTAAGTTGAATTAAGAGAACTGTGATGTATTTGAGAGATCCAAAGTTATATTTGAATTGAGATATTGAGAGAATTGAAATAAAAGAAATTGTATGAATTTAAAAAAAAAAACATCTGTTATATGCATTATTTCAGTTTTCATTAACATTTTTTATTGATTGTGATACACAACAAATAGAAGCTCCCACTATTTAAATTGTGCTAATTGAACTCAGTTTACTGCCAAAAAGAACTTATATAATGTATTATTATACATTCAAAACTCTTAATTCAAAAAATTTCATGCTACTTAAGTTCTTGTTATAAAAATGTTTATTAGACCAAAATTTATTTATTAAAACTAGGAAAGATTAACTTGAATATATCCTAAATGATAAAAAAGAGGCAGGTTTATTATTTAAAAAAACCACTTGTAATAATTTTCATACTTTCGTAATGATTAGGCTTTAACCTTCTCTATATTGAATTAAATGTTATTAGTATTTCTTCTTTTTCATATTTTTTAATTAGCTAATCTTTATCATTTATTTTAGTATCTTCTTTACATTTCATAAAACGCAGCAATATTTTCTGCTTCATAGAATATTAAACTATCTGAATGCTTTCATAATGTGGAGAAAATCAGCAGTTCTATTTTTTCAATAATTCCAATATCTTTTGGATGATGCTATTGTTCTTGGCAATAGTTTTTTTCTTTAAGGGGGAGTGCAGGCTCTTCAACATTCGAGGATTTGCCAAAGAAAAAAAAAGCAACATATTTTTATTTTATTGATTTTTTAGGATATGAAAAATATGTAATAAATTAAAAGGTCCTTTGAAAATTTTATTCAATGGAAATTTGTTGATTTGAGATTCAACTGTATATTTTTAGCAAAATTTTAAAGAATGAATTTTAACATTTCTTCCTTTTACAAAATCTGATGGTTTTCAACTTGCATTTAAATTTTTTTATATGACAGTTGTAGTGAACTTACTTTTCCTTTTTTAAAGTATATTTTGTATATTTATTGAAGACAAGTATTCGCTTGATGATTATCTGGATGAATTATTTCTTCATATGTAATATTTGCATTAAAATATGCTACTCTACTTTGAAAGCTATCCAAGAATAATAAAATATCATTTATGAAATCTTGTAATGTGATGGAACAAAGATCATTATGATCTGTGTTGTGGAAGCAAGAGGAACCATGCTTGGGAGAACATTTCTTTAATGATAATTTTTAACACAAAATAAACTTGAAAGATAAGACATTAACACTTGCATCTTTTAACAGAACAGCATCTCATCTCATTATTAACAGTCACATAGTATTATGGGATGTGGGCCTAATTATGTATCATCATCTTTTATCCAAAATAGAAGATAGAGTAATGTAACTGGTACAGTAATGCAGTATAAAAAGTTATTGTCAAATTAAATTATTCAAATGTATTTCAGGGAAAAGTAATTTTTGGAGTACATACCTTAATTATTTGAATTCTGTAATTAAAATAAGATTAATTCGTCATATTATCAATTTTAATTACATTTCTAGGCTATTGCCTTTGATATTGTAATTTTTTTAATGTGATTATGCTTGCAGGTTATATTTGTTATCTTTCACAAATATTATTCTTATATTAATAGCATGAAGTTTAACTATTATATGGCTGTTAAGATGTTTAACTGTGTATTACATTGTTAATCCTTAACTGTGTATTAAAATAGAAGTTTTTTTAAAAGATATATTATTTATTATTTGTTAAGTTTAACATTTAAATAAACCAAAAAAATCAGGGGAAATTTTTTTTTGTTACTTTATTTCTTCTATTCTTATTTTATTATAGAAAGACTGTTATTTCTATTCTATAACAGTGTACTTAATTTTTATTATTGATCTTGAGAAATATAAGTTATTTTTCTGGGGTTGTAATCCATAAATAATCATCTGTTATCGTTTCTTCTCCCTGGAATGTTTTTTTTTATTTCATGAGATGCAACATTTATTATTATTATCATTATTAAAATTTTTCAGTGCTCCTGGGGCCAGCAAAGGACCAAAAG
>JAOUZG010016704.1:3810555-3909390 GCA_026289955.1 Argiope argentata | reverse complement strand
ATTATTAAAATTTTTCAGTGCTCCTGGGGCCAGCAAAGGACCAAAAGTTGGAAAATATACTGTAGATGTTTCTTCCTTTGAATCTCTTGCTTTACCTGTGTTTGATTGTCCGGTGAGAATAACTATTTGATTTATTTATTGTTGATTTTTTTAAATAATATTTTCAAGTTAATATCCCTGAATACTTTTATATATTGCTTATTTACATAAAATAGAATTATTGAAAATATCATTTAAAGAATTGGTTCATTTATTGTAGTGATATCACTCGTGTTATGCCAATCACATAAACATAATTGCATCTATTCAGGTTGTTGTTTCATTCTGAGCTGTGAGTTTACATTTTTTTTCCTCCTATAAAAAGTTTAGTAGGCTCCAAAATTAAGTCACTATGTGACATATTTGTAGTACATGATTAATAGGAGAATGATTTTTTTGTGAATATTATACTTATTTGATAGGTTAAAATTTAATTTCCTACTTCAAGTCTTGTGTCTTTAGTAATAACATGTAAAATCCAAACATAATGCAACATTTTTTGAATGGTTAAATTAATAAATATTTTATATAGATGTTAACACTCTGTCTGGTCTTCATACTGTTTAACAGTTTGAAATGAAATATACACTACTTTGACACTTATAAGACAATTTTGCATTATTCATGCTTGCTTAAAAATGTTTGAATAATAATGTACTTACTAATATTCCAATTTCAGATACATTTCTGCATATTGAGTTCATACTTTTTAGCTAACAAGTAGCTCATAAATGAGATATTCATTGTAAGAAAAGTAGAAGTAATACAGTGATTTTAGCAATGGCAGCATGAATACATAAATTACTTGATGGTTTATCTAACCTATTCATCATAAATGACCAGCTAATTAAAAAAATTGTTTTATTGCATATAGATTTGAGCATCTTAAGGAATATTTTAAATCATATTATCTTGATTATTGCAATTTTTTTTAAATGATGTTCGTGCTTCATAATAAAATAATTTTCAAAAATATAGTACAGAAATCTTTAGTGTAAATTCTTTCAACTTGTTTATTTTAATGATATAAAATGCAATTATTTTCACCATATTGTTATTGGGTGCATCATATAAAAGAAACATTCACGAACAAATGATCTGCTATTGCATCTTAGAAATTCAATCTGCATATATTATATGTTGTTGATGATATTTTAATTACATTTTAAATAATACTTGTTACTGGTTTTGAAACACAATGTCATAATATCAAAAAGTAATCAGTTTTATAATCAATGTACTAACTGTGTACATTACTAACTATGTACAGTACTAAACTATAGAAAATCAAAATTATCCAATGGCACAAAACAAATTGTGTCACTCTCTGCAACCCAAGTCTGTACCATTATTTGCTCAGCACTGTTCTGTACAGAATTTTCATAATAAAAATAATAATTTAGCCTGTTGCTGTATTATAGTTTTATGATCTTGATATTATTTTGCAATAAAGGATCTTGACCTGCATTGGTTCAGCATACAAAAGATAGATAACATTTCTTTAACACTAAAATTACTGAAACAGTCAGAATTGTTAGTCCATCTCTGTAGAATCTATGCCTCTACCAGTATCTGATTGTTGTAATGTTAAACTGTTTTTACAGTTAGCTACTCATTATAATCTAACTTGAGTATCTTGATACCATTCTGTAATATTAATATATGACTATAAGTGTATGGCATGTAATAAATATTGTTACAAGCGGACGAGCGGCACGAAAACTCGCCAAAGATGGCGACGTTGGCGAGGAGCCTCGCGCCAGCTTGATTGGTTTGACGAAAGGAATAATCTAGTAGCCGCTAGATTGTGCGCGATGTTTTGAGAATTTCCACGAGATTCAGGTGCACGCGCTTTTCGGCTATATAAGGACGAATAGCCGGAGCGAGTAGTTAGTTTCACTCACCCCTACTCTCTTAACAGCTACTATAAAAGTTCCTCCAGCAATTTTCCAGTCCACTTCGAAGATGACCACGGCAGTAAATGATCGCAACGAGGAAGCACTACAGCCATGACCGGGGATAAGCCCCTGCCGGGGCTAGGTGCCCCAAGAAATCAACCACCGTAGCGAGTAGTTAGTTGAGAGTTTGCTCTGAAATAAAAGCGTCTCGCTGGACTAAAGGATTTGTGAGCTGTGTTTGCGTTTGCTGTTGAGCTCGCTGCGATTTACTGTATCTGTGCTATACGATAGCTGTTTTGCAGTCTGTTTTATCGTTATCGACTTGAATTTACGCTGTAATTGACTGTTGACTGCTGGATTGTATTTATCTGAAATTTTTGCTTTATTAATTATCCTGTAAATAACTGTAAATAGCTGTAAATAAATTTGTTTGTGCTGTCCTCATACAAAGTCCATTCAATCCGAACCCGCTACGCTAAAAACGTAACAACTGGTGTCAGAAGTGGGGTTGAATGGTGAAAACTAGAGCGATGGAGGAAGCAGAGAAAACAAAATTCGAACAACTTTTTGCTTTCATTAAAGAAATGGATAAGAAGATAGAACAAGGCCAAGAGAATATGGAGAAGAAGATAGAACAAGGCCAAGAGAATATGGAGAAGAAGATAGAACAAGGCCAAGCGAATGTTATCGAAGTAATCAACAACAAAGTGGATGCTTTGGCGGAAAAGGTTCAAGAGAACGATGCAAAGATTCGTAGCATTCAACAGAGTTTTGAAGAGAAATTTGAAAAAGTGGACGAAAAGTTTAAAACATTTGAACAAGAAATGGAGAGGAAGGTCGAAGAAAAATTTAAGAGAATGGAAAGTGCACAGATAAAAACTGAAAACCAATCCTCGAATGTTCGAGAGCCCGAAATATCTCATTATGGACCTGCTATTCCTAAATCAAGCATTAAAGTTTCCACGTACGACGGAAAAACATCTTGGCAAGTTTATAAGACTCAATTCTCCATCGTCGCAGAAGCCAATGGTTGGGATACAGTCACGAAGGCACGTCAACTGGCTGCATCACTACGGGCTGAAGCTGCTGATATTTTGAGGACTGTTCCTGAAGATCAACATCTGGAATTTGAAGCTCTTTCAAGCGCTCTGGAGTTGCGCTTCGGAGAAAAGTGCCTCAAGGACTATAGCCGTCTTCAGTTAAAGACCCGGCAACAACGATCGAATGAAAGCCTGCAAGAACTTGCAGCAGATGTA
The DNA here is from genome assembly GCA_026289955.1 of Argiope argentata. NCBI lineage: Eukaryota > Metazoa > Arthropoda > Arachnida > Araneae > Araneidae > Argiope > Argiope argentata. Next base: position 3,906,197 of record JAOUZG010016704.1, on the reverse strand, counting down.
GAGAAACTCTCCCATCTTGCCTTCTCCGACTGTCCAGCCGAAGTACTAGAAACACTGGCCCTGCAGTATTTCATCGACGGTGTGAGGGATCCAGAGATACAAAAGTCCCTGCGAATGGCTGAATTGAAGGACTTGAAATCTGCTTTGGTTTATTCAATGAAATTTGAAGCCGCTCAGCAAGCTTCATGGAGGGATCGCCACTCAGTAAGAGGTGCTGCAGTTCAAGATGCATCAGATTCTTCGATGCAAAATCTATTAGAAATGATGAAAACAATTTTCCAGTTCATCCGGAAAAGAGGTGAAAGGTCCAACAAACATGGCCAGAGAACTGTGAAATGTTGGAAATGCGGCGAAGAGGGCCATGTTCGAAGGAACTGTTCAGTCCGCTTAGATAAACGGGTTAAAGACGCTTCTAGAAACACCCAGGAAAACCGTTTTAGAGTTTTACAAATATCGTCCAGAGGCAGCGGTAAAAATGGCGTATTTGTTGAAGCCTTCGTCAATGGAATACCCTGCCGAATGGTCGTTGACACAGGAGCCAACGTGACCATCATGCGAAGAGATGTTGCAGAACAACTAGGAAGGAAAATTCTCTGGACACCGCCCTGCTTCACCCTCCAAACGGTCACTGGTGACAAAATACCGATTATTGGAAAAATGAATATTGAAATTAGATTTGGAAATGCTACTTACGACCATACCGTTTACGTAGCGGAAATTACAGATGATTTCATACTTGGTATGGACTTTCTGAAGAAGTATGATTTTGTAATCGACTTGAAAAATAATTCCCTGCACTCCACATCAGAAGTCATGACTCTTTTCCATTTGGGATCTGGAAGAGGAAATGGAGACGCCTTGCCAAGAAAACCCTGCTCTGAGGGTTGTGGCGACTGCTCCTCGGCGGAAAAGAAACATGGGATTGATACATCAACTGCGCGCCAGATCGCAGAAGCCATCCCACCTCAATCTGATCCCTGGAGTGATGAAGAGGTTCGCAAGGAACAAATGAATGATCCTGATATTAAACTGATTATGGAAGTTATGCAATCAAACGATTCAAGACCTGAATGGCAGGATATTTCAAGCCTCAGTACGGGAGCTAAACGTTACTGGGCTCTCTGGAACTCACTCGAAATCAGAAAGGGCATCTTGTATAGAAAATGGGAGTCCGAAGATGGGAAGTCAGTTAAGAGGCAACTTGTACTTCCCCGATCAAGGATAAACCAACCGGAGTTACACAGCAGTCCGGCTGGTGGCCATTTCGGAGTCATGAAGACAATTCATAAAGTCCGGGAGCGTTTCTATTGGAACAACTTGAAAGATAATGTTCAAGAATGGTGCAGAACGTGATGACTGTAACGCCCGTAAAGGACCAAAAACACGCAGTCGTGGTAAGTTACAGCGGTATAATGTAGGAGCACCATTTGAGAGAATCGCCTTTGACATCTTGGGACCTCTTCCTCGGACGGACAATGGAAATAGAAACATTCTAGTCGTCATGGATTATTTCACGAAGTGGCCAGAGGCTTATCCAATTCCTGATCAAGAGGCGACTACTGTAGCAGAAGTCTTACTTCAGAACTGGATTTCCAGATTTGGAACACCTCTTCAGCTTCACTCTGATCAAGGGAGGAATTTTACTTCTGCTGTATGTCAAGGACTCTGCAAACTCCTTCGAATCGACAAAACCCAGACTACACCTCTTCATCCCCAATCAGACGGCATGGTAGAGAGGTTCAATCGTACTATTCTAAATAACCTCTCTCTTTTCGTTTCGAAAAACCAACAAGATTGGGATCAGAAACTATCCTTGTTCCTGCTTGCTTATAGAAGCGCGGTTCACGAAACGACTGGCTTCACACCATCCAAGATGCTCTTTGGACGGGAACTCCGACTGCCCTGTGATCTTCTGTTCGGGTGTCCACCGGATACGCCTTCTTCGCCTGTGGATTATGTTCAAGACCTCCAGGCCCGTTTAGAAGACGTACACAGATTTGCCCGAGATCGGATCAACATATCGACGGAGAAGATGAAGACCAGGTACGACACGAAAGCCACCGGACATGAATTCAAGGAAGGTGACAAGGTATGGTTCTGGAACCCGATTCGACGAAAGGGACTCTCTCCGAAGCTGCAGTCTTCCTGGGAAGGCCCTTATACAGTCCTGAAAAGACTGAATGACGTCGTGGTTCGAATAAGGAAGTCACCGAACTCAAAACCAAGAGTAGTACATTACGACCGGCTAGCCCCTTATTATGGTGACTTGTCAAATACTTAGGTGAAACCATGGTTTCCTCATTTATGTAAATATGACCTGTATATTTGTAAATAGTGTTCTTTATGTTAATTCTTTTTCAATGATTTTGTCTGTAATTTTGTGTGTATGGTATTGTTACTTTTGAGTGTCTTCTGCTCAGGGTCTGTACTCCCCGGGACGTGCAGTCCTTGAGGAGGGGGCAATGTTACAAGCGGACGAGCGGCACGAAAACTCGCCAAAGATGGCGACGTTGGCGAGGAGCCTCGCGCCAGCTTGATTGGTTTGGCGAAAGGAATAATCTAGTAGCCGCTAGATTGTGCGCGATATTTTGAGAATTTCCACGAGATTCAGGTGCACGCGCTTTTCGGCTATATAAGGACGAATAGCCGGAGCGAGTAGTTAGTTGCTATAGTGATTTGATCGAGTCAGTGGAGAGTTTGTTTTGTAATAAAAAGCGTCTCGCTGGACTAAAGGATTTGTGAGCTGTGTTTGCGTTTGCTGTTAACGCTGTGTTATTGAGCTCGCTGCGATTTACTGTATCTGTGCTATACGATAGCTGTTTTGCAGTCTGTTTTTATCGTACGTAAGACTTGAATTTACGCTGTAATTGACTGTTGACTGCTGGATTGTATTTATCTGAAATTTTTACTTTATTAATTATCCTGTAAATAACTGTAAATAGTTGTAAATAAATTTGTTTGTGCTGTCATCATACAAAGTCCATTCAATCCGAACCCGCTACGCTAAAAACGTAACAATATATAAGCAAGAATAAGGCTAAGTGAAATTCATGTTTTTGAAGCTCATATATCTGTCTCTATTTCATGAAATCTTAGGTAACATTTTTCATTTTAAATCTGGTTACTTCATTTAGTGACTCACATTCATAGTATGAGAATTAAAATTATTGGACAAATTTAAATAATCTAATTAAATTTAATTATTTGAATGATGGAATCTTTAATTATATTAGGTGGTTTTTTTAAAAAATAATCATTATTGTTTCGTATTGCTTAGCCTAATTGAAATCAAGTAATGAACCATTTCTCTCTTAATTCATGCTTTTGTGGTAGTTAAATTTTAAGATGAACTTAGTGCAATATTAATATTTGAAAGAAGAAAAATTATAAAAATTGTAACTAGGGGGATGAAATATTGAAAATAAAGGTGGAGAGAAAAAGTAAATAAGTAGACAAAAAGGATACTTCCAAATGTAAGAGAAAGGATCAATAATTAGTTTGAACAGATTTGTCTCGATAAGATTGGCTACTTTGAATCTCAACATATCATTTTAAGACAAATGTACTAATCTATAAAATGTTATTAAGTCTGTTAGTTACATATTGTTTTAATTCAATAAAAAATAATGAGTGAAATATCATTATTATATATTATAGTTTTATTTCTAGCTGTGTATTTGGTTTTCACAATGTAATTAATACTTTTGTTATGATATCACAGTCATCAGATTTGCTCATACAGTATAGAATAATATAGAATTCAAGGGATATATTTTTATTTTCGTCAACTTAAAGTCAATAATAATCTATGTTAATACTTTTTTTTTTTTTTTTTTTTGCATTTCTATACATGCAACTCTAGAAAAATTGTTGGCTTATTGAGCTGTTTGCTTTTTCCCCCTCTTGTAAATGTTTCTAACATATCCCCTCCCCATTTTAATTAGATGGATCAATTATTTTATGGCTTTCCAGTTAGAATAATCTAAATTATATTTTTTGCAGAATAATTGAATGAAATTTATTACTGTTAGGCCTTATTAAATTTAATCTCTTGTAAAGGGTGAAACTGTTACCTTTTAAAATATCATTTAATATGTCCATAATAAATATATTAAGAAATCACTTGCATTTATGTCATTTTTATAAATATTTTTGTTATTAACTTTTTCTAAACTTATTTAAATAGCCTTCATCGATACTAATTTTAGATGAAATTGGAAAAATGGAGGCTTTTAGCAAACCATTCTTAGCAAGAGTGAAAGAAACTTTTGAAAAACCATCTATAAATGTGTTAGCTACAATACCTGTGGCACGAAATGCTCTTCCCATTGTAGATGAACTGAGAAGTCGAAAAGATTGTTTACTCATTGAGGTATACCAACATTTTTTACAGTATTTATTTTATATTTTTTCTTTTCATTATGTAGATACAGGCAAAAATAATTCAAGCTAGATTAATAATTGTTTTTTTATTCAAAGAACTTTTTCATTCTGTTATTATTTTATAATTTGATTTCATGGATTTGTGTATACAAGATTAATAGGTAAGTGCTTTCAAAAGTATAAGATGAAAACTAGGTTTCAACAATAAAGAAACTATTAAAGTTACAAAGCATTTTGCTAATATAACTAAATGTTATCTACTATAGATTTTTCCATTGAAAAAATATATAAAAATTTTCAACTATAAATATATTTATTTAGATTTGTATGTTTAATTATTTTTGTTTGCAATCCACTCAAATGTTTTCATATTTTCTTTTTTCCCCCTCATAACTTAGGTAACTAGAGAAAATAGAAATGATCTAGCAAATGAAATTGTTCAACATCTTGCAAAAACCCAAAGTTAATGGAGGTAAGTAGCTACTAAAATTTTTTCATCTTGCTGAAATTATTTTCTGTTGATATTTTATTTATTTCTTGCTATTGTTTTTTTAATCTTGTTTTTATTATTGTTTGTTTGTTGTTATTGTTAAGCTGTGTGTAAAATTTGAAGTACAGTTGTTTTCATACTCAAGATTATGTTACTCAATTATAGTGAAATAAAACACCAAGTATCACATTTGAATTTCAAAATGTTTTCTTGAAGATTTAACATTTTGGAAATATTTTTTTATAGAATTAAATATTTTTCTGCAAATTTTCAGTTCACGTGCTTATTTTTCATGGTTTGTCAATTTCCAACATAAATTTAATTATTAAATCGTTTTAAAAATTATCAAGCTTTACTGGTTAAAATTGACACATTTTTTTGTCTGTGTAAATAGTTTAATTATATTAAATCTTATAAGTATTGAAATATTGATAGAATATTCTCATGGTTTACTCCTACCTTAACCATTAAAATTTGCTTTTTAAATATATGTAATATCTTATGAAAACTTATTACTTTTTGTACTTAGTATGCATCTGAAATTCTCATGGCCTTTGGCATTAAAGTATGTGGCAACATGAAAGAAGTTTTTCTCTTTTGTTAAAGAGATCAAATAATTTATTTGCGTAACAAAGCTGGCAGCCTTCTTTTATTAAGCATAATTTCAATGGCACAACTTGTATATATACTTACTGGTTTAGAACAACTTTTTCTATTTTAAAAAATAAAAGGAATTCGCCATAAAGTTTGGAGAATTTCTTAAAATATATAGACAGCACAAAGAAACAGCATGTGAATGAAACTTTGAAAGAAATTATTTAAAGGATCAGTTAGAAATGAAACATACTTATCTTCATTTTCAGCTGTACTTATGTATTTAAAAAGGTAATATTAATAATAATATTTATTATTGCATCTTCCTTGTACTTTATGAGGCTTTGATAGTATTTGATTGAAAAATGAATAAAACATTAACATATTAAGTGTTATCACTATTCATAACATTAACTTATTAACATTATTAAATGAGAATAACTAAGCAATAAAAAAATGTGTTTTACTTTTTTAGGGCTACAGTTGCAGTTATTACTGTAAGAGATTATGCCCCTATGCAGAATGGTGTGTTCAACAATTTAACGAAATCTGTGGTGAAAGTCTTTGTTTAATTATTTTGATGTTTTTAATGGCAGGGTTAAATTTGTATTATTTAGTTGTGGCTAAAATAATTTAATTATTTGTTAAAAAGAAAAAGATGTAAAAGTTTTTGTTATGAAATCAAATAAAGTTCATGAATTCTGTTTATTTTTTTCGGTTAGTTTGAAAACATATAGAAAACTTTAATTAATTAAGAATGTCAATTTTTGATTTATCAAATAGTCAGTTTGCCTTCATTTCAAGAAAGCTGTTATTTATGAATTTTGAAATACAATGGAATGTCTGCTGCTGGAAAAGATAACAATTGTAAATAAAGAATAATAATACTATTCTGAATACAGTTTTGCTATTCTTAATTTTTCATGGAGTGGATGTCCCCCCACTTTCCCTTTATTTTACACAGTGCTTACAAGGATTTCTATAAAATCACCTTGCCATGCTTGTCTGTGTGAAGAAATACAGGAATTAAACATTCTATTTTATTTTTATCGCAAAACTTTTCTGTATAAAAGTAATGATAGTGAAGTGAATTGTTTTTGATTTATTCACTGAAATTTTCCAACACTTCAATAAATAAATGAAATGTTAATTTAAATACAGTAAAAGAATTGTGCATTTTTATGGTAGAATTATTTTATTATTATCCCAGTTAATTTTTAAAAACTGGGCTTTTTAAATTTACAAATAAGTGATCAATTTGCTCTAAAGATTTTTTTACTTCTAATTTTTCTGCAATTGTCTAAACAAAACTTATTTGTTGTTTTCCTAAATACTTTTTAGACAGAGATATTTTCAAAAAGTAAAACTTAAGTAAAAAAAAATATGAAATATATTTAGCAATGAATGTAATTGAGAAATTTCAACATGATGATTGATACCTATTTTTCTTTTACAGATTGACATAAATCTAAGAATCTATCCAAATTCCCTTGTTAAAAGTCTATTTTTTTATATTTTATACCATGAAAAACAATATTTTCTCTTCAGTGTCCCCTAGTTAAAAAAGATTTAAATGATATTGAAGTAGCTTTCCATTTGTAATACAAAGTTTGGTTTGAAACAGATCAGAATGTAATGAAAGCTATTTTACTACTGTTTATTAAAAAGTATTTTGAGTTTTGGTACTATTAAGATAATAAAATTTTCAATATAATCAGAATTTTGCCATGTTTCTGTTATACTTTGCATTCTTTTTTGAATAATGGATTGTCTGAAAATATCATTTAAAAATACCTATGACTAAGTTAATTGGGCTAGGTTATTAACTAACCAAATTAGATGATTTGGGGAATTCCTAAGCATCTGGGAGAGATCTATATCTGGAATATCCTATTTAATATACACCACCTCAAATTTTACTTCTGACAGAATGTGTTCATTTACACAATATTATATCAATACATTTCCTAGGTTATTTTATTTTAAATCGTCAAGGGCATTAACTTATCTGTAACCTGTTTCATATGTTTGCATCTTTAGAATATTCCAGATGGGGATTTCTCACGAATGCTTAGGCATTCCAAAATCATCTAAATAGTTTCATTCTTTATCAGAAGATGAATTCATATCACAACCAAAATCTGAAGAAATAAATGAAAAGAATTCAACGCCTTCTCTTCCTACAGTTAGTTTTTGCTAATTTCCTTGTATTAAATGTTATTATAGTGTTTAATCCACTTAATTAAAATGTTTCCTTTAAAATGATAATCCAAATATTAGCAAAAAAAAAAAAACCTTGTTTAAGTCATTTATCTTATTTAAGTCACTAAATGTTATCTTATTTAAGTCATTAAAAAAAGAAGTGAGAAATGTAAACTTTAAATAATTAAAATGATATTTATTCATACTGTATTTAAGGAAAAAGAAAAGATGAAATGTACCAGAGAGTAACTCCATTGTGACTCCACTTTATATACAATTCTTTATTTGTTTACTCTTATGTCTCTGGAAGTGGTACCTCTATTCGACTGTAAATAGAGTAGAACCTTATTTAAAGAGCGTTGTTTTGCAGAAAGAGTTTTTAGGAGACACCATGATGTCACCTGCTAAACTGACCTGTATCAGCCTACATTAAACACTTGATTAAGGAGAACCCTCTGCAAGGAGGCAGTTTTGGCCTTAAGAATTTTCGAAAGCGGCATCCGAAGATAACAGAGCAAGAGCCGATGAACTTTTAATATCGATGAGATTGTGTCTCTAGCAAGGATTATTTGGCCAAGCTGGATGACAACGACATCAGTGAGCTGGTGAAAGAACATGATCAAAAATAGCGAAAAACGTACGAGTGACATTCCGTGCCACCGCAAATAGCTTTGGAGGAGATTTGGCAAGGGAAAGAAGAAATATTTGCTCCAAAGAGCAACAACTTTCCAATAAAATAATGGAGATGTTAAAAGCCTTGGAAATTATTACATCGTATGTTGGAAAACATTGTTATGATTAGGTATTACTGCGTCGTGTAGACTCGTTTAACTATAATGCAGTGCCTAATTTTTGCCGAGACAAATTTTTTAGTCAACCTTAAAGTTTTTTAAAATTATAATTACATTATTAAAAATTTGTTTGCGTATTTTCCCCTTTCTGAATAGAATGCAAATTTGCATAAATATTGAAAAAAAATTGTTTCGCAACACGAGTAAGATTCTGGAATTATTTATACTTTTTGAGTTAGGTACTATTGTGTGTGTGTATATATATATATATAATGATATTTTAAACTCTAATTTCAATTATAATTAATTACCTAAGTTTTGTCTTAATTTAGCTCTTGGTAACTTTATTCTAAAATATTATTTCAGGATCCCATTCTACCTTTTCTATTTCATAACCAGCGGCGGTTATGGTTGAGCGATCAGGAAGATTATAAAAGATTAAAATGAAATCTGCTATGCATATTTCAATGTATCAAGTCAGAACATCATTTCTTGAACGACCAAGCACCACGTGCTCGTGCGAGTTAAATTATAGTTTTAATCGTTTCATCGAATGGGTCACTTTAGTATGGCAAACGATCCAAAAAAACATTATCTTGCATTTATTCTTTTAAAAAAATATCACATTTCCTATTTATTTCATTTTATATAATCACATGCTGAAAATAACATCTTTCTAGGTTTTATTTACTGTAGTCATTAACTTACTTTTTTTTAATCAGAGCTTTTGTAAATGGGATGACATCACGTTATTAAAAGCTGATTTTTTGAGATGCTCATGCAGATAATACCATTTTTATTTTTCGCCTACGGGTTTTTGTTGGCGCCACAAAACCTCATACCTAAAACAATATCATGTTCTGACATGATAAAAATACTTTTTAAGTGAATCTCATATATCCAAAGACTAATAAATAATAACGATTTTTCAGATATTGAAAATATTTATTTTCCAAAATAAATTTATGTTTCTAAAATATCCGCCTTTTATAAAGGTATATCTAAGTATGTTAAGAGAGAGTTGCGTAGAAAATTCGTTAGTTGATTTCAGAATATTTTATAACTAATTATCTGAATGCAAAAAATATTTTTATAGAAACTCGTTCTATAAGCCACATTCTCATATTTTATGAAAATTGTGACTATGTAAATCATAGAAAATAATTTTTTAAAGAACTGTTCATATTCTGATGTGATTTATGTAACTATAAAAGTTCCTGCCTTTTAATCTTAATAGGAATTCACATTTCTATCCAACAGAATACATTCTGAGAATATTAATGAAAAACAGATATGGGAAAACACCCATAATTTGAAAACACCCAAAATTTGAAAATTTTATTAAAATTCATTAAATTGAGATTTTTTTTTACCCCGTATATGCGGGTCCCCCCCCCCCCTCATTTTTAATTATGTGAGACCATAATGTTGTTTTGATTTAAGGTTTTTCAAAATGCATAATCATCAAATTGGCGCTTTATCGCTTTTCAGGCATCGGTTTTCCGCTTTTAAGGTTATTAGAAAATAATACAAAGGGTTGTTATTAGCGATTTATCATTTCATTTATTATTTATATTATTCAATTATTTTTAGCGAAAAATCCTTTAAATTAGGAATTAAATTTGTTATTCAAAAGTCTGATTCAATGCAAACGTTGTTAATTTTTTTGTTGTTGTTAAAATGTTTTTATCATGTGAGAAAATGATGTTGTATTAGTTTGAGTTTTTTGAAGTCACAAACTGAACGGGTGGAAAATTGTCGATTTCCCGCTTTTAGGGCATCTGTTTTTTGTTTTTAGGTTTATTAGAAAATAATAAAAGAGGGTTATTACATTTGGTGATATATCGCCACAAAAGGTTACAAGTTGGCGCGAATGTTCGCCATATACCAGATTCTCGATATATCGACGCATGCGTATTCTGATAGCCCATGATTGTTTTAAACCTATTTAAATTGGTTAATGACTTAAAATAGTTAAGACATACAATGCCTTAAAAATAATAATGTTCTTTCGTGATAACATGAAATTTGAGAAAGCAGATTTCAATTTTTTTGTGTGTATGTTTTTATGAGATAAAATTTTCGATTTTATTTAACTATTATTAACTCTAGAGAGCAATATTAGGAAATGAAAAAAAATATATACAAATTACGAAAACATTTAACCGACTGTTATGATTAACAAGAATACTATTAAAGCCAGTTTTCTTTTAAAAGTTCAAATTTCTGATAAATGTTTTTGGTACTACGAATATTTTTTTTTAAATTAGAAAACAAAAATTTGTTCTCTGTACTCTGTGGGAAAAGAAAAAACAAACAAACTTTTCAGTTCACCAAATGAAAAAAAGAAAAACATATGATTATTTTATGCTCTTAATTTGACTGAATGCAGTATATTAAATTTCGATTTAATCATTAGCATTAAATGAATGTTTTTTTTAATTTAGCAAAATATGTTTAAATTATATGTCTAGGATTATTATTTTTTTATTGAGCATTTAGAAACCTATGCAGCACTAAGTATCTCACGGGAGCTTACACAAGTAAATATACAACACATTACATACAGAAATCACAGACAGAATAGAACAACCGGAACCGAACCCAGGGCGTCCAGATAACGGGGAAGACGCATGATCCCTGTGCCAGGACATCGATTATGTCTGGGATTGTGCATAAAATTAGTAAATATATCGAATGCTCAACAAGTAGGTGTAAAATGCCCATGAATTGAAAAAGCAAAGGAAATATTATGGCTTCATATTTCTTTTATATTGATATGAAAAGTCAGTATACTGAGAAATGTAATAACGTCACCGAAAAAAATATTTTTATTCACAATGACTTGAAAGAAAAATAAACCAAAGACGATACAATTTGGTATTATTTAATGTACAATGTTTTCAGAAATTGTCAATTAGAACAAATTAAATGAACCATTTGTTCTGGTTGGGGCAAAATAATGACCACGGTGTCTATTCTAAGTGTTGATTTTATGACGTAAAAAGATTTTTCTGGTTCTTAGAACATAAAATGTCTGCATCGTTTTATAATTATTATGAATCCATCTGTAGAATCAGAACACCAAAAGTTACCATCACTGAACTAATAGACAGTATTAACCCGTAATTAATCGGAAACATACCTCCTCCTGTGACTTTCAAGTCTATTTTCATGACAATTTCGAATAAAAAATTGAACAGTTGCATGGCCGAATGAGGGGGAGAATTACGTAGAAATTTATCTGAATATTCAACCATTCTTAATTTCGCTTCTTCGGCTTTGTCGATAATGTTAGACCCATGGCGGGCCATCATAAAAAATGTTACAAACGAGATTACAAATATGAAAGCAACGTAAACTGTTGCAAACATTGAATCAAAGAATGGATTTGTACTCGCCAATACACTTATAGCATTGAACAAAACACTTAGCATTGCTCCACAGAATAAAAAAACATAAATATTTATGGCATGGTCTGTTTCGTGAAATTTCAAAGCGAGGTTTTTAAACACAGTAATGTCGTCTGGTATAACTTCCACATTCCAAGCCATGTGTTGACTTCTTCCTTTCAGTTTCTCTGCATATGCAGCGACAAGCTTCTCCAAAACACCATATACATTAATACTAAGAATGTAAAAAAATCCACTAACAGATACGCTGAGACCAAAAGTAGCCACTAAGCTAAAACTTACGAAGTTCCAGTATATTTCTTTCAAGCTTTCGGGTATAAAATATGGAACATAAAGTGCATGAGTATAATAATCACGATGTTCAACAAACAGAAAAAGTCCTACACAGAACATTAGCACAATGACAGATGCAAAAAACACAACTAGCTGATACAGAATGGATTTGCTTCCTATATAAACTCCTGGAATCATTACTGAAGACAGATAAATCAAATTTTGCGTGGCCTTATAAAGCGTTTTTCGCTTCCTGATAAACAGCATCATTGTCAAGAATCCACAAACATTATAACCATAAAATGGTACACTGATAGACAATGAAGGTAGAAACTGGTTCATGTAACCTAAAGTAAGCAAGAACATGATTGTTTTCACTCCTGCCAGAGCATAACACCATAACTTAATCAATATGTGAACATCATTTTTATTTTCTTTAATTATCGATGATGATAATGGAAGTCCTATGAGAAAGCCTGCAGTAAATAATATGTTAAATGCATTTCGTTTTATAGAACGTTTCCAATATTTATTTTCCTTCATCCAATTATAATTCAATACGTCAACTTTCGTAGTTTTGTAGAACAGTTTTTCCATTTGTTCTGCTTGCTGAAATCAATTAAAATATCCAGTGTTTTTGGAAATAAAGGATTTGTTGGGTAATTTCAATTTTCCCAGATTTCTTATACAGCGTTGATAGTTTTCTTTTATTTGAAAAAAATATTTTCTTTAGGATCTGAAATTTTCTTCTTGCAATGAAAATTAAGTTAAAGTAATTTTGCCTCGAGCATAAAATGATATCAACAAACAAAAACCTGTAAAACTTCTTTTGGAAATGTATTCAACTGAAAGCTATTCTTGTAAACAATTCGAAGTCAAGTTGTAAAACCATTCAAGTTGAAAATCGTTCTTACTCTACAAAAATATATCATTATTCATAAGTAGATTTTAAACTGTTATGAACAATCGATGGTTTCCAAGAGAAAAAAAATCGTTTAATCGGAAGAATTCTGATGACAACTTATTAACTTTTAAAAGCCAATTTTCTAAGCATATTGACTTAATTTATTTTTTCAATTCTTTCCTTGACTAAAGAAAAACAAACAGAATTACATGAGCAGTATGCGTAGCTTTTTTAAAGATTTTTTTTTCTTTTCTTTTTTTTTTTGTTGAAGTGCGTTACAAAACAATTATTTGGAAAGGAAAAAAAAATTAGGAATATGGTCGAAGTTTTAAAGGTTATCTATGCGTAAGCTTACACTGGAATTAATTATCTTCGTAACACGAAAGGTTATTGTTTGCTTCTCATAAATTTATTCTGCTTAAATATCTAAGCCGTTTTAGAATTACCAGCACTTTGGAAGCTTCCTAATTATCGTTTGGTGAGATCTTTTGGAGAATGACAGTAAAAATAATTGTTAGTCTCAGGATTCTTTAATACATGCAACTTTATTACATGTTTTTTTGTTTTCGTGATATACAATAGATTACTTAATAAGCAAAAACACTTATTAAGCAAATATTTACCAAATCACCTTTTCGACTCTTAACACTTATATCAATTTAAATTGCTATTGATTAGACCTAACATTTTGTTTTTCATTGGCTAATAAATAACTCAAGTTTGTTTTATCTTGTTTACGTTTTTAAAGCATTTACTCTATAAGTTCGAAATAATAATAGTTTATATTAGTTTGCAAACACTGAATGAAAATTGTGCCTTTAGTAGGTTTGAAAATGGGCGTGTTAACACATAACAGCGTGAAGCAACGTCCAATTAAGTTGCGCGATGTAAAGGACAATTTTGTTTACGACAAAGCTGTGATGTCACATGATTTAGCTATGTTCTACTGCAGATTATTCTCTTCTAACAACAATCAATATTCCGTTGACATTTAAAGTCATTTCTTGAGAGGAAAAAAAAAGATGCTCTTATCTTTTTGCTTGTTTGTTTTATTTTAATTAAATTTATATTTTATTTTTAATTAATACTGTCGTATTTAAAGGTGCTCTAATTCATTTTTACCTCTAATAGTCTATGAATTAACCCTAATTAATTATATAAAATAACAAATATAAGAAAACCTGATTAGAAGTTGATATAAAAATTCCGAGAAATCTCTTAGATTAACTCTCTTTGTGTGTATTAGCTCTGTAAAAGGCAACTGATTTAATATATAACTATCAGATTTGGTTTCAATATATTTTGAATGGAGGGAAAGTGCTCATCTGCATTTTTTCAAATTTTAATTAATTTAAAATTAAGTGAGATAATTCCCTAAAATATTATTTCGTACTATAAATTTTTACGTTATTTTAAAATTAAAACATTTTTTAGGTGATATCAATTTTAATTGTCAATTAAAATCCATTTTCATTTACTTCAGAATTTTTTGTGCTTTGCTTTTAGCAGTAATTTGCATAGTTATCGTAAGATTCAAACCGTTTTCAAATCATTGTTTCGTCAAATATTTAATCGGTAATTTCTTCCGTTTGCCAATAACAAAAATGTTTGATTACCGGCGTGTCGTTCTTATGAAATTAATCTAGACAAATTAATCTTTACATCATAGTTTGAAATTGTTGAAATATAATTTGAAGATTACAGAAAAAAAGCTAAAATATTTTGTGAATAAAAAGACTCTATAGTTCGATTAAAGCAAATTTATTGTAGTTTTAAAATTCATGAAATTTAAAAACATTATTTGTGCAATTTATGTATTTACTAGCTCTTACCCGCAACTTCGTACGCTTGGAAATTTTTATGTGTATATGTGAGAACTGACGGTCTAAATCACAATGTAAAATGTTATCAAAACCGTATGCATGCATAAATTTTCAACGTCAATTGGAGCAAAGCAAAGACGTGAATTCCAAGCACCAGTTGGGGAAACGCATTGCAGATTGGAACATTTTAATTTATATTAACCTATTTTATTTTTATCCAAAAACACTTCTGAAGGAACCAAAAGATCTATTAATTAACAATGTTTAATTTTAAATTTATCATGCACTACGGAAATAAACAGAATCGTTTGAAATAACCGGTCGAAAACATGTTACGTCTAACATCATTAGCGTGGGGGGAAAAACTATGTACTTGAAAAAGATACTTTTAAAATTTAATCGAAAATGATGAAAATAGGCAGAAGGAATATGTATAGCAAGAAAAAAAAATCAAGAGAAATGAACAGGAAATATTGAATTATATTAACACAAGAACAGCGTAAGAAAAAAAATAATAAACATTCCTTTAGAATAGTAAGATAATATTAAAAGAATACCGCTAATAAAAAATTAACCACTCAATAAACCGGAATAAAAATCAGCCTATGTTCTTCTGTAGACTATAATCTATCTTTGTGCTAAATTTCATCCAATTTCCTTCAGCCGTTCTAGCGTGATTGAACCCCACCATCCATCCAAACTTTCACATTTACAATAGTAGTATAGATTGCGAAAAGGCTTTTTCGCTTATTTTAAACCAACGTATTCAGTAAGAATTTTAATACAATTTTTTGAAGAAATGCTTAATTGCTCTTACTTGAAGCTGCTAAAGTACCGTATCATTCTCCCGTTTGCTAGTTTATTTTGCAAAAATAATAGTAATAATTAATGAATAATAATAATAATTGTTTCGTGTAAAAATGGCTCAAACAAAACAAATTAAAATTTTACTTTGTATGTGTTTAAAAATAATTCTCTAAAGTGAGCATTAATCTGAATATTCTATATGTATTTAACTTAATCGAAGAAAAGAAATGAAAAAAATTTGATATTATATTAACTATGTTATTCGGCTATAGTTTACTTAACAGTCCTAGTTTTGTCAGTTATTAAAAAGCGTTTCATTAGGATGGATGATACATTAAAATTTGTTTAACATTAAACTTGTTGGTCTATTTGATTTGCCAAAGAATTTCATTTTCTTGCAGATAGAATAAGAGGATAACTTTCAAAAAATATTCTTTCTGTTCTAACTCTCTGTGAAAAGTAGCTTTGTAGATTCCGCTGATCGACTAAATCACAGATGAAAAAAAAATTACCACTCGTAGTGCAAAAGGTCGTATATTAAATATAGTTTAAATCAGCTTGCTGGTATCCTTTCATATCGCCATTGATTGACAAATTGGCTATTTCATCTTCCTTTATGGTTTTATCATTGGAATGTGTTTAATTTTCGTCTTGGAGATGTTGGTGAATGGTATGGATAGCCCTAGGACCGAACTCGCAACGTTACGGTTTGTAGCCGAGTAACTAGAAAAAAGTAATTACTCTTGCCCGGGAATTGTTATCTGGCTTATGAGCTATCACCACATACTCTAACATCAGTGAGTCGGTGGGGAGAGAACGATAAGAGAGCGTGTGCGAGTAGTTGTTGGTGATATTAAATGTTGTTTTTAATGCGCCTGATGACTTTTGCTGTCGGTAGAGGGCGCCACAACAGTTGTACGAAGGTTGCTTATTCGAGGTCGGGGTTCACCATAAAAATATTGCATGTAATTAAACAATTGTTATTTAAAATTAGAATTTTCTTTTACAGGATATAGTTAATTACTATTTAAAATTACATTTTGATCAAATGTACTATTTGCTTTTAATGGTAATAAGATTATTTTCAGAAAAAGCATAATGGCATACCAAGATGAGTTTTCTATTCCTTATCTACATGTATAAAAGTAATTTGTGTCCCTAGGATACAATCGATAGATTTTAGGATAATACAACAATCCATAGAATCCTAGGATGGTACAACAATCCATAGATTTTTTGGGGCTACAGTGCATATATTAGCTTTACCTGGACAGTATTATTTTTTACACGAAATTGGGTTTTGTGATAATATTTTGAAATTTCTTCGAACCTTTATTTAAAGCATTGCCAGCAAAATATTTAAGGAAATTTCACATGAATTCACATTTGAATATTACTCTATTCTATGGTCTCTTACAAAGCATTTTTTGCTTGCTATATCAAAAGATGCATTCATTTATTACATAAGCCCAATCTCTGAGCTTTTTTTAAAAAATATTAAAGTAAAACAATCGTGATATGAAATATACATTGATAAAAACGAAATATTCTTATCAAATATAATAGGATGTGTTGACTAATCTTAAAAGTATATAACATCCCATGCCGAATTAAGCTGCGCGGGTCCTTAGGTACACAAGTTTCGATGCATACTTTATCCTTTCAAATTTCCAAAAACTAAATAATTTTTGTTGATGTAATTTAGTAGATGTATGTTAACAAGTTTTTAAGTAGCAAATGTCAGAAATAATACAAAATTTCACCCTTATCCAAATTCAAAAGCGAGTCGATTCCTATTCCTAATTTATAAATCTTCCTAATACATTCTAAATATATATTAATAAAAATGGATCTCGAAATGCGTTGCTAAGCGCAAAACTAGAGAACGGCTCGACCGATTCGGCCAATTTTTTTTTTATATTTTCGTTAAGACACGAGGATGGTTCTTGTGGAGAGAAAAAATTAAAAAAACTGCGTGGGAAATAGTTAAAACGACACTTTTCTTACTTTCCCGCCAAAAATTTTCATTTCCTTCCCCCACACCAACTGAGTAAGATAGCAGGAAGTAATAAATTATGATTTGTTTAGAAAGAAATACGCGAAGTCTGTTGGTTTTCATTTATAGATAACGGGATGTTTAAAAAAGAAAGATAATAGTTGCTTTTATTATTAGTCTGTATGGATATTTAATCTATGCCTGCTCAAAATCAAGTCTGAACAGGGAAGAAAAAAAAAAGAATAACAAAGGGAAAAAGGGTTTGTAGAAAGAAAAGTAATGAAGAAAAAAAGAATAGAAAAAAAAGAAGGGTGTGTGTGTGTCACTATTATTTCCTCTGTGAGCGGCATTTTCCAAGGTGTTTTTAAACTTCCGCATCTCTTGAAAACCAATTGTGTCTTTATTTGTTTAGTGTGTTTACATTTATGAAAATTTGAATCTCATTATTCTATGAAAACGTAGAATTTTAGATCTTTCCCTCCACCATTTAAGTAAAGTATCAATTCTGGGACAATCATTGCACGGATAGAAAGAGAAAGATGAGTAGTACAATAAACAGAACATCTGAAGAAAATAATACTATAAATGAATTATTTGAGTATCAAAATTTGTTTGGTTTAAAAATATTTTGGTGAAAAACCTGTTATGAGAGACAGATACATAAAATATTATATGAAAATTTTAGCGAGCATTAATACTGGCGAACCGACTGGTCGCCAAAGGCGGCTAGTTCCCAAATAAAAAGTTGGCTTGAAATATAAGTCCATCAATCAATAGAAAGGAAAATATAGCTACAATAATTTGTAATCTAATTTGAAAATTCAACAAAAAATGAACAGTAGGAATATAATTTTCTAAAACTTTAAAAGACACCTGATTCTAATTTGATTATATTCTAGCTCATTGCTTTTTTTCCATCAAATGGAAACACAGAAGTAGGTTATTCTGGAAATGCTGCAAAACTATCTCTGATCTTCAGGGCCACCAACAATGTTGGAACTTTAAACAGTTGCCTATTATGCATATTTAATAGCTCAGACTTAATAATACCAATTCATTACATATATTGGATACAGAATCTTTACACGAGCTGTTCTGGATCAACTCTAAATATTTCATTATTTTCAATTGTGATCGGAGATGGAGACTTTGGCATGGTCAGATGACAAAGAAATAGTAGAGAAGAAAATTCACCATTTTTGCAATTAGTTTACTGCGTTTACGATATAAGAATATTATAATTAAATTCATAATTCAAATAAATTCACAAAAATGCAAGCATTCTGAACACAGGATCTTACTATCAAATTCCCAAAAACAAGTAATTTAAAAAAGTTAAATGAATTCCTACTTAGATCAACGAAAAATTCTTAGCTAATTTTTATTAAATAATTACAATTTATATAAATAATTCATTAAAAAATTATGTCTAGCCAAAGTAAAATCAAGTCCGTATCCGTTGAAAATAAACCAGAACACATTGTGCATGCGTGAATTTTCAACGCCAATTGGGGCAACGCAAATACGAGAATATTCTACGCCATTTGGGGTAACGCGATAAGATAAAAAGCTCTTAATTTTCTTTATTCTTTTTTTATTTTAATTCAAAAATATTCCAGAATGAATCCACGTGATCTATTAATTAACAATGTTTAATTTTAAATGCATCAAACACTATGAAATCGAACAAAATTGTTTGCCATAATCGGTCAAGAGCATGTTAATCCTAACCTCATTAGTGTGGGGGAAAATCAAACTGAAATCTTACTCATTTTGCGGTGGAGAAATAAAGATTTTCGGAAAGTACGTTTTTAATTAATTAATGAAAAATTAACCGATTTAATGAATTAATATTTGAAAAAATTGTATTAACATCAAATATCCTCCACTACAAGTTTTAAAAAATGTATTTGAATTAGAGTAAATGAATAAAAAGTAACGATTAACGATTGAAAATTTTAACAAGATATACATAAGTATATATAGGGAGAGTGTGAACTAATAGTAGAAAATGAATTTAAAAAAAGGGGCTTCAATCTATATCTATTAGAGATTAATGCAGTAATTAGGGAATAAGTCGAAAAATATGACAAAGTGACTGTGTTGCCAGTTATGTATAATTCTTACTCTTGATACACTTTTTGAGGGTTGTGCACTATTCTTTTGTATACGTAAACAATCAAAACATAAGAAATTCAATTGTTAATAATTTATTTACATATCACATAGAAAAAATGAAATCATTTTATTTCAAATAGCAAATTATAAATGATGAATATTGGAAAGTAAATATAGTAAACAACTGTATCCTATTTGCAATAAATTTCAGTGAAACAAATTTTAAAAGCTATTAAAACTATGAATATATACAAATATTTTACAAAACATAAAAACATTGCACTTCAATACGCGACGCAACACTACAAAGTAAACAAAAGTCATTAATTTAGCTGTGGAATTCAGTTTATATTCTGTATGTACAATTAATGTGCAAAAGAATAAAGTATACTCTAATTGAAAATCGAATTCACTTTTTAAAAATAAAAATAAATATGAAATAAATAACTTAAAATGATTTATTTTTTGATAAAAGCAAATGAATAAAAAAATTAAATTAAAAAGAAAATGAAACCTACCATGGTAAATTTCAAGTTATCTTTTGAGAACATTTATTATTTTTTAAGCCAGTATTTGTCTAAATTAATTAGTCACTAAGCAAATTAAAGTGGTTTGAAACAATCCTGGGATATATATATATATAAGTTTTTAAACTTTCATTTACAATTTTTCTAGCTGGCAAAGTTTTGGACCTTGATGGTTTTGATATGAAATAACAGATATGATGTCATAGTTCTACGTCAACCTTTTAAAAACACATCTTCTTTTAAAGAGGCTTAAGTAATAATAAAGCAATACTTGTAAAAGCAGGCAAAAAATATATGCGATTAACAGATGTTGATGAATATTTCTATTTATGCTTTGTTCATTGCCTTCGTGATTTCGAGCTTCAATTTTTTGTTGCTTTCAATTATTCAAAACTCCCCAATAAAAATAATAACATATTCTCTCAAGATAAAATTAAATATTAAAAAAATTCTCGACCATCTCAAAAATGAATAAAAAATTACTTAAATAGTAAGAAAAATTGTTTACAAAATTGTTTATTTCTAACATAGATATGTTTAAATGGAAGAAATTAGAATAAAGAAAAATGTATAGTTTCTCAAAAAATTTAGAATACATCTTACTTTTACTTGGTAAATCCGGCTTTCAATATAAAGGACACATTACCGAGAAGTAAAAACTTGTTTTTATTTTTAAACATAAAAAAGTGAGGAAAAAAAAGAAAAAAACTAACGAAAAACCTCTAAATTGAAAATTTTCGAAAGCATTTTAAATAAACATACTCAGATTTTTTTTTCTTCAAAAAAATGGAGAATACGCCAAAGAAATGTTTGTAATATCTCGCAAAGAAATAAAGTGCCAATATTTAATAGTATGTCTTTTGGCTTTCATAAAGGTCTTTAAACGCCATGGTACCGATTCGACCAATTTTTGTTGGTACTTGAAGATACTTTACCACGTTCTTCTTGCAACACTGGTTTTAAATGGGTTTTGTTTCTAATTTTGTATTTTTGGACCACTATTGCGAGTGTGGCCCACAGATATGTGTAAAGTGTGTGTGATCACGGTTTACAATGAAAAAGACACCACATTTTGAAGTTACGCGCATTTTGTTTGGGGTCACTGTCCTGCTAGAAAAGGAAATTTCCATCTAAACCGAATTTTTTAATACTTTATTTTAGATTGCTGCAACCATAGGTTTCATGAAACTTGATTCAGATATTTTTCAAATCATAAGCGAAAGTGTAAATCCTAAAACTGTGCAAAATGTAATTAGACAAGCTTTTTTTTATAAAAATGGAATTGTTAGAGAGAAACCATTTATTTGTTAGCAAATTCAGAAAAAGCATTTGAAGTTTGAAAAAACTCATCAATTGAAGACCAATAACTTTTGAAAGAAAGTTTGGTGATGAAAGTAAATTCAACATTTTTGCCATTGAGAACAGTCGCAACATATGGAAAAAGTCTACTATGGTTTTAGATCCAAAAAAAAAATACGCCCTACAGTTAAACATGGTGGTGACTTTGTCAGCATTTGAGGTTGTGCGGCTTCATCTGGTGTGTGAAACCTAATTCTTATAGATGGCATTAAAAACCATACGGTTTACTGTATATACTTCCCAGCAATCTAAAGGAAATTGCTAAAAATTTGAGTGTAGATGGAAATTTCATTTTCTAGCGGGACAATGACCCCGAACAAAATGCGCATAACTTCAAAATAAGGTGTCTTTTTCATTGTAAACAGTGATCACACACACTGTACACATATCTGTGGGCCACTCAAAATAGTGGTTCAAAAATACAAAATTAGAAACAAAACCCATTTAAAACAAGTGTTGCAAGAAGAATGTGGCCAATCTTTAAATGCCACCAAAAATTGGTCGAATCAGAAGCAGGTTAAATTTTCTTTCATCAAGTGTAACTTTCTTCCAAAACTTATTGGTCTTCAATTGATGAGTTTTTCAAAACTTCAAACTCTTTTTTTTCTTCTGAATTTATAATCTGATGAACGGTTTCTCTCTAACAATATGCCTTTTATATCCAGCTTCTTACATTTCTCACTATGATTTAAGAAATTTTTACAAAAAGTTGGAGTTACCATACAATCATAGCAATCTGAAGTGCTAAAAAATGTAGGTTTAGGTGGAAATTTCCTTTTCTTACAGGACAATGTCCCCCAAAATAATGCACGTAACGTTAAAATAATGGTGTTTTTTCATTGTAAACAGCATTTACACACATTATTACAGTATTCTGATATCAATGTCATCGAATATATGTGGGTCTCATTCAAAATAGAGGCTCAAAAACACAAAATTGCAGATGAATTTTATTTAAAACAAATGTTGCAAGAAGAATGGGTAAAATATCTTCAGATACCACCAAAAATTGGTCGAATCAATACCACGATGTCCAAAAGGCATTATAAAAGCTAAAAGACATGCAATTAAATATTGACACTTTCTTTCTTTGCGCGATATTACAAAAATTTCTTTGGTGTATTCTCAATTTTGTTAACCAAAAATCTGCACATTTTTATTTAAAATATTTCTGAAATTAGAAGTCTGATTATGAATTTAGAGGTGTTTCGTTCATTTTTTCTTTATTTTCACTTTAAATTAAACCATTTTTATGAATTAAAATAAAAAAAAAATATGTTTGCATTTCTCGGTAATATGTTATTTATATTGAAAGTCGGATTTATCGCGTGAAAGTGAGGTGTACTTTCAATTGTTTGAGTCACTGTAAATATACATAAAAATAGGCTAAGTTGCAAAATTGCGGCAAAATAAAGCAGCAAAAAAATAACGTTAAATATTAAGAAAAAAATATCTTTAAAATTTCTAACATCTATATATTTATATGAAAAAATTAGATTTAAAAAATGTAAATAATACATTAAAATAGATTTAATTAAGCAATTAGGGTACAAACTCCAAACTGTTTATTAGTGGAGATAGTTTTCTTCTCGAAACTATCTAAACCAAAGTTATCTAATGGTGTATTTTCTATTTTACTTTAGGGGATTAAAAGTTTACTAACAATCGTTGTATAAAATCAACCAATCATAAATTTCCATAAGTCTGCGCGATGCATAAATATAAATTCATGATCTATTCTTTTAAGAATATTATAAAACTTATATTTGAAGCAAAATCTTGTCATCTGCAACAATTTCAATAATTCCTAATAAGGTCAATTTCCAATAATTCCTAATAAGGACCAATATTCTTAACTGAGGCTGAATGGTGATCATGGTATTTTAAGTGCAAACTTTATGTTGACTTCAAACAGAATTTTTTTATGTGTCATATCAGTTAATTTCTTCTTTGATTTTTAGAAAATAAAGGCTATTCAAAATTATTTTTGATCCATCTGTAGAATAAGAACACCATAAGTTACCATAACTGAACTAATAGATAGGATCAATGCATAGTTAATTGCAAACATTCCTCCTCCAGTGACTTCCAATTCCATTTTCATGACAATTTCGAACAAAAAATGGAACAATTTCATTGTCGAATAAGTTGGAGAAGAATGCAGAAATTTGTCAGTGTATTCTACCATTCTTAATTTCGCTACTTCCCCTTTGTCGATTATGTTGGATCCATGTCGAGCCAGCACAGCAAAAGTCATAAACGAAGTCATGAACATGAAAGCAATATAAATCTTCGAATACGTTGAGGCGAAAAAGGGACTCTTACAGGCTAATATAGCTATTGCATGGAATAGAACACTTATCATTGCTCCGTAAAAGAAGAATACATACACATTTATCGCATGATCTATTTCGTGAATTCTCGTTGCCAGATTTTTAAAGACACTTATATCGTCTGATATAGTTTCTGCATCCCAAATCTTACGTTGTCCTCGTTCTTTCAGTTTTTTAGCATAAACAGAGATTAGTTCCTCCAAAACTCCGTACAGATTAATACTGAGAATATAAAAAAATCCACTAACGGATACGCTGAGACCAAATGTAGTCACGCAACTTAAACAGACGAAGTTCCAATATGATTGTTTCATGCTTTCAGGTATAAAGGGCGGGATATAAAGTGCACTAAAATAATAATCACGCTGTTCTTTAAAAATAAAAATTGCTACGCAGAACATTAACAAGAAAACAGTTGCAAAAAATATGGCTAGCTGATAGAAAATAGATTTCCGTCCTACGTACACACCTGGAATCATCACTGATGACAAATAAATCAAGTTTTGCATGGCTTTATAAAGCGTTTTTCGATTCCTGATAAACGTAACCATTGACAAATATCCAAAGACATTGTAACTATAAAATGTTACACTTACGGATAATAAAGGCAGAAACTGGTTTATATAACCCAAGGTAACCAAACACATTATTGTTTTCACTGCTGCCAAAGCGTAGCACCATAGTTTGATTAATAAATGGACATCATTTTTATTTTCCTTAATTATTGATGATGATAATGGAAGTCCTATAAGAAATCCTGCAGTAAATATGGCGTTGAATGCATTGTGTTTTATTGAACTTGTCCAATATTTATTTTCATTCATCCAGTTGTTGTTTAAAACATCTTTTCTTGTTTGGTAAAACATTTTTTACTCGAATTGTTCTATTTGGTGAAACCAATAAAAATATTTAACGATAAAGATAATTGTTCAGTGTTTCTTGATTCTTAAACACTGTTCTGACACAATATTGGCCTTCTTCTTTAATTCATAAAATTGGAATTAGAAGCTTGAATTTGTTTACACAAGTTAAAGCAAAGTAAAACTAATCTCTGTTTGAGTATAAATAACTTCCATGAACAAAAAATTTTAAAATTCTTTTAGGAATTGCATAAAAAACTAAAGTTATTTTTATAAACCTATGAAATATTCTAGTTGAAGTTCGTTCATACTCTTCTGAAGAATCTCGCTATTCATAATGAGGAGTAAGTCTTTACGAAATAGTTGATAACTATCCAAAAACTATTTAATGAAAAAAATTCTGATGAGAACTAATTACTAGTTTTTAACTAGCCAATTTCGTAAGTATATTGACATAACTTTTTTTCCATCTTTTTCTTGAAGTAGATAAATAATAAAATAAAAGTTATGATCATTTTTTGCCAGCACTTTTTTATTATTGATTATTTTTTCTCCTTCTAAGTTGAATTACAACACGGAAAGCATATTGATGAAACAGGAATTGAAAAAAAGACAAAAAGTTTAATGCAAAAAGTTACCTATGCTCACCCATGTAATGGAATTAATTATCGTTACAATAAGGAAAGGGTTTGTTTGTTTCTTGTACAATTATTCCTCTTAAATACCTAATTTAAATGTTTTAAATTACTTGTACTTTAAATAGCCTTCGAGTTCTTCTTTGGTTAGATATTGTGGAAATTGGCAGAAAAGATTAATTATGCATTTCACGAATCTTTAATGTATGCAGTTTTATAATATGCTTTTTGTTTTCATTGTATACACAATTTTATTAAAATAAACAGAAAAACTTTTAAAGAAAATATTTACCGACATTCACCCAATGAGCCCTAGCAATCCATAAAAATTTAAATTGCAATTGATTGACCAGGCTATTTAATTTATTTTTTGGTAGCTATTCTAAGTAACTGAAGTTTATTTTCTTTTCTGCTTTTTTTTTCAATGCATTTTACAATGTAAGCTTTAATTATTCAAATTAAAAGTGTTAGATTAATGTTAAAAGTTTATATTAGCTTGAAAACTCTAAATGGTTGTGTTTTCTGCAGGAATAAAAAATATGTATTTACATGACAATACAAATTATTACTGCGCTTTTATAATTAATTTGTTAGATACGATGGGCAATTACCTTTATTACACAACTGTAACGTCAAGAAATGTGGTTTTATCTATTATAATAAAAATGCAGCTCGAAATGCGTTGCTAAGCGCAAAACTGGAGAACGGCTCGACCGATTCGGCTAATTTTTTGTTTAATAGTTTCGTTAAGACACGAGGATGGTTCTTATGGAAAGAAAAAATGAAAAAACTGCGAGGAAAATAGTTAAAACAACACTTTTCTAACTTTCCCGCCAAAAATCTGCATTTCCTTCCCCCACGCCAACTGAGTGAGATAGCAGGAAGTAATAAATTATCATTTGTTTAGAAAGAAATGCGCGAAGTCAGTTGGTTTTCATTCATAGATAACGGGATGTTTAAAAAAGAAACAAAATAGCTGCTTTTATTATTAGTCTGTATGAATATTTAATCTATGCCTGCTCAAAATAAAATTTCGGCACGGAAGAAAAAAAAAGAATAACAAAGTGAAAATAGGGTTTGTAGAAACAAAATTAGTGAAGAAAAAAAAGGATAGAAAAAAAAAAAAGAAAAGAAAAGAAGGATGTGTGTGCATCAATATTATTTCTTCTGTGCGCGGCATTTTCCGAGCTTTTTTTAAACTTTCGCATCTCTTAAAAACCAATTGTCTTTATTGTTTAGCGTGTTTACATTTATGAAAATTTGAATCTCATTATTCTATGAAAATGTAGAATTTTAGACCTTTCCCTCCACCATTTAAGTAAAATATCAATTCCGGGACAATCATTGCTCGGATACAAAGAGAAAGATGAATAGCACAATGAACAGAACATCTGAAGAAAATAATACTATAAATGAATTATATGATTATCAAAATTTGTTTGGTTTAAATATATTTTGGTGAAAAACCTGTTATAAGACACAGCTACATAAAATATTATATGAAAATTTTAGCGAGCATTAATACTGGCGAACCGACTGGTCGCCAAGGGCGGCTAGTCATTAATAGAATTCTCCATTTTTCTGTTTAAGATTTATTTTTTTATAAAGCTAATAAAATTATTCAACACTCAATTCGTAACATTTCTAAAATAATTTATAATATTTTAATCTATTTTTTTATATAATACAATTTTTATCTTAGTGAACTGACTTATTTGCTGTTAATGAAAATATATTTAAGAACTTCCTTTACTACTAAGTTGAAAATAAACTATTCTTGATTAATTAAATATAAGAATAATTACAAAAAAGATTAATAAATAATAATAAAGAATGGAAAATTTAGTTAACTATAACTTAAAATTATGGTTATTTAAAAATAAAGAAATTATATGCAAAATTGTTAGATAAAGATAAAGTGATTATAATGAAAAGAGTATAAACTTTTCTAGAATTGAAATACTAAAATATAGAGCATTTCGTATAGACAAGCCAGGCATCAGGCTTCATCACTGATTTTTTGATGTCTCCAAAATATTTTTACCTGCTTTTACCAGTACTGCATTATTATTATGTATGCTTCTTTGACAGCTGATGCTTTTTTAAAAGGTTGGCCTGCTTTTACCAAAAATGCTTTATTATTACGTATGCTTCTTTGAAAGTAGTCGCGTTTTTAAAAGGTCAACATAGAACTATGACGTCATAGTTGTTACTCCATCTCAAAATCGGTCGAGCTCCAACACTTTGTTTGCCAGGTAGAAAAATTGAAAATGAAAGTTTAAAAAATTATCTTTAGATATATATATATACCTATTGAGGGAGGGGGGATAAAGACCGACAGAGATGATTAATGATGCAAATTAATTAAGACAAATAATGAATCAAAAAATAATAATTTTTTCACATTATTATTGAATTTAAATTTACGAAGATTTAATTTTTATTTTATATTTATTTAAAATGTATTTTTAAAGATATTCAAGAAACACTTAAATTATCCAATTTTCATATGATATCAAAATTTCTTTTTTTTAAAATCATGGCAACAAGAAGGAAAGAGGCAATGATAAAAAAAAAAATTTTGAGCTTATATAGTGTTAAAAAGTAATTTGCTGACATCACTCTTTAATCTCAGGGAGAAAGTAATAACCCTTGCAACTTAGAAGTTATGCATGTGTGTGTGTAAATTACGTGCATAAGTTAATACTGTTAATATTCAAAAATCCCCTTTTTAGTTTTCAAAATGTGATAATATTTCAATACAATAATGGAGATAGTCCATCATATCACTGATATAGAGTCAATTTATACTAGATCGTTTAACTTATGTGTTTTGTTAACCGTTATGTGTTTTGTAAAAGTGAAAATTGTGATATTTCACTATAGATATTAAATGACATGCACAGATATGTTTTCCTATCATTATGACGTCACTGACCTTATTAATAAGAAGTAATTTTCTCAGGTAGAACTTCGAGAATGGCTATTACGAAATCATGCAAGATACGATAGAACAAATTTCAATAACAAAGAATACAGAATTTCAATAAACAAGAATTGCAGATAATACAGTAACAACATTGTTTTATTAGTACTTAAAATTTAATCCTAAAATTCTATTATCAAATCTCAAATTATTGTGATGTAATTATTGTATACACCGATTTTAATTCATCCTTTATCTTCTTGGTAAAATCGCATCAAAGTCGAAACTTTTGAAAGATTGAATAAAAGTTATTATAATTAAATAAAAAGATGAAACAATATTTTTAGTATTTAATGACATCCAATCTCTACTATTTGTTAAGTTCTAATTCTGATCCGTTTATAAATTTATGAGTGATCAAGTTGAAGAATGAGAACTCCGTAAGTCACCATTACTGAAGCGATGGTCAGAATTAATCCGTAATTAATAACGAACATACCTCCACCGGTGACTGTCATATTTGCGTTCGTGATGACATCGAACAAAATATTGAACACTTGCATTGCTGATAAAGATGGCGAGTATCGAATAAATTTATCCGAATATTCTACCATTTGCCTTTTCACTTCTTCGCCTTTATCGTAGATACTCGACCCAAGATTAGACATTCCAAGAAGCACCCAAATAGCTGTTACAACTATCCAAATAATGTAAACAATACTAGATGTAGTTTGGAAAAGTGAATTCTGGGAAACAATCACACTCACAGTGTTAAAGAATCCACTGATCATAGCACCATATAAAAAGAATACGTACATATTTACAGCATCGTCTACTTCATGAATTCTGAAAGTAAGATGCTTAAACATATTGATGTCGTCTGGTATGGTTTCTACGCTCCAGGCCATACGTTCACTTCGTTTTTTCAATTTTTCACCATATGCGGTAATCAATCGTGCCAGAGTTTCATAGAGGTTCCAACAGAGTAGGAAAACATATCCACAAGCCGATACACTGAGGCCAAATGTTGAGATGACACATAATGCAACAAAGTTTCTAAAGGGCTGCTTCGAATTTTCTGGAATAAAAGATGGGACATAGGTTATGTTATTGTAATAAGCGGCTTGATCGTGGAAAAAGAAGACCGATGTATTAACCGCTAAAATAAACAATGATGTAAAATACGTTAGCAAATAAAAATGGATGTATTTCCCACCGATGTAGGCACCAGGCTTCATCACTGTTGACAGATGAATTAGATTTTTGGTGACTTTATATAACTTTTTGCGATGTCGTATAAAAACTAACATTGTTAAGAACCCACATACTGTGTAACCATAAAAGGTTATACTTATGGATACCACTGGTAAGAACTGATGAATGTAAATCATACTAATGATAAACATGAAAGTTCTTAATACTGCAGAAGTCCAACACCAAATTTTTGCTACCATCTCTAAATCATTTTTGTTTTCTTTTATGATCGATGAAGACAATGGTAACCCGATAATTAAACCAGCGTTGAAAAGAATATTGAAAGCATTATTTTTGCTGCTTCTCCAGAATTTATCTTCTGCCATCCATCTAGAATTATTGAAGTTCTTAACTTTTGCTTTTCCAGAAGTCATTGTTATTCGTTTGGAATTAACTTTTACGAATGTTCTTTTACTTCTTCGCTGTGAAATGCAATTCTGCAAATACGGATTACAAGAAAGTAAATTTATTTTTTTATCATTTTATTAATAAAAGCTAAATGTAATTACATTCTAACTTCTTTTCAGAGGTTGCCTAAAAACACGAGATGAATTTTATTCTATTCTTTGTATTCTTTTATATCGCATTAAGATCAAAAGAAAAGAGCAAAGATCTATTCTATTTCTTTATATTCATTTCTAAATGGCATTTAACAGAAATTATTAAATTTTTTATTGTTACTTTTTTCTTTTCTTCTGCATACAAATATATTGATAGAGTAATTACTTTTATCCCACATAAACAAAATTCTCAACCAATAATTGTTGACTCCATTTCAAACGAGACATTTCTTATAGTTTCTTCTGTTCTTGTTTCACTATACAAATTCACGTAAAAAAAAGAAAAATTCAATTCTAAGCATTATCACAGCTTTTATCGCACATATTCTCGATACGTATCTGAAGCTAAATTGACTAAAATGATCGATGATCTGTGTCAGATTCTTTTAACTGTTAATTTCAGAAAAATCAATTCTATAGATTTCAAAGCTGTACTGGGCCTACGTTGAAAGATTAAAAGAGATGTTTGGTGGATAATGTGGCATTTTTAGGATTTTTTTTCTAGCGATATATTGTAAATAATGTCACAAAGACAGTATTGAAAATATTGTACTTAAGTAGATATTTATTTTAATGGAATGGGTTGTTTCGATAAAGAGATATCGATGTCAGTATTGAATACACTAACAGCAACAACAAAAGGTTTATTTGTTTTGATAAAGTATATCTTGTGCCAATTTTTCTTTTTCTAGATAATACACGCCACAAATTTTATTTTAAGATATTCATTAAAAAAATTCTATGGACTTAAGGTATTTTTGTAGCATTTAAGAATAAAAATTAACTGCTCATGTACCAGTTTAAAATATAAACTGCGTGATTTTCGATATTAATTTTAATGGAAATATTGAATGACACACCTAAAATAATTTAAGAATGTAACAAATTTGAAATATTTTTTTTATCTTTATTATTTCTTTCTGAGAAATTTTTTATTGAAAAAGTAAACTTCAAATTGAAGAGCTAAATATAAATCAATAGCTCTTATATCCTATCCTGCGAATAGATAATTAAAAAATCGTTAATTGCTTTATTGAATATGTTAAATATAGATTTTGTTATTTTGAGGAATTTTAATAGCCAATAAACACTTATACAATAGACAGAATGTAATGGTCTATTCCAGAATGGTTCATTAACCTACCCTCCTCTAATTTAACTCACTTTTTCGATAAATGTCATCACTATTTCTTTATTGATTTATCATTATAGAAAACGACTAAAAGTTTGCCATAATAGCTGCTGTACTCAGAAAGAAGATTATATAATTAGGAAAATATAATAATGAAATATGTGGTATATTCAAAAGCTTTTCCTTGTTTTTTTCTATATGAATGGAGTTTTATTTGACTAATAAATTTCGAAAGAAAAGTTGTTGTATTAAAAATAAATACTGTAACGGATATTGTAATAATGCTTTCCTGTTAAGGTAGTTTTCTATTAAGGAAAATGGTTTTGCAGATATAATAATGGAGTCTGGATTGAACCCTAGTCAACGATCCTTGGCCTTGTCGACTTGGAGATGAATTCTTCTATAAAAATGAAGGACTCGGAATATTCTAGAATCCTAGAGATAGCTCCATTATGACTCGTGTTATAGTGTGTGGTCTTGAAAAGATCAACATAATAGAATAAGTGAATTAAATGACTCAAAATTTGAAGCTTAATAATATTTTGCCAGAAAACCTTTTATGAAACGAAGTTAATTAAAATATTATTTGAACTTTGTAGTGAACATTAATACTGATGAAACGGTTGGTTGCCAAAGGCGACAAGTATTAATATATTTTAGAATAGTTCTTATTTTTGCAAACATAAAATTAATAAAATCAATAATGAAAAATAACGGAAAGATTTTCGATCAATGGTTTCATTTACTACTATGAAATAGTCTCAAACAAAGATTCATTATTAGGTAGATTCTACAGACCTGAAATATAAATGGAGAGAGCTAGCCGTATGTTTTTTATCGAAATAAGTGTACCCAATATGTGTCACTTGACTTAAGTGGAATCTAAACATAAGAATACCGTTTTGGTGACATATCTCAAATCTTGACATACTCAAAATCTGTCACGTAATCTTTTGCTTCACGGCATTGGGTATTTCCATTTCCTAAAAAGTTTATCCTTTTTTTCTTCTTCTTCTTTTTCTTTAGAGATTATTATTTTACCAAGGAAACTTGCTTCGAAAATAATTTTTCTCTTTCATGGCATCAATAGCTGAGTTTGTTGATTTAAATCATTTTTAGTTTTTTACTTTTTTTTCTTTTATTTTTTTATTTACTTAAAAAACATTTAACATTTTAACATTTATTAACATTAACACTTAACATTTTATTTCTTTTATTTAGTTAAAAAGAATTTTAATTTTACATTACATATTCAAATACCTCTATTATTGTCTCAATTATTATACTTCTATTATTATTTAAAATTATTTTCCTTTCTAAAAATTAAATTTTAATCCAGAAATTAGGAGAATAAATGTTTATTTTTGCATAAAAATGAAAAAGATGTTAATTAAAACTATTAAATCATTTAAAAATAATTTAAAAAGAAAATATAAGAATACTTGCCCAGGATCGAACCCGGGTCTTATTAGTGCTACGCCAGATCTCTAACCACTATATAACTCGCACTTTCGTTCAATGGGGGACACATTATTAATATATAAACTATTTCGAAAAATTCAAGGTTGGTTATTGAACCTTAATATTTTCGTGAATGAACATTGTAAATATATACTACCATTGTACAAAGTCTCATCCCGAACTCAATTTTTTACCTCATGCCTTCCCCTTGTTAATATGTTTTAAATATTTCACTTATAGTTTATAATTTTGCTGGTAACATTGCTTCTAACTACCGCAGAGACAAAAGTAAATCCTTCTTGGAATCTTAAATGAGTTGATTTTAATACAAAATAAAAACGAAATTCGAAATTTTTACGAAAATCGAGATTTTAGGGTATGTACATACTGCAAGTTATAATTAAATGTTGACATTTGGACAAAAGCTTTATCTGTAAAGATAGCATTTCTTTCTTTAAAAATTTCTTATTAGAATATCCTCTAGTTTCTTTTTAGATCTTATTTAAAATTTGTAAAAGCATGCAATTATTACTACTACATTGGTGAAATTTCACTATAAAACATTTTCAATGAAACATACGTTTTAGTTTCCTTATTTCATTCTCAATGATTATTTAATATCTTTCAAGGCATTATATGATTCGAATATTAATGGCAAAAAAAGAAACAACATATTAGAATAATAAGAAAATTTATTTGCATTAAAATAAATACACAATTATTAATCGGTCAATAATATTTATATATACATCTGTATTGGCAAGAAAAAAAATCCTGCCAAGCTATTGCTATACATTCGAGATTAAAATAAAGCCAGTCGCAAAATATAATGCCGCAAATAGTCGCAAAATATAAAATATATTATAGTTTAAATGAAACTTAATAATAATTTAACTAAATTAAATACAATAACTAAACCAAACTATGAAATATTATTCAGTTATAACATCAAATATGAAATATTATTCAGTTATAACACCCAAGTTATGAAATTTCAAACTGACTTAAAATGATTATAAATGGAATATGTTTATTGTACATAGCCGTGAAAGGATATAGAAATATCTTCAAAAGGTTCTTCTTTGCATCCAATTGCACAGCAAGAGTTAGTCATGCCTTAAATAAGCTTCAAATTGAACAGTTAAAAGCGAGAAAAGATCACCCATTGAAATATAATGGAGAATGCGGTTATAATGAATACAGATTTTGTCCCCAAGTAACGTGATTTTATTTTGTCATACACCGAAATAGGGTTGCACACTCTCTAACACTATTTCAATCTATGGGAGATTCCTATAGGAAGACTACAGACACACACGCATATACTCTCTATTACCTTTGTCCTTATTATATTGTTAATAGGATAGTAAATAAATTTTGTTTGGATTTTAACTGACTTGGAATATGCTGTTAGAAAAAGTGTGTGTGATGTGACTAATGGCAGTTGCCTTATACAAGCCCCCGCTGATACGATCAACAGATGATTTAAGCCTAAGAAATGCTTCTCTTTGTTTAATAAGTAGCGCCATCTTGGGACAAGGGTACGACTTAGCTATACAAACGTCACAACCCTTTTTAGGGGGCGGATTTCCTTCATGCAAATTCATTCATTCATCTCAGATCGTATTTTAGACCTGGAACAGAGAACTATCACCTCTGACTCAGTATCCCCAGTGGTATTACTCTAGACATGGAGGGCTTTACGGCCAAGAACAGATTTAACGAGCGCCAGCCGCCATACATTCGGGGAATCTTTTCGCCGGTGAGCTTCGAACCCGTAACCTATGGAGTACGAGTCCAACACTCTACCATCCAGGCCCTGCTGGAAAATGTAAAAATCTCGGACAACGTAAATTTCCCCTCTATGCATAGGGATTGGGGGTTGGAGGAAGGGGTCTGGAAATGATGGAAGGATGAAGTTTTCATTTCGATATAATCTGCTTGATATTGAAATACAGATAAGAGAAAAATCCAATTTGCCAAATTGCAGCCTCATTAAGTTAAACAACTTTTGAATGTAAATTTTTTTTGAAAATTCAATATCTTAAGAATTAAAATCTGAAAAGTGATTTTCAAATTCTAATTTTGAATGTTTAACATCAACAATTCATGTTACCAGATAGTGACTTACATATAAAGGAGTCTACCTTTGCCTTACAGAGGAATTTTTTTAAATTTAAAATTAAACTAAGAAAGATACAACAGTCCGTCTTAAGGTCTAAATAACATAGATTTTTGGAACACGTCGAACTAGTCAACTTTGAAATATTGTCATAATCTTTAACCTACAAATGTCGCACTACTTTCCGATAATACAGCTTGGTGGCCCGTGATTTTTATTTTAATGAATCTTATGGAGTGTATCAGCAGTATGAGAGAAAAAAGATTCGTAATAAAAGTTTCCATTTCCGTCCCACCCAAATTCTACTGGAAATTCAATGGACCGTCCGCAGTGGTATCTTCCATGGCTGATTGGAGGTCTTGTCCACGCCTCGTGGTGTGGACAATGCAATCGGATGTCTTTTGTCTCTGAAAAACTCTGTTTCGCCTAGTGTTGCATTGTTTTGATGTCACATATATATATACATATAACACGAGTTGTACATTCTCGTTTAAATCACTTTTAAAGTACAAGAAATGAAATAACAAGCTCGTCCGAGAAACTCTATTTTCCAAAGATTTTAAGCTGCATCTTAATAAGTAGGTAATATATTTTTTGATTTTGTATTAATGCTTAGACATTCCAGTAATGGAAGTGTGTACATCAGTAATTTACATATTATTTTATGATAATACCATTCACCTATTTGAATCGTCTGGATTAATGAACGTTAAACATTTCAAATAAATATTTTGTGTTATTATGTTTTAATAGAAAAATATTTTTAAATAAATATAAAAATATTAACCCTGCAAAATATACTTACATTTCAAATTTTGCTTATATTTTATATTCAAATTTTAATTATATTATATACTTGATATTGAAATTTCAAATTAGGCATGCCTTTCTTGTTATTTTAGAAATCTTAGACTGTTCTGCTCATTTTTTTCTATACATATTTTTTTCTTGTTTATATCTTTATATATATGATTATATCGCAGAAAAGAGTAGCAGTGCTTAAAAATAGGCACATTTTTTTTAAAAAAAATTCGTCATTACTTGATTTTAAAACTAAACGCTAATTGTAAATACAACAAAATTTTATTGTTGCTATTCTCGTGTTCCACTTTACAACAGAAGTAAAGTTGCAGTAGCTTTTGAGGGTAGGGTCCCCTGAGCACCCATGAGAAGTCTGACTTCTTGCTCACACACGTCACGAACCCTTTTTACGGGGAGGATTTCATTCATTATTTCATAGATCGTAATTTAGATCGGGAACAGAGAACGATCACCTCTGGCCCAGTAACCCTCAGTGAGATTACTCTCGACATGGAGGACTTTGTGCCCACAACAGATTTAACCTGCGCCGATCAACACACACGCTGACAAAATTTTATTAAAATCGTATACTATACTGAAACTTACTAAACACAGAAAAATAAGTCGAATTTCCATATCTTGATAATCAACAAAAAAAAGGATGTATTAATAACAATGAGTCAATTTAATAACGACGTCCTGATACAGAGGTAGCACGTCTTATTAGTGCTCTGAGCGTCCTGGGTTAGAGTCCCGGTTCTGGTATGTTTGTTTTTCTGTCCTATGTGTGGATGTGCACTCCCTGTCAAAAAGGACCTGTGCAAGCGAATGTGATGCGTGAGTAGCTGAGACTTATTCTTGGTCCTAGTTAGAGCTACTTAAAACAAGAGACGTACCCCCGACTTAAAATCGCTAACTGCGTCAGAGAGCTTGTTCATAGCAAGCGCCATTAGAAACAACAACAATAAGTAGATTTTAGTCTCACTTCTGAAATGAAATATAGTATTGTAAAACATGCTTAAAATATTTTTTAATTAATTATAAGTAGAACAAAATTATACAATAAAAATATATCTTTGTAGAATTAATTTTTTAAAAATTTTTTAAGATAATGAAGAAATTATTTTAATGCTTTAATATTTTCGGAAGTAATCATGGAACAACGTCAAAGCTTTGTTCGGTTTTCCATTAATTAAAATAAAATTATTAATAAATATTTCCTGTAAAAAAACGCTCAGTAGACAGCCATATTCTTATATTCCAAAATTTATCTATGTAAAAATTTGATAACTTTCGATCAACTGGTCCTGTTGAATGCCAACACATACATACAGATTCATTTTTATTATCAGTCAAAATGTGTTCTTCAATAAAAATAGATTACAGAACTTGAAATGGGTTAGTAAGATAGAAAATTTGAATCAATTATAATGACATAACTGCATTATTTTATTCAAAATTAATTAATACATGGATTTATATAAGAGGAAATAGTTTTTTTATTTATTCATGTATAATTAACTATTATATTTGCCTTTAAAACTATATAGTTTCTAGAAGATCATCAAAAGAATAAAAGCAATATGAGTCCGAATACCAGTTCCATTTATAATAGTCCTTTGATCTGATTTTATGGTGCAAGACCATTTTTATTTTTATTTTCATGTTGAAAACAGTTTAAAAATTGTTTTTTTTTCCCTTAAAATTTGGTATCTATAGTAACTTCTTTAGTTTATGTTTTAGTTAAATATAAATTACATCATATTTGACATCAATATTGTCGTTAACACGTCATACGTTTGGAAAAAAAGAAATTTTTTCAAAATTAACATATTTTTAAGCGCCAAAGTTCGTAATGATGCAATAAGTTTTTATATTTTTGATCTGTAATTTAGCATTTATTTAGAAGTAATAAAAATTCGTACGATAAGAAAATTAACTCATTGAATAAATATTACGGTTAATATAACACCAAGGATGGTTATATTTATTTTTAAAAGAATATAAATTTTATGTTTAAATCTTTTCTTATATTATTTAAATTTTTTTGTTGGACAAGTTCGCTGATATATCAGCGATTTTAAGCCGCAATAAGCGTCTCTTGTTTTGAAGTAGCGCCAATTAGAACAGAGAGTGCGAATTAGCCACACACACTCATCACTTTCGCTCGCACGGACAACCTTTATAGGCGGGTACATTCAATGTCCTTACATATAGAGCAACCATGCCCGAATCGGGACGGGTAAACACGCTACCCCTATACAAGGACGCCGTCTAAAATGCTTTTTTTTTTACATTTAAACTAACAACGTGTATAAAAAAGATGGTGATATAAAAAAAATAATTTTCCTGGAAAAAGTAGTTTTATATCATTTATTAGACATAATAAAAC
This sequence comes from Argiope argentata, assembly GCA_026289955.1. NCBI lineage: Eukaryota > Metazoa > Arthropoda > Arachnida > Araneae > Araneidae > Argiope > Argiope argentata. The sequence goes on along the minus strand of JAOUZG010016704.1, from coordinate 3,868,041 downwards.
TATTTTTTAGAAAGGCATAGTAGCATTGTTATTCATATTTTCAAGATCTAAAATATTCCACGAATACATATTTTCAGATATATTATCTTCCGTCAGTTCAAATCAAATGGAAAGAAACCCGGGAAAAAAATACTCACAGTATTGAGAATTAAAAAATCTCTTAAGGCATATCTTGTACAGGATAGAGATATCACATTTTTTAAAATTATTATTATAAGATACCAGCATTATTCATTATAGGAAAAAAAAGTGTATCAAATACGATGAAATATAGACAGTTATAATAAAAAACAGTTCGCATTTTAAAAGATTGATAATACAATAGCATAAAAAGAGTTTTAGTAGATTATTTTATTGATTTTGAAATGCTATTGCACGAAAAATATATTTCTTCGATTTTTTTTTTCTTCTTTCTACAAAATACCGACAGGTGTCATTTGTTGATTATCGTATTTCCTTCCGGGAAAATTTCAAATAGATTTTTCCTGGGCTTACTTAAAATAATAAAACTATTTTACATTTTAAATGATAACATTTTTACTCTGTCGTATATAATTTCACTGAATTATTCGCGGTTTTCAGTGTAGACAGGAACTTTTTGTAACAAAATGACATTTAGTGATTACAAAACAATGAAGATGTAATTTTAAAGTGGAACATGTTTATCTTCTGCTGTCGCGTGCGCATTTTCCACACGCATGCATCGTCAGCTTTTAATTCATTCATCTTTCGCAAAAAGTAGGCTTATTCGTGTCTATATACCATTTATGAACTGTTTTGAACTAGGACTGCCACACACACAAATGACCGTAACGTAGAATATTTTTCTAGCTTCCATTATTATATTAGGAATACAGAATGCAAAGACTAATTATTAAAAAAAAAAAAAAAATCGATTCGTTTAAAAATGTTTGAAAAAAAAAAGAATACATTTCTTTTGACATATGTATTCTGTTTCAATGGTATTTTAGAAAAAACAAATAGGAAAAATAATTACTTTATTTGAGAACGATTTTTGAGTGTTTAGAACATTTAAAAATACATCAATAATTCATTATATGTAAATCTTTCGTGGTTTTATTCAATAAAAGCTGTTTCCCAGGCTACTTTTTTCAAACGAAGAGGCATAAATTTAGAATAGAAATTAAATAAATGTTTTTCATTCTTCATTTCCCAGAAAAAAGTTTTTAGTGTTTACTTATTTAATAGAAAAAGAGCAAATTTTAACTTTCATATCTAAAAATAGCACTAATAAGGGTGTATAAAATATAAATGATAATTTCTTGAAATATCCTTTCTGAAATATTACTTATCAAATCAAACTTATGTTATTTTTTTTATGAATCTTCCTTTTATATTTACGCAATTTTTCCAACTCAATGGAAATGTTTTTTTAATTCCTGAAAGTTAAAAGGAAATCAAGTTTGTACGAAGTGAAATGCTCATAAATTATTCTATTTCTTCATCTGACGAAATTCTTTCTCCTTTTAACCTTTCTCTGAGGAAGTCTAAAGAAATGATAATCTTAAGGTATTATGACTGGACTGTAAGAAAAAATATTAAAATTTTTTCTCATTTAAAGGTTATTATAATTATTTAATTTCTCAACTACTTGGAACTAATTGTATAATATTGGACAATATTTTGCGATATTATATGATATTAAACAATATTCTACAATATTAAACAACATTGCGAATATTGTACAATATTTATGTGCTATTAGGGCCTTGGAGAAGTGAGATTTATCAGATAGGCCTAGATTTTTTTTTCGGACCAATAATTTTCTCAAAAGTTCAAAATAGTATTCTATATTAATTGTTTATTGCCCATAAAAGAAAAATACTAAATTTATAATACTCTATGGATTATATCATTCACACTTATTCTTGGCTTATTCACACTTATTATGGCTATGAATTAAATTTTCTTAAAGAGATTTCTTCTTTTTAAGACCATTTTTAAACATTTTGTATCATTGGCATATCCCATACCTCAGTTAGAATCTCCTTAATCTAATCGCTTTGCTCTTATTTAGAAGTTAGAATTACGTTACAATTTGGTAAAAGTTGAAGGAAAATAAATATTCCAAGATCTTTAATGAACTAATTACTTCGTAGAAATAAAAACTTTGAGATGATGCAAAGGTAATTTCTGTGAAATAATATTTTTGGAAGATTTAATTGAAAAACAATAAAAACTTGCATAATTTTAATTGCTTTTTGCTATTTGAAAAGTTGTCAATAATCTTCAACTTATCTTGAAAACCACGTGTGCCAGATTTCATAGAGGTAGAACAAAAATTGTAAATTTATATATATATATATATATATATATATATATATATATATATATATATAAAACATGCATACAAACCATTTATCATTTATAATTTTTCATGAATGGTGAATTTTAATCTAACATTTTTCTTACTAATGTTAAAAGGAAATTCTTATTTGTTTGTGATTTTGTTACCTATTATTTCAAATAATTTTACAGGGACGATGTTTACACATTACGGTCTTCTCTTGGTTATCTACCTGACGAAATGCATTTGTGAATCAACAAATATAGGTTCGTATATTTTTTCACTTGGAATATAAAATCAAATGTTTCATTAAATTTTAAAAGCAAAATATATATATATATTACAAAAAAATTAGTTCAAATTAATAATCTCTTGAATTTTTATAAGAATATAAAATAATTTTCTAACTTAGTTTTACATATGATGCTGACTCAATGATAAATGTTGCAAAAAGAAAATCAGAATATATTTAGACAACAATGCTAGGTATATTATGTTTTTTCAAATATATAAAAACAAGTAAAGATAATTTTAACCTTTAAACTGAAATATCGTAGTAAAGATCTTGTAGAAATAATTCATTTATCTTTTCATCATTTAAAATTTACTTTTAATTATATAGTTTCTAGAATGTACGCACACAAAAAATAAATGTCGCCACTCCATGCATAAATACAACGATTCCAGTTGCTAAAAAAATGGAAAACGTTGATTAAACGATTTATTTAGGTAAATTATGCCAAAAAAAGTGCAAAAATTATTAAAGTTAACGAAAATTTGTTCATAAATAAAACTATATTCATATTAAAGCCTAGTTTTTTGAATTTCTATGGTATAAAAATGGTTCATTTTGCATCATTATGTTTTGAAATTATTGAAAAAATACTCAAACATTTCAATTAATTTTTAATTAAAGATATAATGAAAAATTTGAAAATTTCTTCCTTAATGAATTCCGGCTACTTAAGAAATAACTAATAACAAATTTGAAAATTCCAGATTTAAAATCTTATCCTGCAGAGTATTATGAAAAGTTTTTAATCTATCACACAACATCAATTAAGATACGTTTTACAGATAATAAACATAACGGTCTAAAAACATTATCATGTTAGAGATTGATTAACTTGAAAAGAAAAAAAACTTTGCAGTATTAAATCAAAAGTGGGCACGAAAATTTTTCATATAAAAAGTGAGATCAAATCAAGTATAATCGCATTTATATAATTGATTTTTCTTTGATATGAAGTGGTTGTACTCCTATTTCATGTTGTGTTATAATTCCCATGAAAATATTCATGTTTAGAAATTTCTGTGCATTTAAAATTCATTTTGTTTAACTAAAAATAAAAGGCGCTGGTGTCTTGGCAAAGGGGTAGCGCGTCTTCCTCGAAAGCTGGGCGTCCCGGGTTCGAATCCGGTTCGGGCATGATTGTTATTCTGTGTGTATGAACGTACCCTCTTTTAAAAGGGGGCTGTGCAAGCGACTGTGATGAGTGAGTAGTTAAGTCGTACTCTTGGCTCTAGTTGGCGCTACTTCAAAACAAGAGACGCTCCTTTCGACTTAAAACTCGCTGACGCCACGGCGAAGCTTGTCCATGGCAAGTGCCACTAATAATAACAGAAAGAAAAAGCAATCAAAATAAATAAAAATATAATGAATAATTCTTACAGCAAACCATGTTTTGACACCAAACATCGAAAAATTATCTTCCAGATAATTGTAAGAGCTTTCTTTTCTTTCGTTTACTAGCATTTTTTAACATCATTTATTTATATTATTTTACATAGTAAAGTTTCTCAGTCTTTTCCGAGTGTGGTTCCTGCTGCACTTTTAGATGATTGATGCCCAGCTATACGTCTAGGCCTGAATGGTCATTTTTAAATCTAAATCAATCTCGGTCGTCGACTTCGCCAGTCGTGATGATCGTGTTGAAAATAATGGAGGAATCGATCTTGCTCTAGATTAATATATTATTTACATATTCACAGCAGATTAAAGTAGAATAAAACATGTAAAGAAAAAGAATTTAGTCTCTCTCGTTCATGGCGAATCACACCACCGTCGTTTTCCTTCACTCGTCCTTCCTCTCCCTTGCTTTCTCCCCGGCCCTCACGTGCCCCCCCCCTTTGGTCCCACGTGACCTTTTGCCTCCTGGCAGGTTTGTTATCGTCCTCGTTGGGTGTGGAGGAGTGGGTCTTACATACATTTATTTATTTTCATGATTTATTCATTAAAAATCTCACACTGCAAGTTATTTATAAGGCTAAAACCATCAAAAATCTAAAATGATTTTCACTTTTAGTAAGAATTTATAAAAAAGGAAAAAAAATATTTTTTCTCTCTTCAATACAACTAAAATCCTGATTATTTTCTGCAGAATCGCATCTCTACCAACTGCGCAACCTAACATCGAGTGAATCCAGGCCAACCTTAGTCAGGGAAAATTCACTTTCCAAAGTTAACGAACACGCTCATTACGTGCAACCACCAGAAGAATACCTCCAAAATTTCGAAGAACTATTAAGAAGTTCCAATCGCAATCAACCCGTGGATTCCATCCAACGCAATCCACATCTTTTAAACATCGACATTCCCAACAAGCCATCCGCATCTGTTCCAAATGTCCAGATGTATCGTCTGATACCGTACCAAGAACGACTTCTGCACCATATTGACGATGAATCTGATTTCACCCTACTGAAAAAACACGATTTTCAGAGTGGCCATGACTTCGGATGGAATATTTTCCCTACTGGTCATGGCAATAATGGTGGCTTCGGATTGGGTCATGGTAACGGTGGTGGATTTGGATCAAACCATGGCAGCAGTGGAGGGGGTTTGAAGAAAGGAAAAGAGGCAAAGACTTTGTTCATTCTGATGGCACCCTTAATACTCCTGGCTGTTTTTGGACCCATTTTAGCCACTCAGGCCATGCTCCCATGGGTGGCCAATGGTGGGCTGACTTCTGTGAGCACCATCGCCGGAGGAAAGAGGCGTAAGAGACAGACATCCCAGAGTTTTGATCCGAGACAAAGGCCGGAGATGGAGAGCAGACTGCATCTGTTCATGGAAGTCCAAGATTTTATTGCGAGAACCGGTTCACAAGATCTGGTGCAGGAAATGGGGGAAGCGTTCCTGCGATGCCAGAAGTACAGTGAAAGGAGAAACAAATGCTTAGAGCGAGTGGCATGCGCCTTTACTGACACATCATCAGCCATAGATAATGATGAAAGAAGAATAGGAAGAATGTGAGTATTCTTTCTTTTAATTCCTACTATTAGCTCACATTCTCTTTTTTATGCATGTATGTATCTTGTTCACATTTTCAATAGTTGATAAACTACTTCTTATTCATCCAATCAAGTTAAAACACATTTTTTAAAAAACTTGTAATGTATGACACTCAATGTTAATACGGTTTTTTTCCCAAATATTCATTAATTAATTAAAAACTAACTTTCTTACCAAAAATCTTCATTTACTCACCTCCAAATAAGCAACGAATTCCGTTTGTTTTTGCTCTGGACTGAATTCGCCGAAAAACATTTATGTAAAATCTATCTTTCCTTTTTTTCCCACCAATATTTTAGTATTAAGTAATAATTTGATTTATCTAAGTGCAACCACGTATTAAATAGTCTCATTGTCATGCCATGCCCTTATTCTATTCAATTGTAATTTCTGGAGGTTAAAAGCCTTGAGTTTAAGAACTCAGTGACACTCCCCTCAAACAGGCAATCTATCTTCTAATTGTTACGTTATCTTTCGCGGTACTATAACATTTTCCTAATATTCATATTATAAATTTGATGTAAATTAAATGTAAATATTATAAATATTTATGTTGATTTGTTGTGTAAATGCAAATACTTTTAAATAGTTTAATTGTAAAAAATTAATTTTTATGGAATTGCATATCAGCGAGAAAAGACCGTTCTAAGGGAATTTATAACAGATGACCAATTTGGTGATGTAGGTATGTTGGCGACGTAATGAGGTCTTTAAAGGTTTTTACTACACGCTAAAATGTGAAGTAGAAGCTACTAAATGATTTGTTCTTATAGAATATTCTAGGAAGTTCCACAGTTGCCAGGAACGAGTGCTCTGTTTCTGAATTGGCCCCGCTCTAACTTTAGTGGACAGCTATTTAAAAGGCGCGGCTTAAAGGCGGGGATCAGATCAGTTCAGAAAACGAACTACGTTATTTGGCTTAGCTTGAGAGAGCGACTTTTCTTTTCTGACGTGCGTTTTATAGCTTTCCTGTCAACAGAAGTTAGCGGATTAAATATTAATTCGCTATTAATTTGGAGTTTGTGCTGCGAATATTTAATAAGCGTTTTCATAGACAATAAAGTCTCTATCTTCTTATCGTTCATGTGTGAGAATTATATTTCGTAACAATATATAATATGCATATAATGAACGAAATCTTTCTCTTTTAACTTTCGACAGTAGAAGAAAGCACCGCTATTAAATATTTAATGGCGAAACAAGAAAAATTGTCTGAATTTCGTTACAACAATTTTTTTGAAAGCAGTGCAAAAAAAAAATTATCAAACTTTTTTTATTCATAATTTTTTCCCACGACTAATAACTCAGTGCGATTAAAAGAATTATTTTTGGAATTTTAAAGTAATGTAAAAACTATTTTGTACAATAATATTTCCAGAAGTTATTATGACAAAACTTCTCCGACTACCGACTTTTTAAATAATTAGTTTAAAAAAGACTGTTTCAAAGTTCACATAGCCAACAGCATGCTTGTTCCAAATATAGTATTTTTGTTAACTGGCATGGCCTGTAGACAGCGAACACAAACACATTTTCCTTTATTATTAGTAGAGATTATCAAACAAGTTTGATCGCTAATGTTTTTCTCATCTTTTTCATCAGGGTCCTGAGAAATGTGATGTCGAATCCTCTTTTTCCATCATCGCTCATAGGGAAACTCAAAAAGGGCTTTTTGGTTGGCAAGAATCATCCAGGCAACTGCGCCAACTTCTGGTGTGATGTAGTAGACAATCCAAGAAACAAATCGAAGTGATAGAAATTGCATTAGACGAAAAATAGATCAGACATTTTGTAGCATATAATTTATTAAAGGAATTATGATTTAACAGTGCCGAAATTGAATTTGTAATGATATCATAAAATATCTTTTTAAACTTTTAACGCATTTAAGCTAGATTCATAAAATTAATTATGAATATAGTCTCCCTCAATTTTCTTAACATTTATACATTTCCATTTCTGCTTTGAAAATTTCTTCAAATATTTATATATATTTTTTGTGTCTTTCTCATTTTCTAATATACATAGTATAGAGGAAGTATAGTAATCGTCAACAAATTCGAACTCGAGAATTTGAAGGATCTCCACGTTTTAAACTTCCTAGAGTACGGAAAATGGCCGTCTGTCTATGACAAAATAAGCAAAAAAAAGAAAGAAAAAAAAAAAAACGTTTTTCAGCTAGACGGTTGAAACTCGATATACGTTCTAAACACCAAACTTGCAGATTTCTATCAAATTTTAAACAAAATCTGTTCAGTGGAAGTTCATTGTCCGGCTGGTTGAATAAAAATTAATACGATAACTACAGAACGATAAGAGCTATATAGAAAAGATTCTGTGCACATATTTAACATATGTAATACAGACCTTTGTAAAAGTTTGAGACATAACCAACAACGGATTGTCTATCTGTACTTTCAGAAACACGTTAATGCAATGGTTCAAAAATGAAGTGACTTATATCAAATTAGATACGGGTTTGGGGACTAAAAATGGTTTTGTGTCAAATCTCTCTTCCAATCGATTGAGAAAAATGTGCTTAAAGAAAGGGGAAAAAAAACATTCAAAGAATTACACGACTGGTCCAGTAAAAATATTAGTTCATGCTTAAGATTTATACATTGAAGCGCTGACAACAACAAAAAAAGTACACCTATCTAATATTGAATAGAGCCGATACAGAACATACATGGGACATGAATGTATGTAGGTGGTTAGTATGGATGTTAACGTACCTCTGACATGTCATGGTTGAGTCTGCACACATCAAAGGTCCCATTTCATACCACCTGCATAAGTTGAAATTTTTTTCTATCCTGAGAAAATAAGCAATTCCATTGGACTTCATCATTGTCATTTTTCTAAGTGCAAAGGAAAAAAAATGAAAAACGATTTGTTTTTTGCTTTGTGTGAATTTGGATTAATTGTAAAACAATATTCAATGTCCACATTTATTTGGGGAATAGAAAATAACAATAAGATCTTTTATTGGTTTCAAATGATCCTTTGCTGCTGATAGCAATGAGACATCTAAACATATTTGGCCCAGCAAAGAAACATAAGCAGTTGATATTATTTGGATCAAACTAAGCAATCATCCTTATTTTATGCAATCAACTTGCTCTGATTACCCACAATTGGGCTTGAAGGTTGTAGCCATTATTCCCAACTTTATTGATATTCCCAAATAGATGGCACTAACCTTCAGAATAGTTTCAGCATTTTTTTTTTCTTTTTAAATCAGTATTTGCTGATGGAATTTAATAAAATCAGATTCTTGAACCATTAAACCACTATTAACCCAACTAAACAATAGAGTTAAATTAGTTTCTGCAAATCTGGTTATATATTAACTTAATTTCTGATCTTATTGTAAATGATGTCTATTATAAAAAGAAAATTGTTACATTTAATGATGCAACCATATTGTACATTAACATACAGCTATTATTATTCATACTTTTTATGAAATACAAAGGTTTGTTAGAATACTATCTATTTCAGATAGATAGAAAGAGTTTAAAAATATTTCATATCAGCATAATATATTTATTGGAAAATCTCATTAATATAATATATTAAATTATTTATATCTTAAAAATAATGAAATCTCAAAAACTGTAATTTATTACTGATAATTAAATTATAGTTTCCATCATGCATTAAATGGACACTTCAAAAAATTGCCATTAAAACTGATTTATATTATGCAAGTGCTGTTTATCTGTTTAAATAATTCGTACACTTGATATGGAAGATATATGCATTAGTATAAATGGCTGTTTATTCTTTTGCAAATGCAGATGGATTATTTTGTACATTACAAGCCCTAGAAGCAAAATATATTTCATAATTAACTATTCCGCAGCAGTAAATTTCTTATTGTTTATTAAATTTAAAGTAATTTGTTGGAAGAAATCAAAAGTTTAAAAATTAGTTTTCTTTAATCCCTTTTGGAAAAACTTGCGTCATAAAAAATGTTTGAACTGGATTTATCATCTTATATCAATACATCGATGTTTTCACAAATAAGTTCTTAAATCTATAATTGTAAATATAGTTTAATTTAAAAATAGTATAAAATAGAACTTTAAAGAAAATTCTATAATGCTTTTGAAAAAAGTGAAAAATATGTTTTATGTCAATCCAATATTTTACCACAAGACATTCATAAATTTTGATGAAAAGCTCACTTTATTAAAGTAAGCAAGGTGTATATAAAATAATCCAAGCAACAATTAAAATGTATCTCCATTGTTCAAACAAAATGTTTTTCCTTTGTTAAAAAAACTCTTTAGCATAAAAATGATTTACTGTAAAAAATAAGTAATTTTTTAAATCAGATAACACAAACACACACACTAGATGTAAATCAAATATTGATTTTCAAAATGCAAAAACTCATCAAATCAAGTTTCACAAGGCACTTGAAATGTTCACAAAAATTTAAATGTTCTGAAAATGAGATAACGACACAAACTGTAATATTGTTTAAATAAGAAACAACAATATTTATTTTTTTATAAAAATGGCACTTTTATTTTTCAAGAGTATGCACAGTGGGTAATTCAAATTTTGGGCATATAATTACCCAATCTGTGATTAATGAAACTAGCTGTAAATCTAGAGTACCGAATACGTCTGGCACTAAGACGCTTGGCAGCATGAGGACACTTAACAGAAACTTGCCCACTGCCCATATACTTTACTTAGTTGCAATAGTCTAGAATAATCTTCGAGCATTGGGGACTATTCATGAATAATTTGTTAAGTATTTAAATAAAAGTAGTAATTAGAAATTCAATTAAAAATTTCAATTAATAATCACATGCCTAGAAAGAACCAGATTAAAAAATGTTTTTAATCCCCAAGAGAAAAATAGTTCTAAAAAAGGGGGGTGAAAACCCATTTTATTATTAAAGGGGAATAAAATGTAAAATTTAAACTCTTGCATTAAAAACGTGAATTGATAAAATTTAACAACTTCAGAAATAATCAAAACATTCCTTAAAAATTACAAAAATAAAATTTAAAGTTATGATTCATAATCGCCTCCAATATTCAAAGATATTCCTAGATAAGCCTATACAGACTGATCTATATGATAAAACACGGTAAAAAGACATTACAAAAATATCATAAAATAAGCATTTAACATTGCAGAACAATTTTACTGTTTACATGATATAATAGTGAAAAAAATGCACGTCTTATACGATTTATGTTATATACATGCTAGATATAATTAAAGCACATCTTGATATTTAACTGATGTTAATAGATACAATGGATAAATGCAAATAATGTTCATTTTAGACCAGAAAAAATATTCAAAGAAAGTTACAAGGAAAAAAAATATTATCCAAACAAATTTTACAATTTATAAAGAAATTAAATTATTACAAAGTTAAGTAAAAAATAAATAGGCAGTAATAAATTCAAATACAACAGATCGCTATCATAAATATTATGATAGCTAAAAACACAAGGGAAAAAATATTCAAATAAAAGTACCAAATTTATTAAAACCTTTCCCATTAAATACTTCATTAAAAATTTTAGAAGTAAAAAAATAACAAAGTTTTTTAAATTTTTTTCCCCTATAGATAGAGAGATTTGATGATCTTAAGAAGTTATGGCTTGAAATTGTGATTTTTAAATGCCACATCTAAACACTATTTTATTTAAATATAATATTTTAATAAATATAATATCACACAGACTTTGATTCTCTTCAAATCGTAGACCAAGAGAATATTTGCATGGCATTTATAATGGTTCATGTATACTATTCATTGAAGACTCAAAGTTTAAAAAATATTCAATGATGAATTAAAATTCTTTAAATACACTTATATTTAATAATATTAATACTGCAAATATTTTGTGTAATGTTAAATCTTTTTTTAAAAAGGAAGAGTTTGACATTTTTTATGCACTTAATACTTCAAAATTAATATCAATAATACTAAGCTTCTTCACATTGGCAGTTAGATAATACCCTTTTTATGTATTATTTAAATTATAAAATAACGTTTTCTCCGTAGATATAAAACTCATAAAAGATGCAAAAAATCCTACTCAATAATATAAACTATATTCATTAACATTAATTGTTAAATATGCTCTTCATAATTGATGCAATAGTCACATTTCATTTTTCAGTCAATACTGATGTCATATAAGAAATGAATGATTACACATTATTTATTCCATATATGCCTGAATTAGCATGTCAAAAAGAAAAAAAAAACAATTAAAACCTTAATTATTATACATTCTACACTTTTATATTTGTATTAAATCTTAATTCGTTCAAAAAAATACTATAATACTATAACAGATTAAATATCCCAAGTCACATAATAAAATTACTTTAGAGCACCTAATGTCTATTAATTATTTAATTTAAATTACATGCAAAAAAATTAAAAATTATTCATTTATCAAAAAATTATAATTTATTTAATTCCAAACTGGCAAAATACGATAGGCACATAAGATGTCACACAAATTTTTAAGTTAGAAGAAATCAAAATTGCCATTGACATTTAGATTTTGAATATGATTTGTAAAAACAGCTATGCAATGAAAAGTTGCAAAAAAAGACATATCAATGTGTCAGTTTTGAGAAAGTTCTCATTGCATAGACATAATATACACAATAGGCACTAGCAGCAAAGTATAAGTTAGCTTTAAAAGACTATCAAAATTATGATCTTACTTAGTTCATTATATGTTACTAATTTCAAGGGTGGGAATACAATAGTTCTCTTGTCAGTATCTATAATCTTTAAATTATTTTTTAAAATATACTATCCTGCAAGAGCATTTAGTAAAATATATATATACGGTGTGAAAAAAATACATATTTAAAGCTAATTAACCAGTTTTTAAAAACCAACACAATAAACACTTCATAGTAAATCCATATATTAGTCATACAAATAAAACACATCTTACTGGATTTGGAATACGAAAATGATGTCTGTACTTAAAATTCAATAGCAAAATTCTACATTTGAGATTTAAGAATAAAAATACAGAAAAGTTGTGCAAGAATAATATTTCCATGAAAATGCCTTCAAAGAACAGTAAACATTCTTCATTCCCAGATCAAAAATTTGTTTATCAGTGTCTTTAATAATCTCTACCTTCAAGTCCAGAGTTCAATAGCACTTTTACTGATGATGTCATAAAAAGAAAAAAAAAAAAAAAAAAAACAGTTTTAATTAGTTGGATGCAGTTGCCTGCAATATATTTACGAACTCTGGTGGTACAATGTCATAACATTTTAAGTATTCTTTGGTTTAAACATTTTAAAAACTGGACTTTTCGTGTAATGCCTGTGACTGGAAATCCATGAAACCAGGAATCAAGGCTGAGACACAGGAAGATTATGTTGGTTCATCTGAAGGGAAGAAAAAATAAATATATACATTATTTAGTGATAAAAAAATTAATACATAAAAATGACATTAAAAAGAATGTTTTTTTTTTAAATTAGGTTTTAACATAAAAGATTTAACTGATTAGAATGTCATAAACCACAAGAGTGGGTCTTTATGTCATGCATTCAGAGAAGTTAAAATGAGTTTTTAAACAATACATTCTCAGTCTTTCCATGCTAATACATTGGTGGCATAGCATGGCATTTATGAATACAAAAAGAAGAAAAAAATTATCTGAACGGGCATTGAGTGTGACTAGATTTTTCCAAGTTAAGTGCTTCAAATTAGTTGAGTTGAAATAATAAAAATAAAAAATACCGTTTGAGAAGGATGAGGCATCATCTGAGGAAAGGGATCTATTAGGTGCTGTATGCCTGGGTTCGAAAGTGATCCTTTCGGCATTTCCTCATTCTTTTCATCCTCTCTCCGTTTAAGGCAAGCAACCTTAGGATTCAAATTCCTTTCTAGAATGTGAAAAATATTATTAGTATAAATATTACAAAGAGATACTACTACTGTCAAATTATAATAATTTTTTAAAAAATATACATTTTTTACTGTTAATGTAATACAACTGTTATGACATATATGAACTAACCGCAAAGGTCAAAAAGCAAATTAGTTATTATTTTCAGGAACATTTGATTCCTAACACATTAACCAATTAGAAGGGTTGATATATTGCCCTACTACAATATTTTATTTTAATTATTTAAATTTTAATCCAGTTCTGGAATCAAAAACTAAAATAAATATTTTGTGACTGTATTTCTAAATTAATACTACCTCTCTAAATCAAATTATTGACTTGAAAACAAAAATAAAAGAATTTTCTTTCTTCATATATAATTAGTGCACATATAGTATTAAAATAGAAAGAAAGAAAGAATATAAGAGAAATTTTTATTAAATTCAAACACAGAAAATCATTGATCAGAGAAAAAAGTTTGGAAGTTTCCTCTTAACTCTAGACAAAGAACTTTTATCAATGATATAAGGAACGACTTTAAAAAAATGATCAAAAATACAGTGTATCGATTCTGATTATGATCGAATGGCTAATTTCTAAACTTCTGGAAATAGGCTTGATTTTAAAGAATCAAAAAATTATACTCCATTCTGTTTCAAAATATAAAGATACAGTTGAATTTTTTTACACATTTTTTTCAAGAAATATTAATCATAAATAGTAAAATATTCTTTACACCCTAACATTATAGATAAAAACAAGTTTTAAATTTCAGCTGAGAAAAACTGACAGTTACACAGCTTTTTATTCCATTACTTTTGGTCACTGAAAAACTGTTTTGAGGAGATACCAATAACTCATTGGCAGTCCCATTTGAAGGAGTGGTTGAAAGGGCCTTAACTCATGGTATGTAAAACTTCAGCAGCAATTTCACCCTCAGAAATGTAAATTTGTGTAAAATGTTAGGGTTTCAAGAATAATAAAGTCTCCTCCCCCTTAAACATTAAAAAAAAAAAAAAAAAAAAGCTGTACAAATAACATCAAACAAAACTCCTTATATCATTTTGAGCTTTTTTTCAACTCGAGGTATAAAACTTTTCTATTGTTTCAGAAATCAGGTATTGGTGTTGTGATTAATATGTAAATTGCATTAATAAAAGTCATAAAAAATACAAGCTATAGCATTAATCAATAACATTCACACTAAATAACAGACAGGGCATAATATACAAAAAGAAAACTTTAAAATATAAATGATTTTTAAAGAAATTCTTCCCCATCATATGAAAAGCTGATAGAAAATTATTATACACTGTTTAATAAGAAATAAAGTAGGAAAATTATTTTAAATATTCCACAAAAATATAGGTTTTTTAGCATCAGAATGATTCTAAAAAGTAATAAAAAAACCTACAAATTTAACTGTATGTTATTTTTCTTTACAAATTATAAATTCATGCATGGTTTGCGTTATTGCAAAAATTATGCAAATTAAAAAACAATAACAGACAATTAAAACATTCAGTAATAAAACGTCCTTATCACTTAAGAACTTACCCCACATCGTTAGAACCTATCACTTCATAGTACCTATTTACATTACAATGAATTTTCCAAACTTAATAACAATAATGCAAGTAGTAACAAAAAATAAACATACAACTGGTTGAGCAGTGCAATAAAAGAAAACCCACAAACACCAAACACAAATAAAAAATTAAATTAAAAAAATAAAATTTCACAAATAGCATTAATTTTTATTTCAATCTAAGTGTAAAAATATCTGAAAACATTGTGTACAAATAAATCAATTAACAGATTTAAAAAAAAAGATTAGAAGCTCAATTTTAATAAGCATATTACAGAAGCCCATAAAGACGTGAAAAAACTGAAAAATGACTTATAAATACAGACTTAAAAATGGTGTAAAATTGCTTTTCTTTTTCCATACATACCTCTAACTTGATTTTCCAAAGTTGAAATAACCTCCACAGCTTGGTATAGGATATTCAACTTTGTCATAGCTCTTTCAGTCTTTAAATGCATCATACACATCCGGCCAAGTTCTTTAAATGCTTCATTGATGTCCCGTACACGGATCCTAAAATTGAGAAAAACATTAAATAATAAATATTTTAACATTGTATGTATTGATTTAAAAAAACTTTAGTTTGTTCTATTAAAAATCCTCAGAAATAAAATAGTATATATATGGAAACAAAATCTAGTTTTATTTTCAAAACTAAGAGACTATTATAAAAGAATAAAGTAACCAATAAAATATTTATTTCTACAGACACATTCTAACTCATTTTTAATATAAAATTATATGCCACATTAATTAAAAGAAAAATATTGTTATTTTAAAGCAATACAACAGGATAAGATTTTATTTAAGACAAGGCTTCATTTTACATTTTGAGAATAAAATTAAAAAAATAAAATGTATCAATTAATATTAAGCCAATTTCTTATAGATATATAATTAAAAGACATACCTCTCACGTGCATTATTTGCATGTCTTCGCTCTCTTTCCCGCTCAGCTTTCACTTCAGGTGGCTCATCATCATCTTCACCAATGGACCTTCAAAAATAAGTAATAAATGTAACATTAAAAATCTATATCCATTCATCCTCAAATTACTTTTCACATAATAATGTCAAATATAATGTATTTTTAAAATAGGTAACAATCTAAAAATGTGTAAAATATCTATTTAACATTTATGTTAAAATATGAGTATCTTTTTATGTTCTTAAAGAAAATATGAAGTTAATATCTAAACTTGACAAAACTTGAACACATGCTTCTCAACAAGGGAATGTCAACTTTTTAACCCTTTGAAGTGCACAATATAAACTTTCTGAATTTATAAAAATTATGCAAATAAATTTTCATGTTTAGTCTTAGGAAAACAAAAATACCTTTAAAAAATTTATTGTGAAATGCACCACGAAGGGGGAGGGGACGTCATAGGCACTTTACGTCATATTCTTCTTATAATAAATAAATACTTTTTTATACATTTGTAATGTAATTATTTACTATTTATTTATGGAAATAAACATGCAATATTATTAATGAAAACTATTTATAGAATCTTACAATGTAAAAACAAATTATAAATGTAACTTAAACAATTTTAATAACAAGTAATCTTTAAATAAAGTTAACAATGGCAAGAATTCTTATCTGGAATTTAGATTTTAAATGCAATCAACACAATATACAGTACAAGCCAATGTGATGAGTGTATAGCTAAGTTGTACTCTTCCTAATTGCCGCTACTTCAAAAACAAGAGATGCTCATTCGGTTTTAAATCGCTGACGCCATCAGTGCACTTGTCCAATGGTAAGAGTCATGATAGACATTAAAAATTAAGAAAATTATATTGCATTAGAAAATATATTTAACATCTGCATAATACGGTTGCTGACTAACACACGAAGAATGCAACTGAAAAGTGAAAATTTCATTCATCCTATTTGTATAAACCTTACTCAAATGTAAATAAATTCCTCAACCACAAAACTCATGACAAAACCCCTATAAATTATCATCTACTTAACTAAGAGAGTCAGGTGATGGAAAACGTTTCAATTTCGTTAATGCATTTTGAGTGGTACAGAATCTCTTGCAGTAGGTGTATGGTGGTATGTCTCTGAAACCACCTGAAAACATCTAAAGCATGAATAACTTTTCTTCCGCGATTTGATTTGGAAAAATGTGTGTGTGGTAGACAGCTTTCATACAATATATTTATGAATGCATTTTGAATTTGTTTGTTTTTTGCTTGATGAAAAAAAAATTAATTGAAAGTATTGGGGAAAAGCTTCAAAAAAGACACTTTTTGTACATAAGAAGAATATTAAGTAGCGTGCTGACATCTACAGGCAATTATTTAAGTTAGAACATTATTTTAGAACCTTTGGTTTCTATCAGAAACCACCGCCCATCAAAGGTTAATTAGGCAAAAATTAATTAAAATATCAGCACTTAGAAAATTAAGCATGTCTTGAACATTTTCTCACTATTTATTTTAAATCTATATTATAATAATAGTTAAAAAATATCTTTTTAATAATATAAATTTAAATGACACACATTTCTTCCCTTAATTAATTTATTAAATGGCCAGCAATAATATATTTTTCACTATAGTATAATTTCTAAATATATTTTAAATAATCCCCCCCCCCAGTTAATAGATTTCTTTCCTGGACACATTAACTCTGAAGTAGACTCATAAATCTGCAGTTTCATATTAGACATTTTTCAAATGGTTTTTAACTTAAAATATTTTCTTGGATTAACTACAAATTCATACCTATGATGATGTAATAAACTAAGTTTTTTAACATTTTACTTAATGATAAATGAAACTTAAACCCAAAAAACATATTATTTGAAAATTCCAATTGTTAACTCCCTTCCCCTCTCTTCTTCTTTTCCTTTAAATAATTTTTTTAAAATTTTGATATAGAAGTCATATTAGTTGTCTTTTTCAAGTTAATTTCTTTACTTTTAAATATATATCACATAATTCTTTCATCCAATATACATGACAAAAATATTGTACACTTTTTTAAATACCAATTTTTGCTGCCCAGTTTAGTCAAAAGCAAATATTTAAATCAAAACAGATAAAATATTTTCAAAAGCAGGCATAGAAAGAAAAACATATATATTTTCCCAACAGATTTTATTTAATTCATTATGTATTCTTAAACAATAAAGGTGAACTACTAAATATCCCTACCTTGACCTAGCTCTTTTACCACCTCTTGCAGCAGCTGATTTCCTTGCAGTGGTAGTAGCAGTACTCATGGATGGAGCAACAGAACTGACTATGGGTTCAGGTGACAGGACAGGGATCTGCTCATGACCTTGCAGACATGATAGATCCTTAGCATCTGACAAACCTTCCATCTTTACAGACTCGCAAGTACTAATAGGGACTGAAAGAAAAAAATTTACATGTAATCATACAGCAGTAAAAAAGAAATAATAAAATCTTTTGATACATTACCATGAAGTGATTCACTTATATTAATTTTCTTACATCAAAAAGGATTTAATTACTAACATCTAGACTAAGTTATTATCTATTCTAAATTGAAATAATTATTGGAAATTAAAAAATACAGTTTAAAAACTTGTATTAGATATAGTAAATCACCTACACAATGGAAAGGGAAGAACATGAAGATAAAGTTTCAATAAATAAAAATTACAGAAAAACACATAGACCCATGCACATAGAAAACCAAGTTATATTCAACAAAGATTTACTACTTATTTTATTAAGTTGGTACTTTAAATACATTTCATAACAATTCCATAAAGTGCTTTCCCACTAAAAAAAGTATTTTTAAGTTTGCTTTGATCACAATACCATGCAAAGTTTATTACTTAATTTTGTAGAGATATTCAAAAATAATTGGAAAGACCAAAGGACCATTCCCTTAGTTTCACTCACTGATGAATTTAACAAATTTTTATTTGCTTTAAAACATATTAATGCCATCAATAGTTACCTATACCTACATTATTTCTACTTTTAAGATATATCTTGCTTGATAAAAAAATCATCATAAATTTTTCAGATAAATCATGGTAGAATTCTTCAGCTATAACTATGACTTAATTTTCATTTGATATAAATCTCATTATTCTTAAATATATCATCAATAATCACCTACAACTACTACCTTCAATTTGGAGGTCTTTCAGACAGTAAAATTTAACAGATTATCTTGCATCAACTTTTAGACTGATGTCACCTTTCGTTTGCATTTTTCCTAAACATAGTAATACTCTTTTTTCAAATTTAAACAATTTGAAATAGCACTCTTGTTATGGTAATAAAATATAGATCCACAGATAATTAAATTAATATTTTAATATAGAGGGAAAATAAACAGTCCCCAAATGTAAATAATTTATTTAAAAAACCTTTTTATCATCTAATAAATAAAACGCATAGTATTTAAGAAAAAGGCAAATTTAAAAACATAAAAAAAATATAATGCAAATATTTTGAAACAAACATAATATTTTTTTAGCATACCAAGCAAGAAAATTAATGACTTTCAAAATCAATATTCATTATTTTAATAAATTAATACCAATAATAAACTATTAAATATATCTATATATCTTAATTTGAATTGTTTT
Organism: Argiope argentata; assembly: GCA_026289955.1. NCBI lineage: Eukaryota > Metazoa > Arthropoda > Arachnida > Araneae > Araneidae > Argiope > Argiope argentata. The sequence goes on along the minus strand of JAOUZG010016704.1, from coordinate 3,848,338 downwards.
GTGTTTATAAAAATAATAATTTGAAAAACGTTTAGATCTTTTAATAATAGTTCACAAAAAATGCCTTTATTATATATTTTTAATGACAGACATTTCACAATACTAAAAAGTACCCTTACCAAAGCTCTGTGGTGTTGGCACTGTCTGGTTTGGAACTCCCATGATTGTTCTTTTGTTCTCCAAAACTCCATTTTGCTGTAAGAAAAAATAAATATTAAAATAGAAATTTGAATTTTTTTTGAAGGAATACTTTAATTATTTGTAAAAATGAATAGAATGAAAATATATATATCATAATCAACATTTACAGTAAAATATAAGAATACACTCAATTAAACAGGACCCTCCCCTCAGGATTTTAATCATATTTCTTAATAAGCAGCTATTTCATTAAGTTTCAAAATGTAAATCATAATTTAATTGATTACCAGAATGTAATTTGTTCCAGTTTTGAATGATTTGGTAGCAGAATTCTGATATGATTCAGGAAATTCAAGCTAACCAAGTTGATTCTCATTGAAGAAATTATTAATTTATTAACATAAAATAAATTAAACATTTTTGAAAATTATCAACAGATTTAAGAAATCAGTGTCAAATTTCTAATTTTCTGGTAATCCCATTAATTTCAAATGACTGAAAATGTAATTTTTATAAATTTAAGAGTCTCATGAAATTTTTTCAAATTGCTTGATATTCAACATAAATTCAAATTAAATGAATTGAACAGAAATTAAATATTACATTGATTAATTATGAGTAGTTTCTAATATTTCTTTGAATGCATAAAAAAAAGAGAGAATATTTTAGAAAGTTTAGTTTTTATTATACAAGATTATTTTACCGTTGGCATGACAGGTAATGTCACAGGAAAGGATTCTAAGGCAGGTGGTAGATTTTTCTGGACTAAGCTGGAATGTAGAGAATTCACATTTGTAGGAGGGGTTCCCACAGGCACAGCATTCTGCATCTGAAGTAAAGAAGGACCTTCAGCATGATTCCTCAAAACATTTATAGCATCATCCAATCGTTCTTCAGTTATTCCACCAGGATTCTGCAATTAGATAACATATTTTGCAATTAAAAAGAATTTTGGTTATAGTATTTTTATGCTTAACTTTAGCTATATACTAATATACACTTCTGTAGAAGCAATGTCTATAGCTGAGCAGGCAGAGCACTGAACAGTTAAAACATGCTAAATGATTATTCTTAAACCAAATCCTTGCCAAACAGTAGTTGATTTTTTATAATTTGCACATAAAATGCTATATTTCTGGAATTAATTTTTTAACACATTCGCTGCCACCAAAATTTATATATCCATCCTCAGAAGCCGAATTAAAAAAAAAGTGTTTTAATGATTAAAAACGTTTCTAATATTTTAATAGTAAAGCCAGAAAAAAAGGAAAACCTTTTATTTTCGTGTTTAGTAAAAATAATGCTTCACTAACGTGCCATGAAAACCTCATCGTACAACCTCCAAATCCGAAATAAAACTAAAGCAGTTGACTTATCATACTCGATTGTCGCCCCAGAGCGTCACCGGCATGGGAGGTAGTGCCATGCTGACGCGCCAGCGGCAGCTAATGTGTTAACTCATAAAACTTTTTTTTGCAGTACATTTCTTATGTTTTAATTAAATTAAAAAAAAATAAGTTTAGTTTATTTACTAGTTAAAATGTCTTGATATACTAATTTGTGTTTCGAATTCTTACCTTAATGATTTTATTCAAAAACTGATATTTTAATTCAGAATATTTACTTATTTCTAGGCAATTCTAGGTTTTGAAATATCTGTCATTTTATAACTAATAGCTAAATCCTTCCCAATGGTTTCTGGCATCTTTGTTATATTACAAATAACAAATAAAAATATCTGTGATACCTTTTGAGAGAGAGAGAACCTTTGTACGGAATTTTGATTCTGAACACGTAAAAACAGGTATGAACCACATTTGGACTAAGTAATTTTGCTGGAGCATTAAATTCCTTAAAAACAATACAGTTCCTTAATTTAAATTCCTTAAAAACAATACAGTTCCTATTAAATTCCTTAAAGACAATACAGTTATTTTGATTATTAACCAAAATTAGTAGTTGCTATCTGTTTATATAACTATATAGACATATAGCAATTGTTATAAATAAAAATAATTGTATTGGCAGATATGAATAACAATAATTGTATTAAAGCCTTAAATAAGTTAAAGCAAATCAATATCCAGATTGCAGTATTGACAGAATGATAAAATTTAAAATACAAATTCATTTTATTGGCAATAATTTTTTAAAAAGGTTAAAATAAAAATATAGGTCAAAAGTTTTATGTCTTAGAGATAACAGAAAGATTCTTATTTAATCAATAGATATTTAAAAATTATGGTAAGCTAATTTTTTTCACAAATTATCAACAAAACTTAAATATTAATCTAAACACCTTGATAATCAATTTAGAGGCAAACAAAGAGAATTAAAATATATTTTCATTTAATAGGAATAGTAACACAAATTTTAAAACTATCTTTAGTAGTTTTTAATCAAGAAAAAATACTAAATTAACAATTGCCATAAAATTTTCTAATATTCTATTGCAATTTTGGAGAAAATATGAAAAAATATCAATTCAGAGGTTTTAAATTTTTATGATATACAAACTATTTATTCTGACTTCGATTTACATAATTAAAAGTTAGCAATATAATTTTTTAATAGTATCAACCTTATTAAGTAAGAACAAATGTAACTAAAAATTGAGTATCATAATCCAATTATAGAATAATGCAAGGTGAAATTATCTATAAATCAAACTGACTTTTCAATTAAATTATACTCACAACAGTGCTGGTTAGCTCCGTGTACGATGTTGGCTGACTACTAAACTGGTTAGTTCCACGAGGCCAGTTCTGTACAGCAGCTATTAAAAAAATAAATAAGGAATTTAATTTCGTACAAATATAAAAAATAGCATCAAAAGAGAAAGATTTATAATTCCTTTTCAAATAAAGTTTACTAAAAAGGGGGAGGGACATAAAAATAATTAAAAAAATGAACACCCAAACTTGGCAAATCTAAAGAGCAAAAATTCTTTAAACCATTTGAATTGGACATGAAATTTTTAGCCCATAAACATAGTGTTAAAATAACACCAGAGTGAACCATATGAACTCTACCAACAGATAGGAGAAGTTGCTCATTAATTTCAATAAAATTCATCCTTTTTGCATTTCTATCTTTTTCTAAATCTGGGCTAATGCTTAGATAATGGGACATATGAAATAGAGTTATTTGTATTTTGCAATTACAAGATAACATATTTAATTCCACCAATTATGAGAGAAATGTTATAGCCGATAAAAAAACAATGACATGCTTTTTGAAGTACAAAACAAACAAAAAACTATTAATAGAAAAACTTAAAAAGCAAGTAAACACAAGTTATTTTTAAAATTTTTTGATTAAAGGATTTTTTTTGTGATGTAAATCTTCAAATTCATTATTGATATATAAGTTATGATTTGTCTTTTGTAAATATTATATATACCAAAAATAAACTCTTATGAATTGCTGATCTTGCATGAAATGGAGGTTTTATTATATCTAACATGACTATTAATGACATCTAATGTTTAAAAAAAGACTAATGAGAAAAGGGGAAGGGGTAGAATTTAACCCTTCAACCAACATTACAATTAGAATACAGTGTTTAGTAAGAATTGTATTAAGGATATAACAATGATTTTTTTAAATATACTAAACAATTCTTTTTGCTAAAAACAAACAAACATGAAGTTTAAAAGTGATTTAAAATTTACCTTCTTGAAAGAACCAAACATAAACTACAAAACTGTAAAAAATGCAATATTCCTGACAGCAAAAAACATAGGAGGGTAGAGGGGGAATCATATAATGAATAATATTCCAGAAATATTTTTAAAATTGGATATAAAAAGCATGTAACCAAATATTGAAGTCAAAAGGCAAATATAAATTAAATAGGGGAAAAAATCCACTTACGAGCTACTAATGGAGGAGGTGAACTTATGGGTGTTGATGGAGCTGATGAAAAGCTGCTGTTAGTTTGATCTGCTTTCAAAGTCTATAAATAGAAATAGAAATTGGAACAAGATTTAAAATTTATAATATATTTTAATATCCTTGAGTAAAATAATTATAAACAGTTTACACATAAGAATAATCATGCTTCAAGGAATATTTAAAAATACATAAAAGTCAATAAGAATTGACTGGTTCAATTCTTTACATAGGCAGAATTTAAAAGTTAAGATTAAATTTAAAAGTAGGAAAATACATCTTGAAATGAAAATTCATGACAACCAATTACCAATAAAGTTATATTCATGAAGAGGAAGATATACTTTAAAATATAATAATGTCCTTCATTAAAAACAAACAAACATTACTTCATATTTATTTGTATGTACTTATTAACCTGCACAGTGGAATAAACATATTTTATTAAATGTACAATTAAAAGAAGCATTTTAAAAAAGATTTTAATAATTCATAATTTCACACTACATGCATAGTTTAAAATTTCTAATTAAACTATAAAATTAGTAAGTATTTTGAACAGGAAAGATTTGGGGATTTTAAACAATATATTTCGGAAATGCATTCAAACTCGCATGTTATATAAAGGCTTCCTATCTATTGCTATTTCGAAATTACATGAATAAATTTAAAATATAAATATTAAAGTGTAATATTCAATAATTATTAATAAAAATTTATAATTTTTACTTTAAAGTTTGATTATTAAAAATTGATTTTTAAAAATTAAAATTTATAAATATATTTTCACTATCAAACATTCCCACTGCTAACTATTGAATATTTAAACTAAGGAGTTACATCCCCTGCTTGTAATGCTCACCAACCCCTGAAAGTTACATTGCTATTTCTTTTGGGGTCAATATATGATCTCCAGTTTGTTTATAATATAGTTATAACTAAGAAATTGTATATACTTATTACTAAAAATAAATTTTAATAATTTCAAATTGCATAAAAGAATAGTACCAATTTTATATCAATTATAAAAAAACTAAATAATCAATTTCTAAATAAAAATTTGATAGCAACAGCTATATATGTAAATGCAAGTAAAAACAGTTAATTCAGGAAAATTATAATTCCTGAATTAACTGTTTTTCATCTCTTTTCATGTTTTGATAATATCTCCTCCAAATTGGTCAACAAAGTATAAATGAAATTGAAACAATCCCAGAAAACATCGATTATTAATAGGATTATTAACACAATAAATTTGGTAAAAAACCACATTCCAATGAATAAGAGTGCTATATTTGGGGAATCTGATGTGTATTTTAGCTGCAGTCAAGTTCACAGAAAAGTAGTAACAAATTTCCAGATAAAATTTAAATTCATTAAAAAATTCTTTTCACTTTCTTACCAGATCTGATGGCAAATAGGGAGAAGGAAATCCTTGAGTAGCATGATTAAGGGCAGGTGGGTTTGGCATCATGGTATTTTGAAAACTATAATTAGGCGAGTTGAGACTTGTGTTACTGGAAGACCAAGTGTCTGGAACATTTTCTATAAAAAAATAATTTTTCATAATTAAATTAAGAGCACCTTTGAATAAAATGATTTTAAAGTTTTTAATCCTTGTTTTATAAATGATATGCTAATCTTATTATTGTAGAACTAAGATTAAAGTTATTTTAAATTTCAAACTTCATTAACTTTTTTTCACACATTAAAATTTATAAAACCTCTATTATGTAAATAAGATTTATATAATAAATATCACTTATGAATTTCAAATAAATTAAAACAATTTGAAGTCTTCAAGATATATTCCAAATCAAGAATTAAACTAGTAATATAAATTTTTTTTATTCAATTCCCACTTAGGACAACAATGTATATTTTTATTTTAGTTGCTTTTATTAAATAATTATAATTAATATATATTTATCAAAACATTATGCCTGGCTAAAACAAAATCGAGTCTGTATTTGTTAAAAAAAAATCAGAATACACTGTGAATTTTTTCGTATGAATTTTCTACATCAGTTGGAGTAACCTCAATACAGATTAGAAACTTTTAATTTAATTTATTCTGTTTTTATTTAATTTAAAATAAATTTTAAAAATCTATGAATTAACAATGCTTAGTTTTAAATGCATCAAACATTAAGAAAATAAACAAAAAAGTTTGAAATAATTGGTTGAAAACATGCTAAGCCTGTGGGGAAAACAAATTAAAGTTTTACTCATTTACCGGTGGGAAAATGAAGATTTTTGGCTGGAAGGTTAGCTTTTAATTAAAAAATAAAAAGGTAATGAATTAATACTTGAAAAACTGTATTATTATTAAAAACTGTATTTGAGCTTGAGTGAATGTGTAAAAAGTACTTTATTAAAAACTGAATATTATATATATATATATAGGAAGAGTGTAAACTTATAGTAGGAATTTTAAAAAGGTCACATTCGTAATTCAATACAAATAATAAATTTATACTAATGAATATGTTAATTTCATTATTACTCTATTAACATAAAAACTTATTTAAAAATTACTACCTTTGAGCAGGAATTCAATTAAAAATTATTTCTGATGAAAGTAAAATACAATCTCATTATTTAATTATTTATATTAATATATTGATAGTCCATATAAGTATTTTTTTTTTTTTTTTTGGTTGGATGCATTACATCAGGAGAGATAAAAATAAGAAGTGATATTGTAAATGTTACTTGTCATTTGGCAATTTGCTGCAATAGGTATGTTGTGGTGGAGATCCAGTTGACCTTGAAATAATTTTTTTACTAAAATTAAGCAGAGTTGTGAATAGAAGTACAGTATCATAAGAGCAGATAAGTATTTGCCTTAGATGATTTATTCTCAATTGACATTTTTAATAAAGCCTGCTTACTGCATAGATCTAAATTTGCCCATTTAAGATTATGTCATGGTGAAGGCCTGTCTGTGAAACCATAAAAGTTTGGGATCCAATTTTAATGATATAATACCTTTAGGTATAAGAAAAATATCTTTACTGATCGATTGAACTAAATTTAATTTATAAAGAAAAGGGCTCTATCTACAAATGTTAAAAAAAAGTTCAAAAGAAAAGATATATTGCACGATTTCTATGAACTTTTCGATTCCAGATAATAATAATAATAATTATTATTATTTATGCATTGGGCGCATAATATTTTAATGCATATTAATGTATAAATTAATTTTGAGTTCTTATCTTTGCCATTAAAGGTACAGAGTGATAAATTTGGCTAGTAAGTATTTTTTTTCATAGAAATGATTTAATTTCAAATTCAATGATTATATAGAAATTGTATAATGTAGATCAAATTGCATTCTAATTCGTAATAAAAAAATTAAAAGATATAAAGAGTTAAAAATTAATTACATTAGCAGAATTGAAATGTTGATCCCTTTTTAAAATTAAAGAATAAGAAAAATGATTTCATAATGTAACACTGAATATTTGATTTGATTTTTTTTGTCCGAGTTCTGCTACCTCCAAAACCATAATATCAGAATTTAAAAGAATCAGTTTAATAGAAACCTAAAGGAAGAAAAAAGATGCTATCTATGAAGGCAAGAAAAAGAATTCCAGTCCCGCCAATAATTGCACATTAAACAAATTAAAATTTACATTATTTCAATACAAGAGGAATGTGAAAAATAATATGATGCACAAAACAGGATAGTTTAGAAAAAAAAGAATATACAGATTCTAATTTAATTTCAAACCAAAGTTGCTTTACAACATTGATAACTATTTATTTACTTTAAATTTAAAGGAAAAAGATACATTACATTTAGTCAATGTCATGTTCAAAAGTTTTAGAACATGCTTGACGAGAACATTTAGTTAACTAAAACAATGAGTTTACTATGCATAATATTTGCTCCTAAAAGCCAAAGTTCACAAGAAGTCTGTAATTATAAAGGCCAATAAAAATTCAATAATGATGATACTGGTACACTTTTTTAAAATTTATTTTAGTATACAATTGCTAAAAATTGAATAGAATTTAATATGTGGGGAGGGATAATTAACTTGTACTAGTAGAAATGTCAACTGAAATTATAATTTTTACAAATAAAAATTAACAGATCTGGTCATTAATATAGCACACTTACCATTAAGGTAATAAGCATCTCCGTATGCTGCCACAGATTTGGGCACAGAATAAGGAGGGGTAGCTCTTTCATAATTTTCTGAGACATAACTCTAGAAAACAAAACAAAAATCTTATAAGACCATTTAAATAGGCTTCAATAACAAAAAAAAATTAAAAATAGCTGTTATACAATTTTAAATTAAGAAATAACAGAGTTAATGGAATTCCTTTCCACTATTTCTGATGGTCAAAGGAAGGAATTGAAATTACATCTCAAACTTAAAAACACAGACTAAAAACTGGAAGCAAAACCCCCAAATATTTCTAATCTAAAAGTAATTATTCTTATTGAAGGAAAAGCAATTGTCTTTATGTATATCATTTTTAAACGAGACAGGTTAGCTTTGGAGCACAAGTGTTTTATTTCTCACATAGCACACTATAAGACATTTTCTATCATTTAACTTAATAAGAAAGAATAAAGAACCACGAATACTTAAGCTTGATCAAATGATTTTGTGTTCAGTTATTACTGATCGATTAAAATAATTTAAGTAATTGTTGCATTAGTTAAATATGTCGGCATCTTTTACATTAGCCTCCTGTTTATGTTGCAGTAGAACTATTTGGGGATGGACCTCGTAATTTTAAGCTACAGTTGATTGATAAGATATCATCCTTAAACAGAACTTGCACCCTCTGGACCCAAAATAAGTCCTTATCGCCAGGCCACCCACAGGCCTAAATTGTGGAGAAGAAAAAATATTTGAACCAAACAAAATTCTCCTACGATTTGTTTTTCTTTCAGAAATTGAATTACCTTTCAGCCATCTTTTCCCCTTCTTACATTTATTAACTATTATTCGTAGTACAATGGTTGTACTACGAATTTCGAGGGCTGGAAATCCGTCTATTTTCAATTGCATTCGGTGTTTTCCGCAGTTTATGAGTGCTTATTTTTACAATTATAGATTTTTATAATATTACAAAGACACACGGAAAAAGATTTGGGAGCCATCCCCGATCAGCAAATGACTTTTGGGTACAGATCGAAATGATTTAGTTGAGAGTGTTATTATATCATATTATTATCTGATAGTGGACCGGGATGGCCTGGTTGGTAGAGTGCTAGACTCGTATTCCTTAGGTTACGGGTTTGAAGCTTACCGGCCAAAAGATTCCCCAAGTGTATGGCGACTGGCACTCGTTAAATCTGTTCGTGGTCGCAAAGTCCTCCATGTCGAGAGTAATACCAGAGGGGGTACTGGGTCAGAGGTGATCGTTCTCTGCTCCAGGTCTAAATAACGATCTGAGATGTATAAATGGATTTGCATGAATGAAAACCGCCCCCTAAAAAGGGTTGTGACGTGTGAGTAGCTAAGTCGTATTCTTGGCCTTAGATGGCGCTACTTGTAAGACAAAGAGACGCATTTCTTAGGGTTAAATCATCTGCCGAACGTATCATCGGGGGTTCGGCTAAGGCAAGTGCCATTAGTCACAACAACATTATCTTGTAACGTTCCCTTTTGCTAGGAAAGTATTTGAAATTATTAGCAAACATCGCATCTAAAAATTGGTTTTAAAAATTATGCAATCAGAGAGTTAATTATTAACATTTTGCAACTTATTTTCAAATTTCCGATTGTTTTCCTCCTTTTTTTTAATTAAAAAGGATGGCAAGTTGAAAAAAATCTTATCCAAAGAGCACCGAAATAGAAAAAAAATTCAAGTTACTGTCTTATTTCAAGACATACAGATCCCATTCTATATTTTCTCGCAAATGAAAACTTGAATGAAAGTAATACAAATTCCTGGAGACATATTTAAAACCAAAAATTCACGATCGATTTTTCTTTAATATGCTCCAACCTTAAGGCAGTAATTGTTTACCAACTTCGTTACGAGAAAAACAGGAAAGAAAAAGTGACTGAGCGAGTGCAATGCCCACTGTCCTATTTCAAGACAGAACTCGAACGTAATAAAGCCATTCAGAATCTGAGCAGGTGCCACAGAGGTTACGTGTAGCCAAGTTGGAACGAAGAGAGTGTAGAGCAAAATAAACATCCAGTCTTTCCCTAAAAGCAGAAAAAGAAAACAAAACAATACTCCCTTCACCCACTCAACTCGACTCGACTCACCTCACCTCACCTTCCCTTCGACATTTGTAACGAATAATCGAAAGTAAGATACGACGAACAGAAATCTCAATTTATTTAGACATGTCGGAAAGAATATTCTTTTCGAACCTGAAATGGAAAAGCATCACGTACGGAAAAGCTTTCGAGAAAAGTTTTTTTGCCCCTTGAAAAATAACAATAAGTTCGGCTTTCGCATCGTATGAAAAATATTGATCGTACATGAAAGCGAATGAGGTGAACTGAAAAAAAAATACTTCTAAACGGAAAGATGCAACGTGATTTACATATTTTTCGTTCACACTTTTGCATATTCTTCGAATATGAGAAGCACGAAGTAAATATACAAAAAGTTTTAAGAGGATAAATTTTTAATACAACGAATAATTTATTACAAATGCCAATATTAATTGAAAATTATTCGTACTCAATGTTTATTTTCATCTACAGAATCAGCAAAATAAATAAATACATAAATAACTATAGCCGATATACAAATATTTAGAAACAAAACCTATGTAGAGATGACGCATAGAATGACATTCATACGTAGTATACTAAGGAGGGTACACCATTATGATGAGATTTCTATTAATGAAATGAACTTTGCAATACAGGTTTCCAATGAAGAAAAAAAAAGGGGGGTAAACATTTTATTTATTTGCTAATAAAAAATATATTTTTCTTTCTTACCAACTAGCACACAGAAACAATAAATGAATTGTTTCAAACTAATTAAGCTAGAAAATGGGGGACGGGAGAGAATTTTGGAATGCTATTGGATTTTATTCATACAAATAAAAGCAAACCTCATTTCAAATATTCTGGTTAAAATAAAGATTACATACAAAACAGAGCTAAGATGCGAAGCACCTCTAAATCAGAGCCAGAAGTGAAACTGCACCAATTACATATGATTAATTTGACCAATGAATTTAAGATGACAAAATATAAGCAGGAGATAAAAAAAAATGAGCTTCAGGTTGCGAAAATAAATAAATAAAAATGGAGGGACAAACAAGGGCCATATTTGCGGTTTGGGTGATTAGCTTTTGTAAATTTGATTGCATATGCTCTTTACGGATATTTAAAATGGAATACGTAATTCTGAATCTGCACCAAAAAGTCGAAAACAACACCTGGTCACTCATTCCACTGAACAAACCAACATAAGTGGACTTGGCCCACACAGATGTTAAACTTTCGATGGTTTGAAAAATTCCCGATTATTTGTAGCTGCGATATCATTTTTCTTCTTTTATCCCTTTTCTGTATATGGGACCATATATGGTATTGCAATTTTGATTCCATTTTATCTCCAAATTAAGTATTATAAAATAATTCAAACTATTTTAATCCATCAAATATATATATTTGGCCATAATAAATATAAGAAAAAATGTCTATGATCTTATAACATTTTGAAATAACCTCACTTTTGGGCAAGTTTGTGAAAAAGCAGAATTGAAGTGCGAGTGATTCATTTTCAAAAAAGAGTAAAACGTAAGGTACTTTTTGACAATATATATTTTGAGTATATATACTCTACCTTTCTCGACGGATAATAATTTTTCTGCTTTTCAACTGCAATGGTTTTTGTCTCAGTGCATACGAGCCCATATACGGTTCCATAAAAAATTATATATTATATAACTTTTCCTTTTAATATGTCTTATTGATAATTAAATAAAGCTATTTCCACTGTGAAACTTTTTTTCAACGCTTTATTAATTCATGCAGTAAAAGGTTAAATCACAATTTAGTATTTTATTATTATTATTTTGCATATCAGGATAAAACTGCATTTTCCAAGCATACAATTTAATATTACGTTTGCGTATTGATGGTATTCCATGAATGAATTTTTAAGTTTCGAAGCAATTATCAATGAAAACTTTGTGAATGGTGGGATGAGGATGCTAATTTCAGACTTCATTCTACCTGTTCTGTAAGACACTGCTCATTACTACAAGCGGCAGAACATATCGAGCGCCCAGAGCTACACTCTACATCCTCAACTTTAACCTATTTTAAATCCCGCCTACCCACCTAAGGGTCACTCTGATCTATTTGACAGAGAGAACACTTGTCTATTATGTTATCGCCTACATGTTCTTTTTAATTACGTTTCATTCAATATCTCGTTAAAATAGCATTTAAGAAAATGTGTTTATAACCTACAAACGAGATATAAAAAAGTTACAGTAATTTACAAATAAAAATAACTCTAAGAATTTAAATATCCTCCATTTACTTCCCAGATGACTCCTGCTCTTGATGATCAAAAGTATTCATGTACGACCAAAATTGGTCCGAAAATTTCCATTGATCATTATTTCAATATGAAAAACAAATATATAAAATAGAGACCTAATTATGATGCTTTTTCTTTGCTCTGTATCATAGCCTGCAATCAGAGGCGACACTAACAGTCCTATTTAACTTACTCGAAATATACGATGAGAAAGAATAGTGTCAAAACATTCAACCATGGGATTTTTTTAAATTCTCTATATTTTGGATTTCCCCAAGTCTGAGAACCAGTTTTTCATATGATATCTGTTTGTAGAATAGTAAACGATATATCAAAAATGCAATAAAATACATAGATGTAATCTGGCATCTAATTTTGTATCAAAATAACTCTGTATGAAATTTTGGATAACAGTCGTTTGTCTATCTGAGTGAATGCGACATAATTCCAAAAAACTAGGAGCTTGAATTTCAAAAAACAATATTTACATAAAAATTGTAAATCCCCGTCTTATTATTTCGGGGGTAAATCCTATTTGGTCTTGTTTGTCTATCCACGTGCATATGAAAAGGAGAGCACAGAAATGGAATGAAATTGGTTAATGAGATTTTGTAAATGATCTTATTTAGCAAAATAATATATATATAAAAATAATTTGAATCCAAAGAGAAGTATATATTATAAGAATGACAAATCTTATTGCAATTTCTATAGTAAGGGGAGCATAAAATCTGCTATCACAAATTCCAAGTTATCATGTGAGAAGAATTAAAAGTAATTTGATTTAATAAAAGAAATTACCGAGAGTTAGATGTTTTAAAATCATATTTGGTCACAAGAAATAAAAAGACGAATCACATCAATCAAACTATTTTAAAAAGGTACATTAATCTTCATACCACAGTCTTCCAGCAGAGGTGTTTTCAATAAAATGGTTAGAACTAAAAGTAGATGTGTTAGGTTCACATAAAAGACAGCACTGGTAAAAGCAAGCATCGCTGAATTAATAATTTTCTTTTTAAGACTTGTGAAACTGGCATCTTCTATAAAAAAATGTCGTTTTTTTTTAATGTAAACTCTTCCGTTTTGTGTGTGTGTGTGTGTGTGTGTGTGTGTGTGTTGGATAATAAATGTTCTTTTTTTCTAGTATATTGAAAGGAATTATTTTACTATTTTAAACTACTTTCTGTTGAGTCTGTGACTCAGAAGTATGTTGCTGAATATTTTAATATAAATAGGTAAAGGAATTTAATACCATTTACAAAGTGAACTTTGTTTAAAATTTGGCAAAGATTTCGGCGAAATCTTGGTTTGCCATAACAAGATGGATGCAATCGATTGGCGTTTTGAATTTTGATTTTTTTTAATTTTATATTTAACGTTTTCGGTGGTTCCAATTCTTACACTCTATAATATCCATCAATCCATGATTTTTACAGGTATATCCAAATTGTTCCGATGCCATATACCCTATTTCTAAACCAATATGTTCCCACATAACAACAGAAATTTTCACATTTATCTTACTTTAATTTTCTTTCACAAATGTGAGGTATTGGAACGGCCCTTTAACATCGTCTTTATGGGTCATACGTGTATATATATTATTGCTTGTCAAACTAATAAATTGAAATCAATCAAAGACGATGTAACTTATTGTAAAAATTATACTTAACACATAAATATCGTTTCATGGATCTTTAGTATAATCAGTAGGATTATGTATTTTATATAAAGAAAGGTGTCATTTAATTATGTTGTAGGGTCATTACTTAAAAGAAGCATGAAACAGTCCAAGAAGATATATTTAAGCTGGAAATGTTTATGAATTTAGAATGGGTTTCGAAATGTTAGGCCAGAGCTAATTTCTACAATCAAATTGGTATCCCAGAAATAAAGTTCTAATCAACTACAGATCGAATCTCAAATGAAATACAGAATGTCATTTTGGTCAAAGACCATGACCAAACTTTCAATGAAATGTATAGAGCTTGATGAGCGAAACTACACGCAGACTGAAAAAGCATTCCCATAATCATGACGTTGGGGAAAAATCTAACACCACACTCGGATGATCGAACAAAGAAGAAGCGAGCCATTGTGCGATCGAATCGAACTGTCCTCACAAGGCCAGATTCCGGAAGGCAAAGGAATAGAACCGCCTTCAAGCAGTGCGGCACAATGATTATGAAAAATGCCGCCTCTCTTTTTCAAACTTTCAGATGCAGGCCGCTCCAAACAATTATTGTTCCCTCTTTCTTCACTTGAGTTATTATGCAAAGTCTCATTAATTAGACGTCATCGGTGGGGCGCTCGCTTTTTGACGTCTCATCTCGGCACGTTTTTAGCGCAATGAGCCGTTGCGCCGGAGGAACTCGCTCGGAAATTAAAGATGATGACACTTGTTACGCAGGGCAGGGGTGCGGATTAATTTTCGTTCAAGTGTCCGCTCGGGATGACGCTCACCTTTTTATTCTCTTTTCTGGGTGTCGTGTAGCTTGCTTTTACCATTCTTGTCCACCGGCCAAGAAACAGGAGCTATCCGATCATTTTAAAGAGTGTGATTCTCTTTCTTGGATCGAGTCTACCAGTAAATTTGGGAGGTACGGAATAAAAATATACAAAAGGGGAGAGGGCTGGCGTTTCCCCTCCCCAAATAATAAGCGCAATTTTAACAATCCTGATAGGTATAGACTGATTATTTGTTTACTGAAGAGTATGCAAAGGAAAAACTGCATCCATCTCACTGTATGTCCAAGTGATAAAGGAATCATCCTCTCCCCTTTTCTGAAATCTGCTTAACAAAAGAAAAGAATGGGGGGGGGGTAAGCAATATTCAAGTTCCACCAAATGGCAACGAGCCGAATGAACGAAGATTAGAGTTTGTTTTTTCATCCTACGCCCACAGATAAAGGAGTTGATGACAGAATGTTAATGATCTTGACGATTTCGCGATGCTTGATTACTTTAATTTGCCATTGCCTTCTTTTAATAATAATAATAATAATAATAATTCACTCTCCTATTTATTTTGATTGTTTGTGTTCGACTAATATACTGAAATGATTATTCTAAAATCGCCATCAAAATTTTCTAAGGTCTCAATCTTGTGTTCTTTATTTTAAAATAGTGGACACTAGTTTAAATGGAGATTCTGAAACCTGAACTGTATGAAGCATTCCCATCCGAATATCATTAGGAAAGCGAACTGAAGTGAGCTTCAATTTTACGATTACTATTTATTGATATTGTATCGCTTGGAATCAAACCTAACATTTTTTCTACTAATATTATCAATAAAAATGTACATCAAAGACTGTAAAAACATGGAAGAGGAATAGATAAAATATTCCCTCTTTCACCTTAGATTTCTCAGCTAAACAACATTTACACAGATATTGAGAATGAAATGATCTTAAATGGTTTAATAATTTTTCAGCAGTCTTAACTGATCTCTACTTCCATTTAAACGCTAACTGGTTCACAAATATTTGGAGCTACAACCTTAGAACATGATCGATAATCTCAATTAGCGGGCATCAATATAAAAACTGATTTTTTTGAGTAATAATAATTTTTTAATGAATAATATCAAACAATGTTTTAAAATTCGAAAAAATCCTAAAATTAAATAAATCACAATGCGGAAGAGGGGGAAAAACTTACAAATAGTACAAAAACCTATGAGGCATCCAATTTTTGCAGAATTAACAGAAATAACTGTTTTCTTTTAATTTTTTCAACAAGTTTCCATTGGGAAAAAAAATGGGGAATGGCATATTTTAAAACTATTGAGGAATGACAAAAACTACAAATTTAAGTTTTCTTATCAAAAGTCCAAATGTTTGTTTGTTGTTAAGGTTATATTTCGCTCTGCTTATATTTCAATATATTTGTTTTGATTAATATACACTATCTGCTCGTGCATAAAGGTTGTGAAATTCAGTTTCCCCTGAATATTATATATATATATATATATATATATATATATATATATATATATATAATTATTTTTTACTTCCTTTTTATCGAAATTATAAAATTTTATTAATTTTTCGAGATTTCGATGCTAAAAAGCTTACATGGTTACTCAGAGAATGCGGTTATCAACGAAAATAGGGAATAAGCAATAAAAACACAATAAAACAAGAAATGAACAAACAAGAAAAACAAACGCAGATCGGAGACTCGTTGCGCACTTCATGATAGTCAGCAGTGCGCACACAAATGGCTGTCTTGAATAATTAAGTAATTTTTTCCATTTGAATGTAGAGGCATTGGAGCTGCAACCAGAGTAGTCTCGGCTTGGTGCACTGTTCATTTTTTTCCCTCATTCCTATTCCATTTCTCTCTCGTTCTTTTTCTCTCTCTGCCCCCCTCCTTCTCACACTGGATGTTTATGAATTATGATTTCAATTTTTGTTACCTTGTGAGAAATACATGTTTTATTTAATATTTATTTTCTTTTGTTAAAGGGAATTTTTCATTAAAAAAAGTATACATGAGTAATTTGGCAAATTCAGACAAAGCTTTTATGAGGGATCAATTATTTTAATTCATTTTCATATTTGATGTTCATTTTTGGATTGGCTTTATCGTTAACTAGGGGATGACGAAGAAGTGTGTGTAAGGAATCGAGGACCCATATTTCTTGTCTACTGAATTATTACTTGAAAATTCACATTATTTTCTATTGACAAAACTACAAGTAATTTATATCACATATTGATTATTGGGTAGATATGAAGTGCAATAAACGTCATATGTGGATTTAGGGTTAAAATGTTTTAGCTATTTATGGGTAAAGGATCTTTTTTTTTTCACTCTTGAAATTTATTTTATTCAGCACGGTCAATTTTAAATTAAGAAACTGCCCTTATCAACATGTATGCATGCCTTCCAACTAATTTCTATTCAATTTTCAATATGCATTAAAATGTACCGTCAAGTAGTATTTGAAATAAAGTTACTAATGTTTCTATGGAAAACCGATAATTGACTGAATTAGCATCTTTAACCTGTTGCAACAAATAACAATGAAATACCAACAACAATAACACGAAACTCTCATCCAAATAAGCTTATTGCCTCTACAACACGGCGTTGGCTCCTCGATTTTGGATAAATTTACCGTACAGAACGACGCTTTCGCAGTGGTAACAAGAAAAAAAAAATAATCCCAGCAACTGATCGTCGCTCGAACTGAAACACAAGACTAATGCGCGATCAACAATAAATGCGACCAAACATGGATTACACTGATCTTGATAGGGGAGTGGACGGGGAAGGGGGGTTGAAGAGGCGGCTAGAGACAAAAGAAAAACAAAACGAGGACCTGTCGCGGCCAGCGGTCCCTGTCGTCACTGAGTGTAAGGTCTCGAGTTCTGCAAAGAGTTCTCATTAAAAATGGCCGCCTCATCTGTTTGCATTAGATTCGCTCCGAGTGATTCGGTAATGACTTGACTTATCCCGTGTTTGGCAATCCTGCCCGATTCATCCACCTTTTCTCTTTGATTATTTATCTTAAAAAAAGAGAGGAGGATCTTCACGCAAATGAATTAGAGGAAAGGACTATTGAATTGGACTTGGGTGCAGCTCAGTGGAAGAAAGAATTATTGGATTCGAATATACAAGTAAAAATGTTTGAAGGAGTACTCTCTGGCTGATAGAAACAATTGCACCAAGCAATATTGATTTAAACACCGCTGTTTGGTGAAACCAGAAAAAAAAATCATTCCTTTTGAGTTTGCATCATTTATATTAGATTCATACATGAAGTAACCAATAATTATAAGTGTCTGAAGTTACTTTTTCCTAATATCAATTATGAAAATAGAAAATTTAAAAAGTGCAAGCGGAAAGATGTCTTACTAAACTCAAAGAATTTTAAAAATTATCAATGAAACTTATTAACTTCTCTTTATACAAGAAATCCTATCAGTGAAATCCAAATCAAGGTATAGAAATTGAGGGCACAATATAAATTACAATAGGTAATCTTATCTGAAGTCCATGAAATCAATTATATTAAAACTTTCAGACCTCAATAATGCAGAAAAATAATATATGAGGTGTTAGTCACAATGCAGCTAAGGTACCCTCCCATACCCCCTTTTTTAAAATTGACAATTAATAAAAACTATAATAACAAAACGCGTTTTAAAAATTCCCAATTCTATGTACAAAAGGAATTTTTAGAAATATCTGAACTGCAAAACTGTGTAATGATTGAACTGAATTTTCTTTTTGTAGAATGCAAAGTCAGAGATCATTTTCGGAAAAAGAGGGTGATGGAGGTACACCATAGTATATATAAACATTTAGAGATGAGAAATTTGTTTTTCAGAAGAATTGATACGCTTCACTTAATTTTTATTTAAAATACTTGATCACTTAATCACTTAATTTTTATTTAAAATACTTGAAACCTGAAGAATTTATAATCTCCCTTTAATCCACAGAGAAAGTAAACTGGGCATCTCTATGAAGATTTAATTTACCAAACATCAAATTTATTTTTTATTTTATCTCAAAGGATCAGATTATACATATAATACAATAAAATTCGGAAACAAAGTAACTAATTTTTTTTTCCGAACGTGATATATCACTGCATTATTTCCAGTGCAAAACTTCATTGCATAATAATATTTTAGGATTGATGCACGCACGCGCTCACATTCTTTAATATCGTAAGTGAACGCAAATCCAGCAACTAAATACAATGAAAAAAGGTATAAAACATATTTAATAATTTATAAAACTTAGCAAAATGGAAATAGAAACATCATAAAGCTAATGTTTTGAATTCTAAAATAACACTTTAAAAAGTGTTATTCAATGATATGCTACAAAGTTCATGAAAAAAAAAAAAATTAATATTGCTTAGTTTCTAATTAAATTTTTTTTTTAAAAAAAACGTTCTTACTAAAACATGTATTACACAAATTATATGCCAAATAGGTTCAACTATTCTCCATGTAGAGGGCTTTGAGTGATTCTTAAATCGTGCATGTCGTAGTTAATACATAGTGTGGCAGCCTATAAATGCTATAATGCCAAAAAAGTTCGTATAAAAAAACAAGCAGTAAAAAGAAGGAATAAAGAAATAAGATAATTTACAGTTATTTTTATCATTTTGCATTGAATTAATTAATTCGTCCATGTTTGTACTATTGTGGTGTTTCTTTTCTTTTTTTCAAATGTACAGAGAAAACTAACAAGAACAATTTTGGAGAAGCTACCTAATAAGATCCCCCCCCAAAAGTATGAACTATTTACAGATAACAATTATTTAATGACAGATAGATGGGTGGGAGTTGTCTCCCCAAAACTTTCTCGCATACTCTTTAATAAACTAATCAGTCAGAGAACGCCTGTTATGGCATTGGCATGCATGCAATAGATACAAAATATTAACTTTTGGTGTGAATTTAAGATTTTTTATTGGACCTCTAGTGGCATCCTTGGCGATACAATGAATGCGGTAAATAGTACCCGAAAATCGAACTCTGTTTTAGACGGGTTTTTCTGAATCGACTGAAGAAAAAAAAGTTTTGATTCATGACGACAATTGTAATCACAAGGATTGATACCAAATTGGACATATTTAAGTAACTGCATTTTTGAACTATAGTTTTTACAAGTTTCTGACAATACAGACCAACAGACAATAAACCCATTGTTAGATTCGGATATCTATATGGCTCTCTATTTTCGTTCTGAAGTCGGCGTATAAACTTGTAATTCGAATAACTGAATAGACGTACTTCCACAGATCAAATTTTACTGAAAATTGATAGAAACCTGCATATTCGGTATAACAAATTTCAACAGTCACAGACAAACGGACATTTTACAAAAAATGTGTTTTTCGAACTCGAGGAGGTATAAAACGTGGTGATTCCTAAAAATTTTGAGTTCGAATTTTTGACAATTACTATATCTTATCTATATTAAGCATACGAGAATGTAAAGAACGAAGATGAAATTTAAATCCAACTTAGCGCGAAAAATCGAGGCTCCGTCGACAAATTCGAAGCTTCTGATCATTTTAATCAAAACCTAAAAAAGTAATATATTTATAAATTTAAATAAGTTTCATAAAAAACAAGATTTAAAAAAACTTGCTGTCTGAATACCAAACACGACTTCAGATGGAAACGCACAAAGCGAGAGGAAATAAAACCACAATAGAGTGAAAATGCAGAAAACGTAATGTTTTTCTTGATGATTTAATCTTTATTACGTGAGTTGAACAAAAATGTCGGCAAACTGTTTCATCTCATCCGATGGGAAGATATGATGACAGAGGAAATATATATATATTCTCTCTTCCTCTCTTAAAGCTTCAGGGATCGAAGCGAAATCATGAGAAATAACACATCGGAATCCGAAAAATAAATAAAGAAAAAAAGATTGAAAAACTTCCTCGCTCTTGATAATTACTTCAACATGACGTCATGAAACATCAAGATCTCAAGTGAATGAAGGAATTAAAAAAGAAAGAAAAAATATCGGTTCGTCTTTTCCCAGAAAGATTGCTAATGATGAGAACGTTTAAGAAAACACGAATCAAATTCCCTTTTGCACAAAAAGAAAAAAAAATCCTGATGTTGATCGGGTTGTTTTAATGGTTGGAATGAAATTACCATATAAAAACATGTCAATTAAATCTTACAAACAAGAATTTCATGCAATTTTTAAAAGTCATTTGCTTCTCTTCCCCGCTTCAAATATATTTAGGGTATATTCTGGTTTGTACGCAAAAAGTGTAATCTAAATATATCACATCACTCTTATATCTCGATGAAAGCCAGTAGTTTAAAAAAATCTATATAAAAAACACACACAAGCCAGTTTTTGTTTATTTACACAAAGATCTTGATAGGCATACAATCTTGTGCTTCCACACCTACGAAAAACTGTTATATAAACATTTATGATCTTGCTTTTATCTTTAAACAATCGAATTGAAAAAACACAAAAAGATAAATTGTATGAAACAACTAAACAGTCAATGTATCATAGCAATTATAAGGTTCTGTTCTGAACATTAAAAAATCAAATTAGAATTTACCCGTTTCACTTTTCTTAAATAATTTGCGTTAATTATATACAGTTAAATAATACATTCATTTTTTCTACTTATATAGAAATCATATTATTAAAGCAACATTTAATTTTTTTTTTTAAAAAAAAGAGAAATGCCTAAAATCAGAACTAATAGTTATAGATTTTTATGAATTGATTTTTAAAAAACGCTACAAAGCCATTTTTTTATGATTAACACGTCAAGAAAAAAAATGACAGGGCAATACAATGTCCTTATCCGTTTTAACCCTCTATGGGATTGTGTAACTCTGAGGTCACATTTTAATTTATCGACATTTTACATAATAATTATATCCTTTTTCTTGAGATGACGCAAAATTCTTAACTCTATGACGCTGCAAACACAAGCAATACTGGTATTCATGACCATTGCTTGGCTCATCCACCCGAAATAGCAAAATAATCGCTGTGCAAACGGTTGGCAGTAAAACGACGCGAAACCATTTGATCCGATTGAAATTATTTGTGCTTTTGTCAGTAATTACCAAACTATGTTTACGGATGCATGTACGTTTATGCCTTGCACCCAATGCAAATTATTTTATGGACTTTCGCATATGAGCTATTATCACACAGAAGTGCACATTTTATAGGGCGGTGTGATTTGAAAGTCGCATAATGATTATAACGCAATAAAATTGTTTTAAAACAAAAATTTTTATTTGTATATTTAGGTTTATAATTTCTGATTTTTCGTTCCCACAATTTTTTTTGGAGTCAAAACGAAAATTCGGCCCGTAGAAGGTTAGTATAGAACTGATATATTTCAAGAATGATATACTCTAATGTAAATAGAAAATCGTTTCAAAAAATCATTTCTTTATACGGATATTTATACTCGCTTTTTATAACAGCAAACAGATATTGATGAAACAATATAGAAACACAAAGGTGGGGAAACTGAATGAAACGGTTAATAAACTTTAGAAGATTTAATTAAAATAATAAAATTTCAGCAAAAAATCTAAACATAAAATTAAAGAAATGTTCTTATACATTTTCTTCAATTATAAATCAAACTCATTTTTTACAGATCATTGAAACTGTTCGAATTTCTAATAGCATAACATAGAGGGGGAGGGGAAACAGAAACAGAATATTTAAAATTCGGCTGCTGTTTCCAAATGAAGGAATACTAAGGAAGAAAAAATTTCCACACCCATTTTCATTTGATATCACGCATATGAATCACCCAATTAAATAAGAGCCGTATTCTGTTTCACCAGTTACAACATATCATTGAATCGAATTTACAAAATACAATAAATCTACATAACATCTCGTTTCGTAAGGGAAACATCCAGAAATGTGAAAAATGGGGGTGGGGAAGCTATGCTCATTTTTCTCTAGCTCAGAGGGTGTGGAAAACCACCGCAGATACAAAACATTCCTTGCGACTTTTATTACAAAAATAAGTACGAAAGGGAGGGGAGGAAAAACGCAGGCAACTACGTCACACCCCATCATACGCATCCTCCTCTCTTTACTTATTTAACAAATCGCCCAAGCTGTTAGTTGCATTTAAATCGCACATTCCAACACTTCAACCTCTAGGGTTTTAGAATTCTTCAGGCACGGACACTTGAGGTTTAGAATTTTTTTTTGTATTTTGAGCTGAAATAAGGTAATTAATGATCCTTTGAATTCAAAACAAATACCACAAAGTGTTCACAACATATCAAATATCTTTAGTTTTTTTAAATCATCATGTGACAATAGGATGTTTTGGTTAGGAGGTTTTTGATGTATCCTAAATTTACCGGCAAAAAATAAATAAAGATTATAGGCTGCCGGAAATTATCGGCTGAAGAATTAATTTTTTTTTCTTGCTTTTACTGGTATTGCTTTTATTATTATGTATGCTTCTTTGAAAGCAGAGGCGTGTTGTGCTCGCGTGTCAACAAAAATGAAATACAGCAATTATTATAAAACCAAATCTTATTACATTATAAATAATATGATCAAGTTTACATCAAAGTATTTTCATTCAAAATCTAGTATCGTTTTTTCTTAACATCCAAACCAAAAGTTCCAAAATATATCACTGTTGCCAATTTTAATTTACAACTATTTACAAAATAATATTTATAATTATTAAATTACTTGTACATTATTTTTAAAGAAAATATTTATGATTTATGTCACAACAGGAGTTTTTTAAAAGGTTGACGTAGAACTATTGCATCATAGTTATTATTTCATGTTAAAACCTCCCGATCTCGAAAACTTTATTTGCCAACTAGAAATATTGAAAGTGAAAGTTAAACCGGTTTAAACTGGTCAATGACTTAATTAAGACAAATATTGACTTAAAAATAATAATGTTCCCACATAACTTAAAATTTGAAATAGTATATTTCATTTTTATATACAAGTTTTGAATTTAAGCTTATTCAAACGCTAGTATGGGTTAAATAAAATCCAAAAATCTAAGCGTATCGAGAAAAATTTAAATTTAATACAAAGATACGTTTATTTTGAAAATGCAATATAAAAAAGTACAAGAATAATATGTTCGACTTGGTGTTTGATGCATATTCTCGTCTACCATTTTTCTTATTTAGGGAGAGAGAGAAATTCTCGAGACAAAATTCAAAACTAATCCAAGGTAAATGTCAGACATCTTGAATCAGCTGCAGACTATATACCACGTATATTTTTTTTAAAAAAAAATTAAGGAGTTTTCTCTGCTTTTCCATAACGTAAAACGCATTTCCTTTTCAATTTTTAATTGCCTCACCCAATGTTTAAAATTTTTATTAAAAATTATGTTACATGTTTGTTGGTCAGAAAATATATTAATTAACGAGTGACGAATTAATAATAAAATAAGTTAGACAGCATGTTTGACCTGCATCAGTACCTATTAAAGAAGGATGGCAAAAAGCGACTGAAGGATTTTTCAAACGGAATATAACAACTATATTTATTTCACTAATTATAACTCACTCAATAAAAACGTATACAGCAATCTCATATAATTTAATTTTTCTAAAAACTTATTTAACAATTATGTTAACCTTTTTAGCAGGACTTATTTCAATTATCTTCAACAATGCGGCCAAATCGAAAATCCACACTGTGTAAACTTGATGACAATGCACTATTTCAGAAATATCAATTGATCCACCACTATTCAATGTAACTTTAATTTTATACAAGTAATACCACTTCATAACGAATTTAAGACAGAACTGATTTCAAAAATCTAATATATACAATCATTTTTTTAAAACTCCTTTTTGTTAGTTTAAACGTTTTTTTTTAAAGTAGTTGTCATTCAATTAAGTTTGTTTAAAAACCTTTTAGAAGATAGGAAGAGAAACGCACGCTTTTCTTTTTCGAATTAAGACACTTCATGAACAACTCTTTTCATCAACTGATGAGACATAATTCATACTTCCGCTTCATGCAAATGAGATACAAGTTGAGAAAAGAAAAAAAAAAAAAGCTACGAACAACCGGCCGATATTTTGTTGCATTTCTGCTGATGAGCGGAATTCGAATAAAAGATAACTCAGATAGGGAGATATGTCTGACCTTGTAAACGCTGCGTTCATGGGAAAATGCTAGAAAACACCAAACAGTACGGAAGGGGTCATTTAGTTCCGAAAGTGGGGTTATAAGGGAAAGGAAATTCCATAGGAATGTTATGGGGGAGGAGGAATGCCTTTCTAAAACTCCGCGTGAGGGGGGCAGAGGGAAAGTAAAGCCAAAAGAGAAGAAACTCGAAAACACCGATTTTTCTACAACCCTCCCTTCAAGGTCAGGTGCAAGGGGCGACATGCAGTCTCGCGAAGTCGCTGCTTTTTCGTAACTGCAGTCTGAGGGATCTCCCATAAATTGCGGATTCGTAGAATTAGAGCATCAGGGTGATAATAGCAACTGGTTCTTTTTTTTCGTTTTATATTGAATCTACGTATAGTGGTTAGATTTCAATAAATAAATGTGAAGTCTAATAGTTTAGTTATGCTTATATTATCATTTATCTTAATCTACCTATTCATGTTTCCTAGTAACTGTAACTTACTTTTTCCACGACTTAAAATTTTCAGTTCATTTATCTCGATTACTATAAATGAATATGGTTTGGAATCCCCCCCCTATTTTCTAATGCCACTTACCTGCTTCCATTATAATACTACAGATACAATGATAATATAGATTCAATATAAAGAGGCATGCCTTGTTCAAAGAATTAGGATGAAATGAGGACGAATTCTGAAGATGTTCCATCCTATTTTATTTTTGATTATCAACATTTATTAAATGATTTTAAATTCAAAAAACGATAGAAATCTCAGTCAGTGCATTTTAACGCCTTCTTAAGAAATTTTCTAAAACAAAACATCAAACATTTTAAATAAATTCAATCTATCCGTGTTTAATTATTTTCTAATCCTTTGAAGTTGAAACTTTAATTTTATAAGAAGTAAAGGACTCTTTCGACCCTTCTCAGGGTCTAATTTCCATAACTTTAATTAATAAATCAAGTTACGATAACATGAAAAATCATGTATTTAAAATAAATGCTCATCTAAAATTTAAATAGTTTTCTTTTTAGCAGATATATAAATTCGGAATCTTTTTGAATGTATATTACTCCTTAGCCCCTTTGACTCTACCTAGCTGGGATGAGAGTGTCGATTAAGTTAAAAGCCACCAATAGAATAGAACTTATAAAAGCTGCTGAAACTCGAAGCTTATACTTAATCTTTAATAATAAACTCATACTTAAAACAACTCATCGAATGCTAATCAATCAAAAGTTTAATCAAATATAAATATTGTATATTTGATCCAAAATATGATTCTATAATTTTCACTGCTACTGTGTCAACTTCTGTGAATCTCTTCCAAACACAAAATCATATCTATTGCCTTTTTTAATTAAAGACATTCCCTGTTCCTAAATACCACAAATAATTTGCTATTAAAATTTAACACCCTTTTCATATGATCTGACATCCATAATAAATGTAAAATTAGGCGCCTAAAATTTTAAAATGGTCAAAGAATTGGATTAAAAAAAATGTTTAATCCAATGTCGTCGACTGCTAAAAATGCAAAATCTACCTACATCTTTTATATAACATCAAGGAAATGGAAGAATAATCATAATATAAGAAACGAGCCAGTTAATTGAATACGATTACCATAACTCTAAAGTTACGGAATATAATTTCAATTCCAAACTTGATCATCTTACTTAAAATTTTATCCATTTAGCTATCGGGCAAAAAAATTGAACTGCAAAAAAATTCATTAAAATTTCCTTCTAAGTCAGTTTTTGTGCTTAAATTCTGTAGGGCGAGAAAGAATTAGCAACTGGTTTCGAAGAATTCTCTGGTAAACAGTATTAAAATATTGCCTTCAAATAACTGGTTTTTATCTCATTATCAAAATGCCTTTCAATTTAATCACAAATAATTAGTCTATGGAAATCCCTCCAAGCATATTAAAAAGCACACAGAATTTTCTTATTCGGAGGACAAATCAGTGGAGACCGGAATGAATAGCTTACTAGAACTTAGAAAAATGCAAATAATTATCCGATTTCTTTGCGAGTTCAGGGATTTTCAAATTCATCATAATGACATAATATTTCAATGATAATGTTAATATTCCACATTTAAAAACGACAGTTAAAAATAATTTAAATTGCTAACTTCCATAAAATATTCTCAAAAGCTATTTCCGCACTGGTATAATTAGTTAAACACCAAAGGAAAATATTTTTAAAGCAAAAAAATGAAAACTCACATTTTTTTTTCTCTCCCTCGTATGTGCTTGATATAAACTAATTGAATCACCCCGATTATTTATCCCTTTGCATTCGGAAATTCTATTTCTTGGATCCCCTCCCCCGTTTGCGAACACGATAACTCAAAAAAGCAACAAGTTAGATGAAATTCGATGCGCAGTCTAAGCATGAAAATTGTAAATTTCTATAAAATTTAAGACATAATGCATATATAAAAATATATTTCATCCAAATACATGTTAGTATGTAAATGTAAAAAAAAAAGACTAACAAACAATGGCTACATTTGAAACATTTCTCGTATACTCTACAATAAATGAACTTAGCTTATTTCTCTTTTATAAACTACGCCTTTGGCACGACAAAAGTATTCAGATTTTAATTTAATTTTATTTCAGATTCTCACATGTGATAGTTCGTGTGTTTTGTACTAGAGTAAGAAAACCGGTAAATGTGTATTAATTTCAAAAGCTGCGAATAACTCATCTTTGATGTGAATCTTTTGCTGAACGCGCGATTTTAGAAGATTTTTACTTTTATTCCTCCGATTAATTGCTAGGACAGTGCAATACTCAAATAACAGAAAACCGAATGTGTATTTTGAATATATATATATTTTCCAAAAAATAAATAAATTTGACATAGAACAAAAACTTAAGAAAGATAGCATAAGAAATTTCATCAATTTACCGCTTTAAATCACTGTGTTTTAGAACCATCGCATTCATATGAAGGTCCACGTACAAACCGACAGATGACAAACCCTTTGAGATTCCGATTTAAAATTTAGAATGAATCTATAATTTAAAGTTTGTCAACCAAATTCCACTTAACTAAATTGCCCTTTTTAAAAAATTATCTCATTCATGCATGCGAAGAACAAATAATGAACAAGATAACTAAATTGATTCGAAATTAATTACGAACCTGCATTTTAATTGCTGAAATATGTATCGATTGTTTATTTTTCCAGTTTAAACTCTCCTTATATATCTCTTGTTCCAATTTTGCAATCGTTACTAAAATACTTCTTATTCATCCACTCAAATATTTAATAAAGAAGTAACTAAAATAAATTTTTTCTTTGCTGACCTAAGTAGGAATTGACAATGATTTTACATCTATATTATTTGTTTTTCTATAGCTTTTTTAAAGATCTGTAATAATGAGGCTCTCATGTAATCAGATACACATTCAATTTCCTATAAGTTGGATGTCATGCAAAATTTGACAATGCACTAATCTGGAGAAAGTACCATATACTATATTCTATACATCTAGATCAAAGCGTTTTAAAGGCACCAAATTCACAGGCAGATATAAATCTGAAGATGCAATAATAAATAAAACATGGAAATGAGTCAAAAATTTCGATTCTGAATTTTTGTGAATCGGCAGTTTTTTTAGAGGGGAGGGGGAGGAGATTTTGCATACGAGAGCTGAAAAATGAGATTTCGAATACAGCATTATCACGGAAAAAGTTTTGTATCAAATAGTGAATTACATCTGTCAAATCGTAGTTGACCTTTCATCCATTTGACTATTTCCGTACATAAAAATCCGATTAAGAAAAAAAAAAAAAGCAACTTGATTGAAATTTGATATGCTGTCTTTTCAAAAAAAAAAAAAAAATAGTCCATATATGTCAATCCAATGTTAAATTGACACATTCAATATTCTTTTTTCCCCCCAGGAAGACGTTTAAAATGCGTACTTATCTTTCCTTGATTATTCCTCGAGACAAATCAAAACACAAACGCCCCATATTGTGTTCATATAGAAAATATCCACAGAAAGATAACTTGCAGATTTTTACCCAAGAATTATATTAACAGATCGTACTTCTACGGTTCATGCATCTTAAGAAATTTAATGGAAGCTGTTTTCGGGTGATTTGCTACTTTATATCAATTTGAGGCTGAGGATTCTGTGAAATTTACTTTCCCAGATCCTCATATTTCTTGAAATTGAAAGGGTGAAGGGTAGGAGACAGCTTATCACTGATGACTTATCTACGGTCATTAAATTCCCAAAATAAAGGCTGAAAAACTCGATAAAATGGCTTGGGCCGGGAAACTTCATTAAGGTTTAATTTCATAGAGGTATCTTTGATATTTATTTTTAAAAAATGGGAGTGTTGAGGAAGGTAAATGACAACTGACATTTTTATATATTTATATAAAAAAGAAGAAATATACACCGTTTAAACTATTTCCTTACATTGTGTTTGGGGAAGAATAAATTGCAGTCCACACTTTGATACATAGCATTTCGTCGTTACAGCTTATTGAGACAATATGTTGAACATTGTTATTAATACGAAAGATAAATTAAAATAGTCGTCTACTAATTTTAATGAACAAACTTAGTTGAGGAATTTCTTGAGTAATTTTTGCTCATAAATATGCAACAGTAGAAAGAATATTATGGAATATACAAGTCTAAGACTTCAGCTGGTGACGCAAATAATAGTTTAACAACAATCGTGACTTAATAGCATCTTAAATTCACCAAATAGTTTTTTCTTAGACTTATAAGGTAAAATAACTTAATGACGCGTTTTTTCGATTCAAAAGTTAAAATAATACAGTATTTCCACACACACACACATTTATATATATATATATATATATATATATATATAAAATTCCAGAAATGTTATTTACTTAAATAGAAGAGAATGGGTCCGCCTTACGAGAAATGGGGTCTGATTAGGAATATATAACTGTAATTCAAATACTATAACATCTAAAGATTTTAAATTAAAGGGACATGTGGTAGTGTATTTCCTTTAAATTTCTGGTATATTTGTAGCAGATGACGTGTTCATTCCTTCATAATATAGAAGCCAACTGAAAAAACGCTATATTCCTCTATTAAGAGGGAGGGCATCAAAAAGCTTTTTGTGACAAGAACATGTAAAAAATTTCCTTTAAAATGTCACATCTTTTTGTAATAATTTTCACATACCCACCAAAAAAACATAGACATTCAACTATTTTATGGATTTGGATCGAAGTATGATATAAATAAAAAAATATATATAATAATAAGCGCATATGCAGCAACAGTTTAAAGAAAAAAGATCTTGTCAGCTTAATATTTTTCTTCGCTTGACTTAAAAGGCAACCAACCAGGGTCAAAAACACGACAAACTTTTCAACTCGATCATAAAATCAAAATCACATTGCTCATTTAAAACGTGCGCGTATCGTATGCTTCCAGTGCGAATGAATGGCCTTGAGGAGAAAAAGAGAATCCTCCCAACCTACTTCAGTTTCAAATCGCTGTCGAGGAGGCATGGAAGGATTTCGGCGTCAAGCGGTCTAGCCCTTCTTGAGCACGTGCCAAACAGGGAAACCGGTTTCCTCGCGCTCTCAAACCACCACAAGGCCCTTTTGTTTGGACTTCCCTTCTCCTCCCGTTTGCCAGCCCAACGGAACAGGGGACGGTCCTAAAAATAAAAGGACCTCCTTCCCCTCCCTCGGAAAGTCCAGGATGGACCACGCCGCTTGTTCAATGGCCATCGTTTTCAGAATGAAGTGCTTTGTGCCGAACTCACTGGTAACCACTACTCGACTGTTCAGGCATGCGAAAGTGAGAAGAGAAATTAAGTGGACGATAACTCAAAAATATGAGTGAACGTCAGAAACTAAAAGGCGCAGAAATATTTGCAGCAACTTGGATTTAAAGATGAAAATAAAACACGAAAAGAATGCATCTTCGAAAACAAAGATGCTACGAAACAATGTTTGCACTGTTACATATTGATTTATGTGAATCCTTTGAATAAAACAAACTACCGATTCAAAGAAACACTTGCAGAATTAATCAAAACCAAGCTAAGAAAAAAAAATTAAAAACCAGATTGAGAAAGTGAATTTTAAGATGTTCTTAATTATTTCATCTTTTAATTAGTTCTAGAAAAAGAAAAGTTAACTCTAGGTTTTAGTTTTAAATTTAGATATCCTTTGATTCGATTGCGCATCCATTTTTAACTAAACATAATTGATCTTAAGAACAAATTAAAGAAATAGTTTTCCCGACATTTGTTTTCCTAGTGCACTTAATCGAATTAACATTCTGGACATGAAACTGCAAAAAAAAATAGTTCATATAATTTTAATTTTTAAATTATTTCTTAAAATTTTAATTAACAATTAAAAAACTGATATTTTATAATTATGAAATAGTATACTCTCAATAAGAAATTCGGGATTTCCAACATTTTGCAAGATTTTTTTAAATCAAGAAATATCTCTGAAATATTACAATTCTTATAATTCAATTAAGCAGAAAACATTTTGTGAAATGCAAAAAATAGGGAAACACAAATAAAGAATCTTTCCAAGTAATGCCTAAGATTTATCTTTTGCACTCCATGCAAGTACTTTTTGACCATGCATCTTCCACAAGAACCACACGACGATAATTCATAAACGATATATATAGCATATCGTACTACAGTGGAAATTTAGCATGTTAAAATATATAAGTAATATATTCGCATATATGTTTTTTTAAACCATTCTTGATGAAAACATTTTACATTTACCTTTTTACTCAATATTTAAGAATTTTTTAAAAAAATATTACATATTAACAAGCAGTACAACATGAACACTGAGTAATAATGATGGATATATAATATTACCTAATCTGAATAATGTTATCTAATCTGAATTCAATTAAAAAAGATTAAAAGATACAATGGAATAACTTTATTGTAAAAACAAGGATAACCCAAACAACTAAGTTGAAAAAGACCGACTGTTATCGCATTGTGTGTTCTGAAATACTGTCAGTCTTGAAGCAAAATATTTGTTGTATGGCATCCTTTTGTACGGAATCCTTCTAAAAGCGAAATACTAGCATAACAAATCAAACAAAGCCGTGTATTTAAGTTATCACAGAAATTCGAATCCACAATTATTACTTTAAGCAACGGCAGTGCCGTGATGTTTCAGAGTTCCGCGGTATGACGAAATAGAGCTAATAATGGATAAACTGTAGTAATAATGGACCAATAAATGTAGTATAAATAAAGCTAATAATGGACCAATAAATGTAGTATAAATAAAGCTAATAATAGAATGTAGTAATAATGGACAAAGTGCAAAAATAATGGACTAATATATACAGTATAAATGAAGCTAATAATGGACAAAATGGAGTGACGAGCACCTCCGCATCCTAATTTGGAATAGCAATTATATTTTGTAAGTTTAAGGGAAGGATAAAAATTAATTGAAACTTGTCTCGCGCATTGAGCTCTAATAAAATTTGGCAGAGCGCATATTTTTAATGGCATAATTATTAATATAAATAACAGATATAAATAACAGATCGAAATGTCTTACTGAGCTATTCCGATTACAATCACTAAAAGAATTGCATCATAAAAAAATATCTATTTAACAGACAAAGATATATTTCATTTTTTAGACATATCATAGACTAAAGGCTATGATTTCTTGAATTTTTTTTCTTTGATGCCAACATAGATGGAAACATTTGGCAATCTCACATCCGCCAACAGATTCAGCAACGATTTTAAAATTGAAAAAATAAACAAGAAAACGGACAGTCAGTTAATGAAAATGAAACAGAAATTAACTTTAAAATAATTATTTGAATAAATTAAAAGCTTTGACATTAAAAATGATTCCCTTAATTTATTTTATCATTTAAATCTTAGAGAATTCCCTGCTTTGAGTAGCGTCTCACAATTTAAGAAACCTTGTGATAGAAATGAAAAATAATGGTTTCTCGAATTCCGACGGAAAACGAAGATGATTAGCGATCCTAACAAATAATGCGAATATCCTCGGTCCAAAGCGAACTTTTTTCGATTGTGTACCTACAAAAGACTCTTCTGAAGTATGTAGACCGTCCTCGTGTTCCGAGAACGACACAAATATCTCGTTCTTCCATCCCCGCGGCCCACGCAAGCATCGAGATGAGCGCAAACGATTCAACTCCTCTTCGATTACGTTACGAAACATCGCCACTCATCGAGGTTCTTTCTCTTCCACCACACATCGATTCCACGCCCTTTTGCGACTTTTTTTTTCCTTCGTCTTTTTTTTCATCGTAATTACAGAGAATGGCATCTCCGTTTCGAATTACCTCAGTAATCTGTTAACAGATTATTTGTAACTACCACCGATGCCATCGCGAAGAAGAAAAGTCCACCCATTCAACAGTAGGATGCGTCCATTCCATTTCAATGAACCACAGAGATCAAGGACCGATTTGAACAGTCGATTCTTATTCGCTATTTTTGGTTTATCGCATTTCGAAATTTCCAGAATTCAACCGTATAAATGGAGGAAGTCGAAGTTTCGGCCCAATTAGGGAAGAGCCATTGATAAATTGAAATGAATGGTATGGTATATATTTGTTGCTGAAATTAAATAACTATTGATGTAATCTTAATCATAATTGATTATTATACAACTTTATTAACCCTTTTCACTCCGAAAAATAATTAGAAGCAAAATTATTCGCCTAATACAAAGATTTTGTTTATTGCTATAAAAAATTAATCTACATTTCTTAACCATATGTAGGCGTTTTTAACAACTAAATTTGAAAAATAAATAAAACGCCAAAATGCACAATCTTGGATGGTGAGTCAGAGGCCCCATGGGAGTGCAAATGGTAAATAACTAGTATTGATAACAGTATAAATGCTGTAAATTATTTGTCTAAAATTTACCAATGATTTTTGTCTAAAAAAGTATCGTTAAGTTAAGGCAAACTATCTTAAAGTTAAACTAAACATCGTGGAGTTTGATGCCGATAAAAGAAAGAGAGAGAAGGATAAATTGAAATCAGTTTATCTAACACTATTTAATATCTATTTTATTGCAATACCATCTTCAACTCTGAAAAAAAAATCTATTAACGAAAAGGTACAAAATTCTTCTAAAAATCGCTATAATATTTTTGAAATTCCGTATTTAGCTTTAAAAACTTATTTACCCTTCGTTTATCCTTTTGCCAAATTAAAAAAAAAGGTGAGATTAAGATTCCATTTTATAAATAAATCAGAAACTTATAATGAAAAGTTACCCGTAAAGTTAAAGTTCTTACTCATTTTAAAATAATAAATTCTAAAAGTCAGTCTCTACCCCCTACCTAAATGGAATAAATACCCAAATTTTAAGAAATCATTTGGTTTAAAGAGTATTTAATTTTTATCTTTAAACGAAAAAGAAATGAAATACGATCATATCATAAGGAGGGTACAACTTTGGCTTACTTAAAAAGAGAGAGAGAGAGAGAGAATACTACATAAAATGTTTCCAATCTATTTAGCAATTAAAAATATACGAATTCACGAAAAAAATTAACCAAATCTAACTTGATTTTGATGGTTTGGTAATCAAAATTCAAAAAATCAACAAATACTCTAATTTAAATGAAGTTATTTAACATGCAAAAAATTTCTGACCGAAGTTATATATATATATATATATATATATATATATATCTTAATCAAATGAGCATAATTGAAGAATTCATTAATAAAATTGTTAACTCCAAATTTTCCCACCATTCACTAAGCTTGCGATCACGTGCTACTAAACGCCAAAGCACTCCAGAAAATTTTAAAAAGTAAGAATACAGTAAACTATCGGAATAACGTATCACACAATGTTTGAATGAACAATAGGCCACAGATCAGCTGAAAATTAAAGCCAACGAATCTAACAACAACTTTCTTAACCACATTGATAATCTAAACAGCTTAACTGTGGCACGCATGTTTTGCCATCCCAACCAATATCGTCCCCACCTGAATGTTTTACCTTCAGCTTTGTCTCACTCCCCATTAAAAAAAGCAATAAACTCCGGGACATTTCCAAGAAATGGTGCAAACTGCAAATAGTTGGTGCCCAACACCAATGCAGGGGACGCACCTGTGTCCTTGGGTCAAAGGTGAGATGCTCGGACAAAGCGCCTTTGTCCGCTTTCCCGAAGCTATAGAAAGCACCTCCTCCGATCGGAGTTCCGCCCAATGCAATCATTCATTCTTTGGGGACTAACTGTCCAAAATGTTACAAAATCTCTCCACCCTAACACTCTGTATTCAAGACTAAAATCGTCTTTAAAAAAACTTAACCATGCAAATAAATGGTACAATACTGTTGTTTTAGGAAAACACATAATTCACTTTATTGCTTTATTAAAACAATAAAAATGAAATCTACGATCGCAAATTCGAAGTTATCAGAGAATATTATTATTTTTAAAGTCATTATTTTGTCTTAATTTAAGTCATTAAGTAGTTGAAACCAGTTTGAAAAAAACAATATTGGTGAAAGCAGATCAACCTTTTAAAAATGCATCTTTCATCGAAGCATACATAATAATGATACAATACTAGTAAAAGCAGGTAAAAAAAAGTATATTCAATTAAAAAGGTTGATGAATATTGCTATTTATGCTCATTGCCTACGCGATTTCTAGCTTCAATTATTCAGAAACCCCTAATGAAAACAATAGCATGTTCTCTCATAATAACTTTTGGTTTACCGTAAAATAACGCACAATGCTGTTTCCAATAAAGTTCTGCACATTTAAATAGTCTTTTCAAAAACAACTTTCTTATTAAAATGGACAATGCAAAATTAAAAGGAATTGAAATTTTAATAGCAACATTATTTTTTTCACTGTTCTGAAAATAGAAATGATAGAATTTAAAAAAGCGGATTGATTATTTACTGTTTGTCTTATGGCCAAGGAGAAACATTTCGAGAAACAATTTTCTTCGATATTTTTATTTATTTTGTATCGGTTATCAAGGGGAGGAGATATATATGGTAAAATATTAAAAATATGTGAATTCCAAGGCAAATTCTGTTAAGTTTTTTTTTATCTAACTTTATAAAATGTAGCAGAATGAGAAAATAGTGCAAGATCTATACTGGTGCATCGGTACACACAAAATTAACGGTTCAAATTAAATACATAGTAGATTCAACCTACAAAATAACTACCATCGGATTGAACAGTAAGAAACTTGCTTGTTTATTCGTTAAAAAAATAACGCAATCACTTTAAAAATATGTGTCTGAAATATTAAAAATATATAACAAAGAACTCGCATCTTAATTTAGTTCATATTACAATAAATTAATGGTGCATTCTTAGTTAAAAACAACCCAAAACTAGGAGGGAAAAAATTCCTAAAATATAATTGGTTGTCTTGGTTTCTTAAAATCGTATTTTCACTAGGATTTTTTTTCTTTACTCTAAACTTCTAATAAAATCTCTGAAATATTCCTCATTTATTATTATAAACAAATAAAATTTGATCCATTTTATTCGTATCAAAGATCAAAAATTAAAAGTTAATGAAAATTTCAATATAAAATATCTTGCTCGTTGTATTTTTAAGAAATAATTATGGAATCTTTTTTTTTTTTAATTTTAAATGCACGAATTTTTTAAGCAGCAATAAAAATTAAATTAAAAAAATAATAATAAAGAACTATAACCACAGAAAATGCATCAAATTACTAAAGATGGAAAAAACAGGATGACAATATAACATAATAGATAACCAATTTACCTCTGTTTTCATCCAGAAATCTAATACATATTTTCAATTCCAAGCCAAATAATAATAATATACCCGCCAAGGTTTGAATTTAATAAAGCACTTCGAAAATTCTTTCTAAAATTGGGGGGTTTTGTTCAGTACGAGCATTGCAAAACGATTCTTTAAAAAAAACACTTTTTTTACATCAATATAAATTTTTGATGCAATTATCTTTCAATTAATTTTAAAAATTCATTTGCCGGTTCATTTGTCGGCTGTCAAAATAATTCGCGACAATATTTAGATCTTTATAGAAAATGGAATTTCCAAATGCTATTTCTTTGAAAATAAACAATTTTTTACACCTTATAGCATTATAATTGTGATCATTTTATAAAATTTTTCTCAGTTTTAGTAAAGAATTTTAAATTATTAATTCTTTGGAAAAGAAGAAATTATTTAGAATGTATATTAAAACGTGTCTAGAAATACCTGATGTTCAATTTTACAAACAAAACACCATTTTTGGAATTGTCACCAAAAAATCGTTAAAAAAACAACTTGAAGAACGAAAAACATTCTAACCATAAAATCTGGATATCACCATCTAGTACATCCATCCATTAAGCATCGAAAAGGTGAAAAAGCAATTTAGGAGAATATCTTAAACATAACCTAAAAAGTATTTTAATGTTGTATCAAAAATATTCGCTGAAACTATATGTTTACATATCTAAGCCTAATCTCCGCCATTTTGAATATGGCAGATAATTTTTTTAAAACACTGTTATTTTGACAGAAATCGTAAGTTCCGT
>JAOUZG010016704.1:3798433-3810545 GCA_026289955.1 Argiope argentata | reverse complement strand
AACTGATATCAAATTTGTTGTTCTCGTTTATATATTTTAAAGAATATATTTAGCACTTCTAGAATCAATCAATTTTAACTGTAAATGATTAATTCCCATACCTTAACCCATATTTTTAATTCTTGCCTTTCTTTAAAAAGTAAGTATTTTCCAGAAAGGGGAATCAATAACTCAATTTGAAATGAAACAAAATTAGCAACAACAACAAAAATTAACATTGGCAATAATATTTTTCTCCTCTCTCACTCACTCACTTCTCTTGAATATTAACAATTAACACTTTACAGTTCATGATTGTTGAACTTCACAAACAAAGCTATTCAAAGAGGTGACAATTACAGAAGAAAGGCTAACAACAATGCTTTCATATTAGCTATTGATTGAAAGAATGCTTTATTTAATTGCTATGCATAATAGAAATATGCCTGATTCCATTTTTTTTAAAACTGTAATTCAACAAATGCTGCCATTATATTCTGCAAAGCTAAATGTGAACTGAATCAATTAGATATCTCCTCTTCCAGCAAGATTATTTCATTAAGTAAATTATAATTTTATTATTTCAATTCTATAAAAAAGATTCAATAAGAAGATAAACAATTTTTATTTCAAATTTTTTTAATTATTATGTACATAAAACATTTAAAAAAATTTCTTCAAAAACTCATTAATATTTGAACAAAATTCTTAAAACATGGAAACATTTTGTCCTGGGAAAGGAACAAAATTCATTCCTTTCCCAGTTCATTTCATTATTTGAAATTACACTAATCTGCAGTAACAAATTAAACGACATGACCACAGAATTTTCAATACCAAAAAAAGAATGTGCAAATGCATTCTAAAATCAGACATTGTTAAGCTTATTTCTACAATATAACAATGAAATCATTATGGAAATCATGATTTATTAATGATGATTTTAGTTTAATCTCAAGCAAATAAAACTCAATGCTGTTACAACAAAATAAAATTTCTCAAAACATGCAGATATTAAAATGATTTGGAATTAAATGCTCAAGTCTTTTGTTAGGTTTTAGCATCAAACTTATTTGTAGTTATTAAAAATTTTAAGAGAAAATAAGTTAATTGGCATTACTATTAATCTTGCTAGTATACCTTACATTAATATTCATAAAAGGTGCCTCGTAAAAAAAAAATTAGGTATGCTTTTTGAGAGTATATTATGCATATTGTTTTTTGAATAGATATGAAGCTTGGAAATTGAAGGAAACTGTAACATGTGAGTCTTTGGCGTTGAAGTAATGTATAAAAAAAATGGGATAACTAATAAAAAGGAATGCTATTTTACAATAACACGGCAATTCAATATTTGTGAATAATACAAAAAGTTATATTGCTTCAGGCAGTAAATTTGCTGAAAAGTTTTTTTAAGTAATTGAAAAGTTCGATTCTGCTATTGCATCCTATCTGTTTTCATGTATTTGTCTTATAGCATCTAACTTAAAATGTCGTTAAACATGAAAACAAAGTATTGTCCCATTGCAAACATGTATCCTATTAAATCTGCATTGCAGATTTTATGTGCTTCGAGTTTTTTTCTCCCTTTAATCAACTGATAATTGAACCATCTGTAATTGTTTTTTATACCACTAACACTCCATGATCCATTTCAGAAATAACATCCTCCCCTATATAACTGATGTACCTTTGAAGCATGCATTACTATAAGGCATTCTGTATAACTGGAAGAATATTGTAACTTGGAAACTTTTACTGAATAATTCATTTCATACTAATTTTAATTTGGAAAGGAAGTATTAATACCTAAATTATTACTCATTAAAAGTGTGCCAAGTTTTGCAGAAGATTTATGGATATTTACAGCAATAAATATTAAATAAACTAATTAATAATAAATTCAATAAACTTAAAATCTTTTTTATTTAGCCTGATAGCAAAAAAAAAAAAATTGTTTTCATTTAGCTATAAAAGTCCTATGCAAAGCCAGCATTTATCATGCAAAATAACTTACAGTCAAGCAGCTTAACATAGACTTATTTTATTGCACAATGTAAATATTGTAAGAGAATGATTATTTGTCAAGCCAAACTAGATTTCTAAATGGAAACAATTCAACGTTAAAGCTAAAAGTTTATACATAGTATATATATATAAACTGCAAAGCATAAGATTTCTCTAACTTCTTTTCTTCAATTATTTAAAATTTAAAATTAACATTAGAAGACTGTATTTATTGCTCTTGCTAAGAAATCATAATTTAAATCTTTATCTGTATCTTTAAGCAATGCCAAATATTCTTAAATCAAATATTACACAGGTTTGAAACTAAAAATGACAAACTTCAAGAAATGGCAAATTGTAACAAATACAAATACCAAAGAATAAAATAAATACAATTGATAATTAAGACAAAATTAATCCAAAATTATTAGGAACAAAGAAAACTAATTGATTTCAAGAATGTTTAAAAGGATTTCAAAAATGCTGAAATTTGCTTTTCAATGGAAATATGTCATGCCTATTAGATCCATAAAGAAAGAAGCAAACAGTCATTTAAATAAAAAATTAACTTTAGCTTCTGACTTGGAATAAGAAAGGTTTTAATCATAAAATTCCAACTTAAATAGTTTTTAATAACTTTAAGTACAATATTAATTTTTTAAATTTTTTTTTCTGTACTTCTTATACTTACCAATAGATTTTCACAACTGTTGTTAAAAATAGTACAGCTTAATAAAATTTTAAATGAGGCATTTCTTTTAGAAATCATTTTTTAAAAAAATTATGACAAAATTCTACGTATTATCCTTTGCGTATCTCTTTAAAAAGATAATATAGTAGAAACATTTATACATGGTTTTCTATAGGAAATATAGGAACTACTATTAATTATGTAATTAATATTATTAATACATTACTTACAGTAATAAAAATATTTTATTCTGTTATCTTTGTTCCTCTAACTTAAAAAGGAATTTAATCTTCAAACTAATTTAAAAGGAAATTTAAATTAATTTTAGAATTAAAATATCGAAACTTTTACAATATGAGTAATTTTATGAAAAAGTATTAAAAAATCAACATTTTTATAAAAGGGAAAAAAAGAATTACAGATAAAAGAATATAAAATATTTCACAAAGCCTTTTCAACATCTATAACATTAATATTTAAATATAAAATCAAAGTCAATGCTATAATAAAAATCCTATTCAATTTTTGGAATAAATTATTTAAAATTATGATGCACCTGAAACTAAATTTTCAATTATAATAAAATTTAATATATTTAATAAATTTTATTTGTACAAAATTAATATTACAGCCTTACTTTAAATAATAAAATCGCACATTGGAATAATTGTAAAAAATATTAACTGTACTGGTAAACTTATTATAATTGTTACTACATAACAAAACTGATACATGCATATATATTAGTTAAATTTATAGAACTAATATCAAGTAAACAATTCTAAATAAATAAAATTTAAACTTCCTAAAAATAAAATATATTTGAGTTAATAAAAAAATAAGTTGCTTTTTAAAATTATTTTATATGGATGGCACTAAAAACAGATTACACTAAATCATTCACTTTTTCGAAATAAAGTTCCAAAAACGCCGAAAAATATTAATTTTAAGATTTTAATAGAACTCTACAAACTATAAAAGTAATCATCATGAATATATTGACTACTAAAATCACATTACAGGAAAACAAACACATAAAATAATCAACATCAAGAACTTTTTTTTAGATGTAAACTATTTCCGGAAGAATAACATTAACAAAAAAATAAATGCGACGTGAAAAAGCAAAACAAACAAAAAAAAAACATCTACATCTCTAAGAATAATATTTAAAAATATATACATATTAGGAAATTTAGAAGTACACACGAAGCCATTTTGTCTCGGGTACCGAGAATATTTCTCATTAGAACTATTCAATTTAAGTTCATATATCATTTCCTAGTTTGTTTACATCGCAATGACTGAAAACACGTGGGTCGAAAATTAATATTAACTGTACTTACCTGCTGAATTCCATTATTGGCAGTAAACTGTTGATAACCCAACAGATTATTATTACTTGGAATAAGATTTATATTATTATGGGTCCAGTCGTTAGGACGGACCCCATTGCTTGACCCGCTCGCGTAGCAGGTAGCATACATATTCGAACGCGGCGCCACGCAGACTGAAGGGAACTTACGAGTAAGGAGGAATGCAGCCAGGAACAAGTCGAAGGTTGAGGACGATTTCCAAAATGGGGGAAAGAATGAGAAAATTTACGCGCCAAAATCTTCGCCAAGGAAGAGATTCAAAAAGAATGTTACAGAAGCAATCGGGACAAAATGATGAAATCGGAATGAATTAGTAGTAACTCGGAAATAGGAAGCTAACACTGTTTCGTATTTTTGAGAATTAAATTTCTCATATTGATTACTGAATGGTCTTTAATATTTT
Source organism: Argiope argentata (assembly GCA_026289955.1). NCBI lineage: Eukaryota > Metazoa > Arthropoda > Arachnida > Araneae > Araneidae > Argiope > Argiope argentata. Next base: position 3,806,089 of record JAOUZG010016704.1, on the reverse strand, counting down.
AATAAATGTAAAATTTAAAAAAAAACTATTTTTATTTGTTTAGCATGATATTTTTTTAGTTACAAGTTATTTGTAAATTGTGACGGGAACTTGTTCAAACACTTCTACAAAAAGAGATTTTTGGATTTAGGCGTACTAAATTTGGCATGTAGTTATTTGTCCAGTAATAAATGCTCATTACAAGAGATTTTTCAAGATTAGATTTTATAACTAATTAAAATTAATTGAAATTTTATAGTTTTCTCCTCGGTATCTTGGGCATTAGATATCTCAGGCATATAATAGAATTAAAGCCCATTCATTTTAAAATTTAAAAAATTAGCTTTTGGGCGATACATTTTATTTTCCTAAATTTTTCTATTTTTAAATTTTTTAAATATACTTTATAACAATACTTTTTACAGTTTTAGTTACTATGTTTAAGGATATGCGCTGCGACAATATTTAATAGTTTTTCTCATGAGCGTTATCATTGTAATAATTGAAAGTAAACTTTTTATCAAAACAATTGATCCTAAAATATAACCATGCACTAATGTTTCGAACTAAAGGTTCGATCTCTTAAATTTTCTAATAACTAACATTGATACTACAGATTAACTAATGAGTCCATACCAAATTAAAAACTTAATAATATTACAAAATGGAATAATAATAGATGACCATGGGAAAAAAATTGATTCTATAGGGGACTGTTACAAATATAAAACCATAAAATTAGCAAAGCATTTTTTTTTTTTTTCAAAAATTATTCGATAACATATTTGTTTTCCGACATTTATTAAAATTTTTTCAAAGGAATGCCCATATTTTGAATCTCAAATTTTTTTAAAAAAAAATAGCAAACATTTCTTGGGGGAAAAAGGGGAAGGGAGGGGAAAAAAGTAAAAATCCTGCTAATTTGTAATGTCTTTTAAAACAGCAGAAATTTTTTAATCAACATAAAACTATAGTAAAAATAGGATGAAATCTGCACAATACTCATTACATTTCTAATTTTACTAAGGTATTGGTCAGAATAATACCTGGTTTTTGATAATATTCCTTGCATGTAATTTTCTTAAAGCGTACAATTAAAGTATAAAATAATAATTCTTGACCAGTACAATTTTCATTAAAAACAAAGAATATCGGAAAGCTTTAATTAAACGCACAAAACTCAAATTTTTCACATATCACCTTATCATGCATGCAGATTTGCGTATTTTTTGGTATATATAGTTTGTTCGCAAAAATGCATTAAAAATCTTTTTTTAAGATAATTACTTTTAGCATAAGAAATAAGTAATGACGAATAATATTTATAGTTATCTTCTATACATTGCATTTTTCCCCTATAGTATAAATGTTATATTAAAAAAATAAAAATGCGCTCTGTTAGCTAGTTTTGCAGAATTTAATATAATAAACCGAATTTTTTTTATAGAATCGATTTAGAAACATATATATATATATATATAAATTATTCTTCTACATATTTAGATTTAACAAGCAAATTATAGCATTAATCTAAATTTAGTCAGCTTTGAAATAAAACCAGAAATATTAAGACGAAATATCAGAGAAAACTAAAAAGATGCGTTGCATAAAAGCAAAACACGTTGAAGACATCTAAAAATGCCCGAAACAACTGTCTACCTGAAGTAGAACTTTACAAATAATTTCTGGGAAAACCGTGAAATACATAAAAGTTTTAATTAAAATACTTCTCAACCAAAAATTCTAAGAGAATCCACTGATCGCCAAAGACGGCCAGTATTCAAAATGATAAAGAAAATATAATAAATAATGACACGAGACAAAATCATCAAATTAACCATTACTGCAAAGCAAAAGTCAAAAATTAAAGATTTGGGAATTTTCAGTCGTCATATTCAATCAAATCGCAAACAAGTTAAGTTTCAACAACAAAACTGGATTAGAAAGTGTAATTAAAATTTCCATCTCACTTTAATTCAACGGTAAGAAATCGGGAAAACTTTTAACTGGAAGATTACAATTACTTAAGAATTATGAACTAAGAATTCACTGATTTATCATGTTCAGTGGCAAATATTATCAAATTTAATAATTTAACTGATACGTAGGCATTTTTAATATCATAGTTCTAAAATATTCAAGGTCCGGTTATATTATTTGCTAACTCTATATGGCAGCATAAAGATGCCACAGCATTGAATTATTTACCGGTACACACAGAATTGCTATTTATTCTATTAACAGCAGATACAAAATGAAATGAAAATGTGAAAACCTCATGAAATTATCCATAAGAAAACTTTTACAAGAATCTCTCATTTCAATTATAGAATTAAATACTACTAGCTTGAGTAGTAAGGATCAAAGGATTAGTTTAATGGTTCTGTAAAATAACATATGGTAAACATAGATCCACCAGCAAATAATAGATTGTTAATAGCAGTTATAAATTGATAACAGATATAGGTTGTTAGAGACGATTAATGATCATAATGAGATACCCAAAGAATAATTTCCCATCTTCTTATCATAGTTTGGCCGATGAAGTACTCCCCAGAAGAAAGGAGTTGTCATTGGAAGATAAATTACTGCTGCTCCTGATTTATTCATTTATTTAATTTTATTACCCCCCCTTCGGTTTGTTTATTTCTTAAAAAAAGTATAGACCTATTTGAAAAAACAACAATGTTCAAAACTAATCGAATTTCAAACCACTACACATGGGAGAATAAGCTTGAACACCTTTGTCCTGTTTTCAAAGAAACAGACTTTTTTTAATCATCTATTAAGAAACTGATATTTAAATATCCTTCTATTTTACAGTAAATAATTCGCGATCAATCCCATAAAATTGCATAGAGCTCCTAAGAAAACAGAAAATTTCCAAACATCAAAGTTAAATATATTTATAAATTCTGTCAAATAAAAAGCAATATTTGAATTGAAAGTTTGAATAAAAAGTAACATTGAACGCTTAAATTCATTACACATATTTTTTTTATTTAGAATAAACTTAAATGCTTTAATCAATGTTCTCTTCCAATTTGTTTTCTTTGAAATGACTTTCGATACTTTGAAGACGATCTTTTATAGAATAGTTTTCGCTAATTCAAAAAACACGGCTTATTAAATCCTAATCTATAACATATTCTCCAGTTCTAAAATTATGCATGACATATCATGACAATAATCTAAATATTTGAAACAGGGGATGACAGCCATTGTTGCTATAAATCCCAATACCTTACTTCTTTCAAATTCATCATGATAATAACATATATAACGACAAATCCTTGACATATTAAATTTATAAAATATATTTTCTACTAAAAAGTTCAATGACAATGTGTTTCAACTAATAACAATAAAATTTTTAAATAAAAAGAATTAGAAATCAGTTAATTTAAACTTTTACATTACCCATAGCTTTGATGGAAATAAATTCGGAAATATTTCCTAATATAAAGATTTTACCATTATACTATATTTCAATCTCTTTTAATCTCTTCAGATTTCACAGTTAGAACTAAAATCAAATAGTAATATTTTGTTTTTTTGAAAACGATTTTATAAAATTTCAAATTGCATAAAATGTTTTCAATTTCTGGAACGAAATGTTTCTTTAATAAATTTATTTTGAAAACTATTTAAAATCGTTTTCATTTATATTTATTATCAAATAATGTATTATTTATTAAAGATATAAAAAACAAAATTCTATTTATGCTTAAAATTATCGTTCTCTCTAGTTTATTTATTGCTGCAATCAGCTTCAAAAATCCCACGTTCTATTTATAATTAAAAGCAAGGCAAATGGTCTTCATTACGAATAAATTTAAGGATTTTTTTTTCTATTTTGATTTTTGAACATAATATTTGTTAACAAAAAATTTTATTAATTTTTATAATGCATGTTGCACGCGCATACTGATGAAGAATGTATGATTTTCCTTTTTCACCTAATACAAGATAATACCATGCATTAGAATTGTAACACTTTAAATTTCGGAGAAAAAACTAGCGCACCTGCTTACAAAAAGAGTTCATTATTATAGAATTATTTCACACCTACTTAACACCCACAAGATCATTCATCAAAAATAAAATGAGTCAAAGGAAGTCATAACTTGTGATTAACGGGGTTCACAAACATGCTACAATATATAATGTTTTTTTTTCCTCCTTCCGCTTTTGTCTTATTTATAATTTAATATAATAAGATTAGATGGAAAAAGTTAGAACAATGAACAAATCTTATTATTGTTTTTTTGTTATAAATTATAATTGCAATTAATTAGAATTTTATTAATTTCAGTGAATTTAAAATGGATTCACCTCCTGTTTTTTAAACTGTCACTTCTCATGACATCATGTAGTAAAAAAAAAAGAATATAAATAAATTCAGAAACTGCTGTACATAAAATATCAATATTTATAAAGGAATTTTTCATTAAAAAAAACTCAGATATTAATTGCAACCGAAAAATTGAATTGAATTTTTAATTATTTTTATAGGAATTTTATGGAATTTTATATAGCTTCTTTAATTTCAATTTCATTATTTACATACGTCTAACTCAATTAAGAAAGTATGGAAACATTAATGACCTTTCCAACTTTTTTCATATGAGGATTAGGAAAATGAGAATTTCATATGAAGTTTAGAAAATATAATCAAGAAATATTCGACAAAATCAAAATTTTCGGAATTACCAAAGTTTTTTTTGTTTTGAAAATTTAAACATCGAATAAATAAAAAAGCGAAAAAAATATGAACACTTTTGAAATGAGTACATTTTTATCATGTCAGAACATGATGTTGTTTTTGGGATGAGATTTTTCGCGTCAACAAAAATTCGTAGGCGAAAAATAAACATTTTATTATCCACAAGAGTATCTAAAAAAATCAGCTTTTAATAGCGCCTTGCCATCACATTTATAAAAGCTCTGATTTTTTTTAAAAAATAAGATAATGACTGCAGCAAATAAAATTTTAAAAAATGTCAATTTGAGCACACGATTATACGAAATGAAATATATAGGAAATGTGATATTTTTTTTAAACAATAAATAAGGGACAAAGTTTTTTTGGATCGTTTGCAATACTCAAGTGACTCATTCAATGAAACGATTAAAATGAATGAAAATATCATTTAACTTGCACGGGCACGTGGTGCTTGGCCGTTCAAGAAATTATGTCCCGACATGATACATTGAAATATGTATAGTAGATTTCATTTTAATCTTTATTTTATATATAAATGACCGTATTACGATTTTGCATTTTATTTAAATGATATTATGACGAGAAGGAGGGTGAAAAGATAAATATCATCAGTATAGATTTATCTGTTATTTTTTAAATTAAGACACGTTAACAGAATTGTATTTATTGTTTAGCCACGCTCTTAATAAATGCACTTATCAGTCCGAAATCGAAAATTAGAAGGCTAATCTTTCAAAATTGGATTTATTCTCCATAACTCACGTTCAACTACGTTATTTAAAATCAAGTTTACAATTTTAAGAATACATAATAATAATGTTGATGAATATTGCCATCTATGCTCATTACTTACACGACTTCGAGCCCCAATTATTCACAAACCCCTAACGAAAAAAATATATTGTTCTCAAATGATAATAAAACAATCCGATTTTCTAGAATTAACCGATTTTTGTAGACAGAAGCCTGAATACTTCACCCATGCCTCCCTTCCTTACGTCCCCTAAGAAGTTCTAAGAATTGTGACAATCCATTCTTCTCAAATAAGAAAAGAGTGCAAGGACAAATATGCGCAACGAATCGAGTATCTTGAACAACAATGTTATCTGCATTCTGAAAGATTGAACATTATCCAGAACTAATTGACAGTTTCAGTTAAGCATCGTAGTAAAACCGTGTAATGTGTTTGGTTCTATCCCTATAGAACAGTGAGATATTACTGTCGTTTGGCAAGGGATTCTAAAATTCTCAGCGTTTTTGCGCATGCGTTAGGATGGGTTTAATTCGTTGACATAAGAAGAAAGTAGAAAGAAAAGGAATATCCACATTCAACAATAAAGCAAATTCGTATTGCTCGCAGACTGAATTAAAATAATACGGTTAGAAACGACACGATATTCACATATACGTGAAAAAGAAAAAGATCAAACAGGATGAAAGTCAAGGTCAAAGAAGAATGAATTCCGGAAATGCGCTCACCACTTTCTCACCTTAATGAGATAGAATCGTCGAAAAGTAGTCATCCCCCCAATACTGAAATGGACAGTACAAAGGCACTGTGTCCAGCTACAGGAAACGGGGAGGGGGTCAGGTAAGAATGCAGGTATGATGGAAACTTCCAAGAAAGAGTCCTCTGTCCCCGCAGGTAGAGGGTCGTTGCATTTGGCGGATCACAGATTTTTTGGTGGTATTGCAAAAATTCGGAATATAATTTCAATTTAAAAATTAACCTCTTTGCTATTTCTGCTTTTATTTTATATCTAATAAAAGAACATCGTATGTTTTGGGGAAGAAAAGAAAAAAAAAAGATTAAAATGAAATCTTCTATGCATATTTTAATGGATCATGTCGGAACATAATTTCTTGAACGGCCAAGCACCACGTGCTCGTACAAGTTAAATTATATTTTTATTCATTTTAATTGTTTCATTGAATGAGTCACTTTAGTATTGCAAACGACTCAAAAAAAACTTTGTCTCGCATTTTTTTTAAAAAAAAAAATCACATTCCCTATTTATTTCATTTCATATAATCACGTGCTCAAAAATAACATTTTTCTAGGTTTTATTGGCTGTGGTCATTAAGTTATTTTTTTTTAATCAGAGCTTTTGTAAATGCAATGACAACACGTTATTAAAAGCTTATTTTTTTTTAGATGCTTGTGCAGATAATAGTTTTAATTTTTGCCTACGGATTTTTGTTGACGCCAAAAGCCTGATCCCAAAAACAACATCACGTTCTGACATGATAAAAACACACACCCTCTTTTACTGATTCGACATAAGAACCCACATTTAACCTTTGTAGAATATATGTAAATTTTGAATTGAATTTTAACGTTTTAGATTTAATGTTATAACTTATAAGTTTGAAAAGCGATAATTTTTAAAATGAATGATGCAATCCTTTTTTAAAAACAAATTTTAAATTATTTAAAGTTTGTGTTTTTTGTAATATTATTTTTCAATGATTTGAAATATTTGTTTTCGATATAAAATTTTAGAATCTTTCATGTCTTAAATCAAGGTTCTAAATTTTTTCCCTTAAGTGATATCGTTTGATAAAAGTTTTTTTTTTTTAAATGCTCTCGCATAACACACACGCAAATGCATAAATACTTTCTCTTGATATTGCATAATTGCAAAATATTTATATAATTGAATGGAAGAAAAATGTAAGATTAATAAACAATGTTTAATTTTAAATGCGTCAAAAACTAAGAAAAAAAAAACAGAATCGTTTGAAGTCATAAGTCGAAAGCATGTTAGGGCCTAATCTCGCTAGCGTGGGAAAAAAACTGAAGCCTTACTCATTTGGCGATGAGTAAATGAAAAGATTTTTTTAGCACGAAAATTAGTTTTTTAATAATTTTCACAACGAATTGTAGAAAAATTTAAAATTCTACAATTCATTGTGAACCGAATTGTGAATATAAACCATTTTCGAATCAT
>JAOUZG010016704.1:3699069-3791022 GCA_026289955.1 Argiope argentata | reverse complement strand
ATATATATATATATATATATATATATATATATGCAGAATGTGAGCAAATAGTAGGAATTGGGAAAAAGTAATCTCATTTTGAAATCCGTATCAGACCAATAAAGGAAAGTTCAATCAAAACAGAAGCATTTCAAAATATATATATCTTGAAAGTGTTTTTACGAACCTTGTTTTAACCATTCTGTTCTTATTTTATGCAAAAAATATCCGTTGCCATTACTTTGATGTAATTATCATACAGTTCTTGCTTTTGTGACCCTAGAAACATCTACTTATTCTGCAAAATAGTGCATAGTGTGGTCAAGTCCGGAATATCAAACATGCAAAGTATGCAACTAGCCAAAGGGTCTCTTTTTTTGCGGTATTTTCAGATATTTAATTATCGGCTTTCGTTCAAATTACTATAGTCATATATTTCCAATTTATTCAAATTAGAATAAAACACAGTTGTAATTTCATAACAGGATTCTTAGGCCTTTTTTCCTTTTTCATATTTCCACATACGCTTGCAGTTCAACTTTTTTTTTCTTGTTCAGAGGCTATTTAATTTACAGGTTAGCAGCCAATGAAGCATTTAATTGGAACTTAAATTGTGCTAAAATTTTGATTTTTTAAAATATTTGGTTAATACAATCAATTTTCTTGCAAGTTATATAAATAAATTAAGTTAATTCTTACTTAGGTCAACAAAGAAAAAAAATAAATTACTTTTTTATTATATAATTACAATTAATAAAAATAATTAACCAAAAAATTATGTCTGGCCAAAACAAAATCAAGTTCGTATATGTTAGAAAATATATCAGAACACACTGCGCATGCGTGAGTTTTCTACGCCAGTTGGAGCAACCCAAAATGCATCAATTTCTAAGCCAGTTGCAGATTAGAAATTTTAAATTTTAATTTAAAAGTACTTCAAAATGAATTTGAAAAATCGATTCATTAAAAATGTTTAGTTTTTAATGCATCAAACACCAAGAAAATAAACAGAATCGTTTGAAATAATCGGTAAGAAACATGTTAAGCTTAACCTCATTAGCGTGGGAAAAAAACAAACTGAAGTCTTACTCATTTGGCGGTGGGGAAAGGAAGATATATAAAGGGGGAGTGTGAACAAATAGTAGGAATTGAAAAATGACCTACTTTTATATTTTTTAGTTCTTTCCATTTAGAATAATATTTAATGTTCAAAAACTAAAATCTCTGTAAAAAATATTTGGTTTTGGAAGTTGGACTCCGAAATCTGAATATAGACTTGATCCGACTCTCGTTGACGTGCCATAATTTTTAACCCTTTGCTATCAGAAAAATAATTAGATGCAAAATTATTCACCTAATACAAAGATTTGTTCATTGCTGTGAAAAATAAATATATATAATTCTTTTAAGTCGAATTTCTTTGAAAAATTAATCTACATCTCTTAACCATTATGTGGTCATTTTTAACAATTAAATGTGAAAAATGAATAAATAAAACGTCAAAATGATGAACATTCTTGAATGTCGAGTCACACTCGACAGCGGACCGCAAAGGATTAATATCTCTATCAAGAAAAAAGTCAAAGCTTCTCTTTATATATTATTTGTAGTAGGTCATCAGTATCCTACAGCTGACTGTTTGATTATATGCGGAGTCTGCTATATCTTAAAATGCAGATATGACTATACGCCCTCTCCCCACAATATTACAATTCATTTTTCGAATCGTTCTACATCACAGAGCAAAATTTGGATTGATTCAAATATAATTTTATTACTACCCTTAAAACTACAAATTTCCTGTCAAACCAAATAATATTGGACTTTCTACAATGATAGTTAAGATAAGACTCGAAAAATAATCTCAGAGATACAAGATAAGAGCTAATAAATGCAAGTGAATTAACATTTAACGCTCCTTTGGGATCCAGAAAACAATTAGATGCTCATAATACTTTGCTGGTTCCCATTCCACGACTCATTCCTTAAAAGAAAAAGCAATTAACTTTGCCTAGCACCCAAAATTAGTAACTGATATCGGTACAGATCTATCTATATTGTTTGAATAAGGGGAAAAAAAAGTTGTTTATACATCAAACAAGAATAATGTATGCAAGCAATCCTAAGGTCCCATAACGGCAGAAATGGAGCGTTAAAGGTTAAATCCTATTAGTGATTGCTCATCTTAACTCTTCATCACACGCAACTGTTTTTTAAACACTAGCGCACGCGCGAGACAATTGACCCCGATTTGTCAGGCACCTAACTCGTATTTCATTGGCTATTTAATTAAAAATGAAGACGGCGTCCTGGCATAGAGGTAGCGCGTCCTCCTCATGATCTGGAGATCCCGGGTTCGAGTCCCGGTTGGGGTATGGGTGCTCTTTTGTGTACTATCGGTGAGGTGCGTAAATGTGCCCCCCGGTAAAAAGGTGCTGTGCAAGTGAATGTAATGAGTGTGTAGCTAAGTCATACTCTTGGCCCTAGTTGGCGTTACTTCAAAAACAAGAGACGCTCATTCGGCTTAAAATCGCTAATGGCCGCCAGTACGCTTGCCCATGGCAAAAGCCATTAGTAATAACAACAAGATAAAAATTAAACATGATCAAAATTTTTAAATGTTTTTCCATTCAAATATGTTTTAATTTAAGATAAAAATACGATTTTTAATAAGAAAAACCAAAATAGAACTTAGTATCCTTTATTCATACGTTTTCTATATTCGTTTCGCTTTCCATTCATATAAAATTTGTTATTTTTAATGAAAGTAATTTCTTCCGGTACAAAAATGTTGGAAGAAAAAGAAAATCTATATTTTGTATGGAGAATTAGGAGTTTTTTTTGGAAAAAGAATCTTAAACATACAACTTTGAAATTTCATAAATTATCTTCCATATTTATATACATATTTTAAAAAAATACTTTTATTTATCATTTAGAATAATATAAATTTCAAAGCAGTTTATTCATATTGTAAGGAAAGGCATTTTATAAGAGAATGTGATGAGAAATAATAAATGCAAATTATAATATCTTGCTATCTTAAACATAACTTTTTCTCATGAGTAGGGAAAAACTTTCCATCAGATTTTCTAGAGTATTCAAAATATGCGTTTTGTTGCGATTCTGTATTACGACCACTTTCCAAACATTTTTTAATATCCGAAGAATCTCAACTATTATCAGTTTTACTATCAATACTTAATTTTTAATTTTTATTTTTATTAAAAATTACTAAAACTCTTTTCATGTTAAAAATTAATTGCATTTGATTAATCAATTAGTATTTGAAAGAAAGAAATTAACATCGAGTGTCATACACTACAAGTTTTAAAAAATGTATTTGAACTTGAGTGGATGTATAAAAAGTATTTTATTAACGACTTAAAAATTGAGCTATATATGTTTATATAAAGGGTGAATGAACTAATGGTAAGAATTGAAAAATGAGATACTACTTTTCACTGATTTTTAGTGTTTTAATCTTCTTTAGCTCTCCCAATTACAGTACAAGTAACAGGTCCAAACTTTTATAAATTCCGCGAATTTCTGAACAAAAGAAAAAGAGGGATCAAAACGACTCCGTGCGTGTGATAACGGTTAAAATTTAAATAAAAAAAAGTTTAGACATCAAGCAAGACTAAAGTATGCAAACAATCCCAAGTTTCCAGTGGAGTGTTATTGGTTAAATCCCATTAGTAATCATCATGATCTGAAATCTTCACTATGGATACATTCCGACGAGTTGGGAAAGTGGGTTTGCTCACAATGACATAGAACAGGGATGCACAACCTTTTCAAATTGAGGGTCCAAAATATGACAAGGGACCATGACGAGGGCCAAAACACCACATGAATGTTAAGACATTAAAAACGTGAAAATACTGGGTTTTTTAAATGTAAATACGCATGAATTACAATTATTACTTTAATTATTTTACTCATGCACACATTATGAAATAAATAAATAAAACACAAACGTTATAGCTATGTTTAAAATACTTTACATAAAAAAAAGATTCCTGCTAAAAAGGGGGCAAACTTGAAATAAAATAACAGATGAAAACTTTTTGGTAGTTATACAGAGAACACAGTTTAAATTTTGAGAAAAAAATTAACAATCAAAATTACTAAAATTAATGAGATGGCTGGGACTGAATATTTGATATTATTAATTTGTTTAAATTCATTAGTGAGAAAGTTTGCTCACAAATGTAAGTGCTACCAAAGAAAGTTGCACATTCAACTGCATTTTGCTTGAAACATAAAAATTCCTCAGGCAAATCTTTAAAAAATTCTAATATCGGTTTTCCTTTGAACTGATTTTTGGAGAAAAAAAAATCAGCATTCTGTAAATCAATTCAGACTAACTGAATACTCAATAAACTAGATTTGCATCAACAGAAAATGGAGAAGAAAATGCATCGATTTTTATTTGGCACTTTTCAAAATCTGGAAACCGATCATCAAATGCATTACGCAAGATTTGAATTTGATCCTCATACTGCATTTTCATGTGTTGAAATTTTTAACGTCCGCGAGCTCCTTTTATACAAAAATCGTACTCGTATGTAGCCATGAAGGGAACAAGCTGAAAAGCCTCGTAATAAAAAGTAAATAAACTTAAATGAACAACTGTAAATTATTTATTTTGATGTAGAATCGTTTTCGTATCAGATTTTTATCCTCTTTATTTGAAAAAGTCTCATTTCCTTTTAAATTAGTCTTATTTTATTAACAACATTCGCGGGCCAACTTCGAAGGCTATGCGAGCCATAAGTTGTACAACCCTGACATAGAATAAGAATGTCTTGTCAAAAGTTTTTCTAACTCAGTCCAATATTTGACATAGAAAACCGTGGGAATGGGAGAGGGGGACAAAAAATGCCTGAGGGAAAAGGTGCTAAAATGGGGGAAGAGCAGAACAGTGACCACATGTGTGGATTCAGGCGATGATACTTCACTGGTCAAGGCGGCCGCTCTCTTTGAAGAAATTTTATTGCTAGCAGTAGAATAAGAAGAGAACTTTAACAATATGAAGGTGCAGGTACAGAACCGTTTTGAGGTTCCTTGCCCAAACCAAATGTCGTAAATTCGGTACGGGACATTAGCAAAGTGATTAACAGCGATCAATCATCATAGCTGACAAAGCAAACTGATAAGACCGAATTTGGTAAAACATGTCAATAGCCTAATCACCATCTACATTCATGTCATTTCTCAAAATTTATCTGTCTTTGAAAAAACGTGGATGAATTTGGTTACTATTCATATAATAAATGTTTTATTAGCTATCATATGTTGTGGATAGATAATGATAACGAAATGAAGGAAAAAAATCGCTGAGACGATTTGTCACGGAGCGATATTCGTAGCCTCAACAAGTAAGCTTTAAACTGTTACAGACACATACTTTCAAAAGACGTTCTAACTGATGTAAAGAAATTTATTTCATGCATGAATAAATAAATTTACTGCTGTGAAAATTACAGCACTTAAAATTTTATATGTTTTCGAAGTCATATTTATTATAATTTTCATAAACTAATATTTAAATTACAAAAAACTTTTTGCGTGTAGATTAACTGAATTAACTTTCATTGTTTCACATTAATCAATGACCAAAGCTTGAATGGCCATGTGTGGAAAAAAAAATATTTTACTGAATATGATCAATAGGGAAGTGATAAATAAATATAAATTAAAATCCCACGATCTTTTCAGAGAACATTAATTAGCACAAAGAGCGCATATATATATATATTTGTTATTTGATTATTTTTTGAACCGTTGAGAGAATATATAATTTACGATCAGAATGGGCATTCTATATAATAATTATGATGATATTACAAAGCCTTTTTTTTTTACATAATCTTTTTTTTTTAATATTGACATTTAAACTATCAAATAGTTTTTAGACTAAAATGATTACAATTTTCAAGGATTGAAATTTACAGATTTTTTAATACTTTAAACTAGTTTTTTTTACATTGTTTTTAATATCGTGTAGCAATTAATAACCAACAAAAAAATCTAATTAATGTTTTCAAAAACTGTGCATAAAAAATTTATTAAAAATTCAGCAAAAAAATGCAATTACTACAAAATAAAAATTAAACAAATTTTAAATTATTAAACAATTATAACTTAAATTTTTAAAATAAGTTTAAATTTAATAAAAATTTAAATTATATATATATATATATATATATATATATATATATATATATATAAACATTTGTAAAAAATATTAAATACAAAATTTAAATTTATAAAAGATTCAAATTATTTAAATTTAACTTTATACAAATTTAGAGAACTGAATTCAAATAGCAGTTTATTCTACTAACATATTGTTCAATTATCATGTTACCACATTTTTTATTTGAATTTTTATTTGAATTAAAATTTTAAAAAAGCCTTTCCATGATACACATTTCCATACTTCTATAATTTTTTCAAAATTGCTGACATTGTTACTTGTTGAAATGTCTAATATTTATGTGCCTTTGTTTTTTCACCTAGAATTTAATGTCTTTTATAAAACTGGGCTTTCACATTTAAAAATGTCTATTCTCCAAGAAATTTAGAAAAAATAGGATCTAAATAAAAAATCATGCTCCAAGTTAGAAACAGAAATTAAAAATGAATGACTAATCATTAAGCATTTATTCCTTTTTTATACATAATTTTTGGTCAACCAAGAGTTTCTATTACAGCAGCAAATAATGAAAGTTTTTTTTATAACTTATTTATCTTTTTATGAATGAAATGTAGTGTTACTTTCTGGTTTCAATAGATATATGCATTGAGTATATTTAAAAAAAAATTTTTTTTAATGAAGATTTTTTTCTGGATACATAAATTGTTTGTTTGTCTATCTCTTAAAAAAAAACTGAAGATTTTTAAAAGATATTTATTAAACGGAAGTTCAAAACATTGGAGGCCTACTATGTGTGAAGTTTGACATGATATTATCAAATTAGTGGAAGAATTAAAAGCAATGATATTTTCTTCTCGTTATTCATGTTCTTATTCCTTTTATGAGAAAGAAAAAAAAAATCTTTGAAGCAATACAAAGCATAAGATTTAAAGTAAGGTTTGACTGACTATTAAAATATATTTAAGAAGAATGAAGTTAATTTTTTCATCTCTTGTCATCAATACATTAAATACATTGTGTATAGGTTTTACTCCAACAATTTTGGATCATGAATACCATCACAGAATTCTAACTACAAGAGATCCAATTATATGCACTTTTTTACATCAAATACTCATAGATTTATTAAGGTGCTTGTTATCGAAATAATAAATAAAATTCTGTATCATTTTTAATGCATCCTTGAAACACTTGAAGTTGTCTAAATCTTAAAGCCACAATGAAAAGCCAGAAAAACTGATATAGCAGGTTGTAAGCAAATAATGGTAGTGTTTAATCAATCAACATTAACCAATTCTGTCAACATTGCTTACTTAAGACAATAGGTGTCTGAAGAGGCTATTACATTGAATTTTGATGTTGCAATGGCAGTTTATCAAGATTTAAATGATTTGCAACCAGGGCCTGACTTAGCCTAATTGAGGCCTGAGGCAAAACTTCTTTGGGGGCCCCTTCTGCTTCACTATTTTAGTAAAGAAGAATGTTCATTAAAGAAAGAAGCACAAAATAAACTTCCTATTTGATTTGGGGGGCCCTCTGACGAGGGGGCCCTGGGCAACTGCCCCTGCTTTAATCAGGCTCTGTTTGCAACAAGGACATTTCATTGGTGCATGAGAGATTTGGCATAAAATTTCTGAACTAGCAGCGAAATTTGGATTTTCATTCATGCCCATTTCAAGATTGTACCATGAATATCAGGTTTCCGGTAATGCCTCCAATCTCTGACAATGACAAACCTGAAAAAAGACTGACAGAAGGGGATCATCAAAGGCTGATAACAATTGTTATACAAGAAAGACGTTCAACACTTTCTCAAATTGGTGTGGATCCGAATGCAGATCCATCAGCAAGTGTCAACAAAAACAATGTGCACTGTACCTTAATTGATATGGGCTTTCGCAGCCCCTGACAATCTTGTACACTATTGTTGCCTCAGCAGCACAAAGTTCTCCATCTTGTCTGGGCTCACCAAATCATTATTAGACTATTAATGAATGTGAAAACATTGTTTGGTTTGATAAGTCATGTTTCCCATTGTATCGGGAAGATAGCAGTGTGTGTGCATGAAAGAAAACATCATGAATCCATGGATCTTTCCTGCCTACAAGGTACTGTACAAATTGGTGGACGTTCTGTGCCAGTATAGAGCATATGCAATTGGTAATTTCATATCAATTGCACATGTATGCATTCCGATAGATATGGACAATTCCAACACAATAATGCACCACTCTACATGTCTACAGAAGTTACTGAATAGCTCGAAGAGCACTCTTCTGAATTTTGTTCTTTTCCTTTCTCAAGATTCTCCTGGCATGAATATTATCGAGCATATCTGAGATGTTTTGTAAAGTATTGTCATTAGGAACTCTCCACCATTTCACACTCCCATGGCTTTATGGACAGCCTTGCAGGAATAATGGTGTGAATATTTCACACAATATCTTCATGAAACATTTGAATCCATATCACACCATGTCACAGCACATCTTTGTGCTCACAGAGGCTCTACACGATATTAAATTGGTATACCAGTTTTTCTGTCACTTCAGTGTATAAGACTGGTATAGAGGAATGTTGTGAGATATGCAAAAAACACCTATGAAAGCAACATTAACCTTTTTTCTTTATCCCTTTATTAACATCAAGCAGCCAATTGTTGAAGATTTTTTTCATCGACCAAATCTTTCACTTGCAATCAACTAGAGGTATCCAAAAGACATATTTTCTCAGAAAACTTTCCAATGACTAATTACTTCTCTTTATTGGTTCAAATACTGCCAGTCTCTAATTCCCTCCTTAAAAAGGACAATGATGTTTCTGGCACTACCTGATTGAACAAACCTATTTCATATACATTGAACATATCAGCTGATTACATTTTTTTCTTTTTTAAAATGCTTATGTTTTCATAAGAGAGTAAGTATTTCAGGTTTTAAATAAAAACTAATTTTGGTTTTGCTGCATTCAAACATAATTGGTGGATTAAAAATTCATATGGAAATTATAAAAAAGATGAAGATTCAAATGTGATTCATTTATAAGACAATAAAACAATGAAAGATTAAAAAAGATTATTAATCTAAAATATATGATAAAAATAATAAAAAATTTCAAAAAAAACTGTAATATGTACTAAAGTTTCTTTGACAAATGCCAATGTTGTTTGTAACAGTTGAAATCTAAATGCCGAAATCAATATTAGCATTTTAATTCTTGTGAAAATGTTTGGATATATTTCTTTCTAAAAGCTGGATAAAAGGGCAATTAATGATTGTTCAAATGGTTGATGGCAACTACCTTTATTATGTCTGTCTATGATTTCTTCATGATCATAATAAACGGAATCATCCGATTCTGCAACTTCCGTGTCATGAAGAAGTAAGTTATCAGTTAATGTGCATTCTTTCAGGAAAATGGTTGAGCATGGTAATTTGGTTATATCCTGGGCAAATGTGTCTAGAGATTCAAACAAATTCAGAAACAAATTTAGTATTCTGTTATTTTGTAATGTTTCCATTAAAATCCATACTTGTATTATGCTTGGTTTCTTCCTTTTATTGTAGGGTATGTGACATTACAAATTTTATCATTAATGAAAGTTTGAACTGAGATTTTAGAACAAGCTGGTATATATGTTAATACAATATGTCTCCACAATGCAGCATCAATAACTAGCAATGACTTTTCTTTCCCAAAATTCATTTGATAATAATCCTAAAAGATAGTAAGTTTTTTTCACTGTTGGTCTAAAAATCACTTTCGCTCAGAAGGGAATTTTCTCAGATTTTAGGAATTCATTGGTTTATTAACAGATATGCTTTCTTATCCATTGAACCTACCTCAGGATTTTTTGTTTATATCATCATTTACAGCACCTTTAAATTTTTTGCTGGATATGCACTTTGCTTTTCTTCTACATAGCATTCAATACCTTTTTTCTTAAATACCACAAATTCCATATTTCTTACAGGTATTTTACACAGCCATTGATGAATTCATGAAACTGTTTTTAACTTTTATTCAAATGTCAATATTATATACCAGATCACCACTATAACATTAAAAAAAAAACATACAATAAAAACATGGTCTGTTCAGAGTAAGTAGTTCTACTTTATGAATGAAGAATTTTTATGCCATATGGAGAAAGACAAACTACTCAATCCCTCTTCTGAATTAACAGCAAACAGACACTGTTTCTTTACAGAGGCAATTCCTGTAAAACAGGCTTCCCCTCAAAAACTTTGAGCGCATGACACATTTCCATACCTGAAGTAATGGGTTGGATAATAAAAGAAAATAAATGGACAAGGAGGATCAGGAAAGTTATAAATAGTTGACTCCTTTTTAAGAACTAATATTCATTGCTTTACACAATCCAATTACTGTTCCTTTCCTGCCCCCCCCCATGATAAATGTCAAAAAATAAAAGAATAAACAAGATAATGAGGCAAAAGCCATTCTTTTGTTATCTCATCTTCAAGAATAAAGAGCAAAAAAAAAAAAAAAAAAAAAAGGAGGAATTGCCTCTCTTTCCTTAAAAAAGCATATGTACCATCTGCTTTTTTAAGGAAGAAAAATTGTTGCAGACAAATGCATCTGAAAATGAATAATACTGCATACAAATTCAAAATACATCAAGTAAATAGGAATTTCAATGTACCCAAAAAGAAATATTGTAAAAAATAAATTTACTGTTAAAAGCTGTATCATTATACATAGGTCTTATTGTATAATATATGTATATATTGTGTTTTGTTAATTTCAGTTCAATCCTCATGAAGTTTCAAGACTTTACAGTAAATAATCAGCTCTTATTACCATTAAAATATTTTTATTCATGAAACCTGTTTTAGATTTATTTAATATAAAGACTGTATGTAAAAAATGGCAACTGAAATTTTTAAAAAAAATCATTTCTAAGTAATTAGAAATTGAACTAAAAACTGCCTAATTTTTCCTATTCAAATTTAAAGAGCTCAAAAATATGAATGTTTCTTTATATGATAGTGAAAATTCTATACAATATTCTTTTTAACATATATTTACCTTTCTGCATATTTCTATATTTTCCAACTTTTGAAAAAAAATTAGCAGCAAAAAAATGCAGTAATAAATTTTATTAAAGACATTGAAATCATAAATCATTTCAATGAATTTAATAAGATTTATTACTGCATTTAAAATATTTTATTTCTTTTGCTCTAAACTTGCTTCTTTTAGCTTTGTAGACCTTTCTATTTTCACTTAAACATTAGTAACTTAATTACTGCAGTTAGGTTGTCTTTTTAATTGCAGATAAGTGTTCAATAAAATTGAAAAAAAGTAAAGCTGTCTTTTTTTTTTCTTTTTTTTTGCTTAAAATTTATTCTAGTGTAATAAATTCAACTGTAAATGATTAATGGAGGGAAAAACAGCAATCTACTTGAAAAGTGTCGCACTAAACATACCAGTGTGGAATATATAGTTAAAAAAATTCAGAATTAGTGAATTAAAATATTAAAAAATTAGAATCAATTTTTAGTTTTGAAATTTATTTAAGTTACCACAATGTATTAAGGAATACAATAATTAAGGAGACAAAAATAAAAGGGTGTTACTTACATTAGGGCCGTCATCTTCATTGCCTAAAAAAAGAAACATGATTAAATACAATGAGGATAATTAATGATCCAAAGTAAAAACCTCTTGTAATTTTTTAAAAAATCAAAAAGCATTGATAGTTAGGGAAGAAGAATTAATTGCTCCATTCGATTTAAGCATATATATATTAATAGTAAGACGACAATTAGTAGTCAATTTAAAATTTCAAACAGTTTGAAATAATGGTTTCTTTTTATTTATTTACTATAACCTTATTGTTTCAAAAATTATTCAGTTAAGTAGCTTTCACCTCCAATATGAAACTTTTTTTTTTTTCAATCTTCATCCTAAAGATGTATTTCAATAAAGTTTAATGTTTACTCACTACATGCAAATTCAAAAAAGAATAGAAGTGGGGGTGGAGAGAAAAGATTAAATAAAAGAATTTGAATACACTTAAAAAATCTTTGAAATCAGAAACAAAATCTAAAGTATCTTAGTTTCATAAAGTTTGAAAGAGCAAATATTTATTTAATAAAATTTCTTTCTCCAAAATAATATTCAATAGCTTTTTATTTAATATTCATCAACAACTTTCATAAAACTTCTTAAACAAGATTTTATGATTTTACATTTTCATTCAGGAGGATAATACAGATATATAAATCAAGCATTGAAACTCATGTTTCAAAATATGTATATTTTTAACATTCCCAGTAAGACTAAAAGTTATATTTAAAAAATTCTCATTAATATCTAAAATCCACAAACATATATTTTAGAAAATCAGTTAGATTTCTCATACCATTTTCATATTTTCTTGTACCATTATTCAAGTACAAAGCACATTTATGAATTTAAAGAAAAAATAACATAAAAGTGTGTGTATGTGAAATGAATTTTTAGTGCTACAGAATGCAATAAAAGTTGGTATATTTAAGTAGTGTAAGCATTTCATATTTGCTTTCATATCATACTGTTGCTACTTATGTTTAAACTCCACTTCATATTTTGCTGATATTTTCAGTAAATATTTCCTTTTATACAGCAATAATTTTTGTTAATTTTTCATAATGGTTTTTATCAATAGCATGTAAAAATTAAATAGGGAAGGATAGTAAAATGTTCAAAACATGCCTATCAAATTCCCATCTTGAAAATATGGCTGTGAACACCTGCAAATTATCAAAAAAGGGAAAGGGGGAGGAGGTGTACTAAATATGAACAATGTGCAAAACAGTTAATGTCTCATTAGATACAAGAAGAAATATGATCAAACATGCATTGTGAAAAAAACGAAACAAAGAGTCTTTTTAATTATTTTGCTTTTAAGTTTTTTCACATTAAATATTTTATGGTAAATATTTATTATCAGCCTTTTTGTTAGTTTTTATTCTTATTTAATATTTGTATTAGATTGTAATGGCTCAAATTTTTTATTATTTTTATACATCATATTTAGTTTAGAATTTGTTTAATAAAATATCTTTTTAATTTCTAAACACTTAAAATGTTTCAAAGTAAACATTTTAGAACATGTATAAAAACATTTATAAACCTAAAATATTCATCATTACAGTTACCGCTGAAAGGAATTCAGGCAATTATTTAAAAAGTTTTTTTAACACAGGAATTGTTTTAGAGAGATGGTGTCCTTATACTTGGGCACCACCTTAACATCAAGAGGCAAGTTAAAATATTTTGGTTATAAAATATACAGGCATACATCTATTGATCATATTGATTGTTCTTTTTCAGCATATTTCGAAATTCTTAATGATCTGCACCAGAAAAGGTTAGACTCTTAAATATTTTATTATCATAAAACATTTTCATTTCTGAAGTCAAATATTAGCAATAACTCCTTATTATGCCAATAGAGAATCAATTTGATAAATAAAAAAAAAACAGCCATGAAATGGAAAGACAGGATTATTTAATACTATTGTATCCTTTGAAATGGATAGGGAGATACTAGGGGTATGGAGAACTTGCAGTATACTCCAATAAGGAAATTACTGAAATGGTTGGAATGTAGATGACATAAAATCCTCGTATATCAGAACATCACATGGCATTCCATTGGAATAGTATGCAGTGATTGTGAATGACAAGTTAAACAGTGCTAATGTCCGATACTGAATTACACTAAAGACAGATAAACTATCTGATATTCACACTTAAAACAAATTGGTACTCTATGAAATTTGAATAAAAGTTACAAAATGTACAATATATTGATTACTGATATGGGTTAAAATGGTCATTAGTGTGCCCCCGAGTTTATCGCCAATATGGCAACCCAATACAAAGCTCTTGTAGTAACCCTAATGATGTTTTGTTTACTTCTTCCTTCAATAGTTGAGTTGTACATGAGCTTAAACACTTTTCTGAAAACTTCAATCAAAAATAATAAAATAATATGAATTAAATATTTTATTTTTGATCTGCATTATAATTAAGATTTTTTATATAGTTAATAAGGAGTTTCAATTATATTTTTAATGCGAATATAAAATATGTATTCCTTTACTCGTTTTAAATGTCAGTATGCAATTTCACAAAATCGTCTGCTTTTTTTCTTTACGAAGTCGTCTGGTTTCTTTCTTTAAAAACCGTCTGCAATAGAATTATTCGCATTTCTCGTCATTCTTTCACAGCTCTATCGTTCGCTAGTTATTATGTCGGCAATTATTCAAGAGTGAATTCCATTCACCTGGGATGGAAAAAAACATTTCGAACCTGAGAAATGGTTGAAGGGTGACTGGATTAAATACTTCAAGTTTGTACATTATATCTTTAAAATTTCCTACTAAATCCATTCTTTTTGCATCTTTGTCTTTCTCAATTATTTATTATTTACTGTTCTTGTTATCCGCACATTCCTTATGTTCAATGTGCTAGCGAAGCTACTAGTTTCCCGCTCCCGGGCATAGCGTTTTTAGCCGTTTTAAGCCGTTTTAGCGTTTTTAGCCGTTTAAGAATTTTTTAACTGTTTTTTTAAGTTAAAAAATTCTGCCCGGTGCCTTCAACAGATGCCTCCGGCATCTGTTGAAGGCACCAGGCCTGAAAAAAAAAAAAAAAAAAAAAAAAAGATCATGCTTATCGATTAAAAAAATCATTATTATATTGGGAAAAGTCGTAACCGTCACTAATCCATAAAAGTGTTTGTTTACAGTGTCCGCCATCTTTATTGGCGACTTGGCATCCTTGGCGCACCAAGGGGCACACTATAAGTAACCTTTACCCTGATCTGATTTAAGCATTAAAAACTGTTTAAAATGTTTTTTAAAGGAATATAAAAGTTATTTGAAAAATTGAGGGTATAAACATAGGAATTTCACTATTGGGAGGAAAAATTAGCTCGTATTAAATTATTTAACAAAGTAACAAATTATTTTAAAATTCTTAATGGTATCAATCATAAATAAATCAAATAATTATTTCCTTATTAAACATTTTAAGGAATAAGATAAAAAACATTCAACTAAATAAATAAACTATTTAAGTTGTACAAAAGTGTTTCAATATTCTACTTGAAATTCACAAAATATCAAATTTGAACAGATTTTTTCCTCCCATAAAAAAAAAGAATCTTCAATGCTGTGAAAAATAAAAAAGCAGCCGAGTTAAATTATTCATGTATAGTATTTAAAAGCTTATTACCATCATAGACATTGCATCCTAGAGGCCAATGCTCAGCATGATTCTCTGTGTTCCCTCCAACTGAAGAAATGTCCAAATTTCTCATGGCATGCGTATCAGGTAAAATATCCTATTTTCAAAATAATAATAATAATAATAAATAACTGTAATACAATAAAGCTTAAACAGATTTAAAATAAATTCTAGGATATCTTTTCTTATGAATTATAAACAGATATGCAACATATTTTTATAAAGCAAGTAAGCAATTTTTATAAAGCAAGTTTCTAAATTCAACTGTAATACCAAACAATATAAACTAATACTAACATGAATCAATGACCATGCTCTAAAATGCATTCCCCTCCCGAATTATTAGATTTACATAATGCTTGTTTACCCTTTTTATTTTCTTTTAAAACTTAGAGTAAAGAAGGGGGGGAATCCACTGTTTTATTTTTGTTGCATATATGTATCGATAAGTTTTTGCTTGATTTTTTTTATTATTTAATTGTTCAAGTGCTTTAATTATTCTTTTTCCAATACAATTTTATAAAATTTAAAATTAAACCTAAAATTTCCCTTATAGCAAATTCAGTCAAAATTGTCGAGTTTCTCTAATTTGTGATTTTGATATCCACACTTGACTTGCAAATCAGAAATTTATTTAAATAAGAAAGAATAAAAATGTGCATTAACAAAAAATATAAAGCCTTCATATCAAATAAACCAATCATATTGTTAAAAAAATATTAAAATTTTTTTTAAAAGCAAGCAATTTAAAAAATTATTTTAAACTTGAAATATCTCGTAGTTAGTAAATTTTAAAAATAGAATCATAAAGATAAATTGTTGAACAAAGTGAAAAATTTAATTATAAAAATATTAATTCAAAATAATCAAATAAATAGCATACATACAATAAATATTATGAACAATTAAAAACAAAATTTAATTATAAAAGTCATGCAGTAATGAAGAAACTTGAATTAATGACAAGATTAAAAGAAAAAAATTCAACCTATTTCAGTTATAATAAGACATAATACTAGTTGTATCATTATAATATATTAATCTGAAATGTCATAGAATATCTCAGATCGATATTCATGAATTCACGTAGCTTAATACATAAGCATGATATTTATATCTTTACTTAAATAAATTTTACATGCAAATAAAGATTCAACTTATATCCCACAATTTTTCTTACTATGTGATCAAAAAATAAAAATCACATATAATTGGGCACAATCCTTAAACAAAATAATAATTGGTAATCATACAACAATATATTTTCAGCGGAATCCCTCATAGTATGAATTACAAAATGTTCAAAATAATTCTTCAATTAAAATTTGAGAAAAATTCTACAGCTCCAAATTTTAACAAAGAAGCACGAAATCACATTTCCCCTTTTTAGATGACTGAATAATAATCGTATGATCATAAAGTACAAAATTTTAAAATTATCTTTACAATATTATCACAAAAACAATACTATTAAAAGTCATTTATACAGTATATGAAATTAATCTATAAATTAAAAAATGCATGATTATTTAGATAATAAAAGACATGGTCAAAATTTTAAACTACTGATTAATAATCATAATCGAACAAAACTTTTCAACGCTAGAGGAAGTACATTAAATCTTTGCAGCCAAAAGGTAAGAAGGAAAAAAAAAAAAAAAAACTAATTGGTTTCTTCAGGTGGAAAATGCATTTCACAATGACAGCATTGAAGATAATTTGGAAACTGATTGCAGACATTTAAGAAATTTGTACTGTTTTCTTATTCAAGAATTGAATGGCTCTTTCAAAGCAGGGAATGCTTCAAATTTCAGAACTGCATTGCTTTACAAAAAGAGCAATACAATTTTTTTTAAAGAAATCTTTACTAATAATAAAGATGAATACGTGCATGTGTGTTAATACTCTATAAATTAGACCATCTGACAAAGTTACCAAATTTTGCAAATGTAAACACTGGAGGATAAAAATGAGCATTTCAGATTTCTAAAAAAAAAATATTTATTAAAATTAAATTAATTTTTAGTGTTTTATAGAAATTCTAAAAATATTATTACACAAAATAAATCTTACACCATCTCAAAATTTAAAAATTTGGTTTTATTAACGAACGAATTCAACAGCTAAGCAAATTTTTGCTAACTATTGAATTAAATTATTAATATTTTTTAAATAATTTATCACATTGGTATACTGAACATTGGTATACTGACATTGGTATCCAAACCACTTTCAACAATTCATGAGATATTTAAACGCATTATCTAAATTCCATTGCTGAATGCTAAAGCAAAAGAATCCTATTTTACAGAATTAATAAAAAAGTTGCAACTTCAATATTGCAAAATTTAGAAAATAGATAAACAAGATGTTTACATTTCTATAGAGTCATGGGGTTGTTTCCATTAGAAATATGTATAGTATATACAAAACTTAATTAAGATAATTAAAGTATCATAACTTTAATGCTTGACAATATGTCATAAGCATTGAGCCATAAAAAAAAATCTGAAATCAAATATTCCAATAACCCCAGAAAACCAACTAGTTGCTTGAGGCAACTAGATGTCAATAGTAATAATTTTATAACATATTTTGTACTCTTTTTAAATATAATAATTCTTAAAATTCATTTTGCAATTTCATGTTTAAAATATTTTTAAATTTGGAATCTTAAAATAAATATAGGAAAACTTTTTATACATTATGTTTATATGCAATTAATACTTTCTATTGCATAAATGTAATGTTCTTTTGTTTAATTAAGAAAAATATTCTCAGCCTGCAAAGTATAGTGTACACCTTTGAATAAATATAAAGAAAGATTAAACATTACATTCTTTCCCTAAACAATAATTTCAGAATACAAATAATTTGAAAATATAGTTTTAAAAAAAACAAAGATAAGTGTTTTCACTATCTTTATTTAGAGCACGCTATGGATTTCCAGCTATGAATCAACAATAAGAAAAACAAAACATGGAAAGAAATGAAAACTCACTTGTGGTAATCCTTTATCACATTCTGTATCATACAATACATCATATGGTATATCTCTGCTACTATCTATAAGAGAAAAGCAAAACTTAATTATATGTTCAAGAGCTTTTAATGCTTTAAATTTTTATAATACATGAGCAATGATTACATACTTTGTAATACAGAGTAATAAGATTTATAAACAATAAAAAGAGCATAAGAATGTTAACTTTGAAAATCAAGATCAAAACATACTTTAATATTCAAATCTCAACCAACTTTAAAAATCCTTTTCTCGGCGAAATTAATAAATGTTCAGTAGTGTAAATAAAAAAAACCTGGAGATTCTACAGCAAAATATGATAAATAAATCACAATTCACTTTAAAATAACCAAGTTACATGACAGATCTTGGAGTTATATGTAAATTAAATACAAAATATACCAACATGAAAGAAAATAATAATACAGATAATATACAATGATAATAAATAAAATTAACTTCGGTTTGGTAGAGTATAATATTACTTTGGGTTCCCGAGACCTTTGTAGTTAAATTAATAACAAGTCAATATTGTTCAAACGAAACAATCAAAAACTCTAGGAAATGCATGCAAGAAAACCTTTGTTTACGCGACACGAAACAAAGTATGCTTCAAATCCATTCAATAATACGGCAATATAAACTTACCTCGTCTATAAGCTATTTTATTGAAACAGTTCTGAAATACTTCATATAGATGCAAATGTTCTTCGTTGCTGCTCATTTTTTTTAATATTTTTATATTACAAAATAAAGATTTATGCAAAATATCTTCTAAAAAACATTCAACATATAAATTGGTTTTCCGACCTCTGCAAGCAGAGGACGCGACCACTCATGCTTGCAGCTCAATTGATTTTAACATTTTTCAAGCAAAAATATTCTATTCAGAGTTGCAAAGACAATTGCACACAAGAATAGTAAATAATTAAAATAAATTAAATCGTAACGCGCTTTAGGACGCTGCTCAGTTCATCAGGACAGCCTTTAATTTATAGGTCACAGTTAACAATTTCTTTTTTTAACACGTTTCGTTTTCTAAAAAATCAAAATGGTGGCTTAACACATGAGCGTTTCAAAAATGATGAAAGATTCTTAATATATATAAAGCCAATATATTATTTTAATCATATGCTCTTTCATTTTGTTACTAAGAGCTTCCATTTGATAACACAAATAATGATAATAAAAGAGTTCAAACTGGTTCTTAAAAACACTTCAGTGCCATTCATTCAACCATGGTTTCAACATGAAAATTTTCTATTTTTTTAAAGTCTAATGTTATATAAAAAGTATCTCAGAATCCTGTAATGACCTTGATAATTAATGTTTATAGTCCAAATTTAATTTTTATAAGATAAAATTTTTCAAATTATGTTCATTAAAATCCTTAGTTTATCCGATTTAAAATTTAATTTTGTGTCAAATTAATGCATTATTAGATCTATAACTAATGTTTAGAGGTGTCTGATCTACAAAAAAAAATACATACTTAAATAAGCCTTAGAGCCTTAACGTGTAGAGACCAAAATGCAAATTCGATTTTCTTTACTATTATATGAAACGTAAAATGCTCATGTTCAGTATTCTGAAAATAAAAATCTGAGCACTGTAACTAGATATCATGACAAATGTCGAATGTCTTCAATTTTAAACAAGTAATACTTTTATTATGGAGTATTCGAAAATGTTTCGGAAGTATCACATTTGCCAGTTTAATTATTATTATGATAAAACTAATTAATAATCATGTGTAATACATGAGACTATTTCTTTATCCCTAATGATTGATAATATTCTCGGCATTTAGCTCATCTTAACCAATCTTTAATTCTGAGTCTTCCATTCATAACCTTAACTAATAATAAAATGGGCTAAAATTGTGCCCACCAAAAGACTGGTAATCATTATAAAATGATGCATTTAGCCTTTGGATTTATAAAGTTTTAATTTAGATTTATAAAAAGATGTGTAGCTAGTGAAGGTCGCAGTACGAACCTGCGACGTTTGGGCCTGTAGCCGAGTATCATACCGAACGAGCAAAAGGGACCCCCCTTCAGCTCGAAGGTTATTATTTGGTTTATAAAACTGACGCTACAGATGCATTTAGCCTTTCAGTAAATACTTGCTTCCCGGATTTAGGGCACACAGCAATGGAAATGGGGGGGAGGATCAGTGACTCTTCATTTGTGTCTTTAATTTCTCTTAATTTGTGTTTTTCAATTAAAGCAAATGGTTAGCAGATGATTGGCTGTCCTGTGCCTATGGAATTTTCGATGGAAGAAATAAATTTAAGCTTTACATCGAAAATTGCAAATCGGGTCAATGAATTAATATCGGAAATTAACTAAAGATAAGAGCAGAACTTCATCGCTCGGTACTGTTTTGCGAAAACTGTGCAATGTTTAATATTAATTGTAAAGATTTTAAAATTTCACCACCAGATTGAAATGTTTTACATTCCTTTCCAGAGCCCTCTCTTAATAAACTGACCAATTCCTCATTTAGATACACTTTCACCTCATATAACACTAGCCTCCATTGGCGAACGGCTTGCCCGCTGAGATTATTGACGTTTTAGACTATTAAAATACGCTTAATACGGGGGGCATTTTTAAAAATTTCGGTTAAATTGAAGCGATTTAAAAATATGAATTTAATTGTATCAATCTACTACAAATTATTATGAGCACAAATTAAAAGGGCTTGTACTACTAAATAAAAGCAGAAGTAAAAATCCTATTTCAAAATTTACGTTAAAAAACATTAAAAAAAACTTAATGTTGTTATATTCGTAAAAGCATATGACCGAATATTTGGATGGATGAGTTTAATTTCATAACATTAAAAGCAACGTAACTTTAGAAATTAAACTAGAAGAATTTATCAAAAAATAAAAGTAAACTTTTTAGAAATGAAATTGTTATCATTAAAGATGTAATTTTCCCAAGTTTTAAGATATTACAAAATCCTCTTTTTTGAGACTAATAGCTTTTTACAAGATATGGACATCTATTTCCATAATTTAGTCAAAGAGAAAAGCATCTAATGATTATTAAAATTATTTTTGTCCTCATTTTAAATGAAGTGTTTGACATAGCGAACAGTGTTTATATAGTAATTTTATTTAATTTACTAAGTGTTGAATTATGCCTGTTGTAAAAAACACGAATAAAGCTGTCTGAAACATTCGTATATCATTTGGTTTAGATTTGGCTGCTACAATTCTGTAAAAAGTAATAAGAACGATTTCTGTACCAAATATGCGTTAGCTTTATATATATATATATATATATATATATATATATATATATATATATATAAAGAGAGAGAGAGAGAGATTAATGATTTACTCTATAGTTTTATTTTGGTAACTTTGTTAAATATAAATTATTTAAATAATTATGACTCATGCTTGCATGGCAACCACATTATGCAGATATTGTTTATAAAAACGCTGGGGTTTATAAAGTTGGCAGTTGCAGCTTAGTGAACACTGTAAAACTGATAACATTAATCTATCGATAACATTAATCAAATTTGCTAACATTAACTATATATTAATCATATAAAGGGGAAAAAAGGAAAAGAAAGGGAAAAAATGTTTAAAGATGATGTACATCACGTTTCAAAGTATCAAAAGTCTACTTTATTTAAATGTTCATTGGCGATTTTATTTCTCCAATACATTTATCCTCATCAATGTTATTACTTCACTTTTCTCATAAAAAGCAAACGATTTTTCAAAATTTTTCTAAGAGATTGAAATTTTCCCCTATACCGCCTTAACCGTAACAACTGTGTTTTCTTACTTTAGGTTATGTTTCTTACCAATTAACAATTTTGATTTTGGCTTTAATATTCAAATGATATCATTTTTTTAAAAAAAAAACCCCTTCTGTCTTCGTAATTTATTTTGATTGAAGCCAAATCAGTTTTCAATCGACATCTAGCAGTGTAACTGATCTTTTTAACCCATTCATATCCTTCTAGCCTCGTTAAAAGAGTAAAAATCACTGAATATCAATTATTAATGCTAGTTCGAGTTGAAAGATCAATCAATTCTTAATTGAAAACTAATAGCGCATATAAAATTAATAGTTTTGTGAAGGTTGACCAGGTAGGTTCAGTTCAGGGATTTTAAAAATATAAAGAGAATGATGTTATTAACCACGCTCACATTAAGTGGGCTCCATTGTACTATAAAAACAGAATGAACCTAATGAAATGAATCGGAGCTTGAACATTTATATTTATATGTTCAAGATGTTCTTGATATTTAACAATGTGTTTAAATCACAATAATTTACCTAATATGTTATAACAAATTTTCTAATTAATTCATGTAATTTATATTATAAAACTATAAAAAGAACCGCATGCCAAATTTTAGTTCCATATTATTGCATTTTTAAGTTAACATGTTCATATATACGCGATTGGACAAATGCCCCTCTTCTCGACAGATTTGGTTCAAAATTTTAAATCTGCAATTCTAATGATAAATTTGAATACCAAATTTTAACTCTTTGCGTTTTTGAGTTATTGTTTTCATAAGCATGCTGACCGATAGACAGATTTCCATCTGACGAATTTCATTCATATTTGAAGAAATTTTTTTATATCTAAATTTGGTGTTGAGGCTACATACCAGATTTCATCAATCTTCCTCGAAGCACCAGTGCAAAACACAATTCAAAATTAGTGAGAGTAAGTTCTATATATTCAATTAAAATTATTGATCCACGGAAAATAAATGCCTTATCGTCCTTTCTCTGCATGATTTTATGCATAGCCTCGAAGAGGCTATATGGCGCGGGTGAATAATAATTCCGAAATATATATTGTTACAAGCGGGCGAACGCTTCGAAAATGCTCAGAAGGAGAAAGCGATTGGTGACGTTTGTCGAGGAGTTTCGCACCAGCCGAGTTGGTTTGATGAAAGGAATAGTTTGGTAGCCGTTGGATTCTTTCGTGAAGATTCGCGTGCTTTTGGGCGCTCGCTCGCTCAGCTATAAGGAATGGATAGCCGTAGTTCCAGCAGTTAGTTGAGAGTTTTCTCTCGGAAGAGAAGCGTCTCGCTGGACTAGTGGAATTCTTGTTATTAGTGAGATGTGTTTACGTTTGCTGTTAACGTTGAATTATTGAGCTCGATGCGATTTACTGTTTGCTGTTCTATACGATAGCTGTTTTGCAGTCTGTTTTTATAGTGCGTAAGACTTGCATTTACGCTGTAAGTGACTGTTGACAGCTGGATTGTGTTTATCTGAAGTTTTACTTTATCAAGTCATCCTGTAAATACCTGTAAATAAATTTGTTTGTGCTGTCCTCAAGTAAAGTCCATTCAATTCGAACCCGCTACGATAAAAACGTAACAATATATATTTGGCATAAATTCAACTATTTTTCGAGAGTATGTATTTTGGATGCTCCTTTTGGCGGGCAACTGACACAAAATTGGGAACAAAACAACACTGTTCATTATCAGTATTTTGAGGCTACCACTTTTCGAAGATTCTACCTCGCTTAGGGGGAGACGTGGAAGGATGAGTGCATTTCCCTAATTCTTCTTCATTCTTTGATCTTCATTTCCGCCTTATTAAATATAAATTTCATTCAGTTTTTTTACCACATGTATACGAGTGTCGTAAGGTTTCTGAAAATTCTATTTTAATTTAAACCAAAATCGCGCATTCATTGCTTGTATGACTAGTTCAAGTAGCAAAAGCTATCAGAAGTAGCGCAAAAAAATATTCTACACAATGTCATTCAATGTGACTCGGATTAGTTAATGTCGTTAACCTCAAAATGTTACTAAAATAAATTCAATAACTATTTTTGAAGTGTATTTTAATATAACAAATTATTATTATTATTTTAAAAAAGTGAATTATCAAATTTTGAGGAGAGAAATCGTGAATTGATTCATCTAAATTTAATGGTTAAAACCTTTACAGTAAATTAAAATTGTCCTAAAATATTTTATTGTCGATTCGAATTTTATTTCCTACAACATTACGAGTTATCCACAATGTTTTTATTTTCTAAGCCCAAGAATCATCCGAATCCACTATATTGCTAAATGTAAACATCTCCTCTTTTCGTATTTCCTATAACCCCTATTTTGACTAAGTGAGCGCATCCCGACGCATATGCAAAACCTCAGAAGATTTTCGAATCCGTGAATGAACAGTAGTCATAAGATAGCACTTATTCATCATTCATAAGTCATTTCATTTTGAAATTATTGAGTTCACTCGTACTTGACCAATCAGACAGATAGACTTCCCGCAGTTGCATTTCATTCAAAATTTGATAGAGATCTTCAAATTTGGCCGTGAATTCCTCATACCAAATTTCAGTTGTCCAGCTCAAAGACTTTTGAGTTATAATATTTATACACAAACAGAAATAATTTTTAAAATGACAAAATTTCTGTACTAATGAAAGGAAGCGGGAAGATTTGTCAAAACTTAAAGTTCGATTTTTTTTAACGATAATAATATTTCATTTATTCTTTGTATAAGAGAAAGTAAAAAAGGTGTTTCGAATTCAGAAAAATTTAAAAAGTCGATATTTTTCGAAATGTCGAAATTCCAAATCAAATGCTTAAATTTATTTTTTATTTTACAATTAATTGAAATTTTATTTTCAGAAATATGTGGTTTTGAGGTTACAACTAAGTAAGGGGGGGGGGGAATAACAAGCATGGTCTTTTCAAGACTCACTCAAATATTCTTTAATAAAAGTGTTATTCTTCTTACTATTAAGCATAAAATGATGGAGAATTATTATTATTATATAATTAATTCATTGCATACTAATAACCTAATTATATGGATTTATTAATTAATTCAAGTACAAGAAAATCTAATGTGCTTTTTAGATGCCTATATTCTGATC
The DNA here is from genome assembly GCA_026289955.1 of Argiope argentata. NCBI lineage: Eukaryota > Metazoa > Arthropoda > Arachnida > Araneae > Araneidae > Argiope > Argiope argentata. The sequence goes on along the minus strand of JAOUZG010016704.1, from coordinate 3,765,688 downwards.
AATTCAAGCCAAAATTTGGCGATGTTCTAATCTCCATTTAATTAGATCATTCCGTGGGTGATCTATTAAATAATCTATTCATTATTTGTTTGTTCAACTTTTCTGTATTTTGTTTAGGCAACTGTAATAATTTGAGATTTGTATCGTATCGTATTGTTTGTATCGTTATCGTTTTGTTTTTGCCCGTTGTGTATACATTCGAATTTTTTCCCAAGTATATTTTTCTTTTCTTTTCGTAGTAATAAAGTGATGAAGGGACATTAATACGATGTATTTTTGTCGTATCTAACACCGTGTTTAAATTGTTGTGTTTAAATGCATGAGAACGCACCAATCGACAAGTGGTCAACTTTTTAATAGATTCGATTCAAAATTTCCTAATGTTACCGAATCGAATTTCTTTTACTTAAACTGTTATTGAGTTTACATAAATGAGAAGGTGCAGGCCGAAAGACCGCTAACTCCCCCCGAATCTGGTTTCAAATTTAAAATGGATGAATGGATCGATATTTTTGATATTAGTTCACAAAATTTTATCTAGCTAGCTCTTTACATTTTGTAATTGTGATGTTCATTTGGGCAATAAGACAAATAAGCTTTTTCTAGAGGGATTTCAATTCAAAATTGGATAGAAATTCAAATCAAAATAGACAGAATTCAATCAATTTTGTTCAAAATTTGATAGAAATATTCAAATTTTGCCTGGTATTCCATATACCAAATTCCATACATCCATTTGAATCAAACAGCATTTAAATTATTAACAGGCAGGCATAAAACTAAAAACGTGCTTTTCAGACTCAGGGAGATATGAAACATTATAACATTTCTGAATTTCTTGAAGATTACCATGTTTTCTCTTCTTATACTACGTATATAGGAGAATTAGAAATCATCATATTCGTTTTAATTGTCATTTTAAATTGGATCATTGATATATTTAAAACTAGCAATACCCGCACGGCGTTGCCTGTTTCAAAGAATCCAAGAAGAAAAATTAGCTTTCAACCTAAGTCTAGCCTCCACCAGATATGACATGGGCACGTTACGCAATATCAAAAAAACATAAAAATACATTTAAAAATGATCAAAAACAGCTAGAAAACAATTTTTTAAATTACACATTCAGAAATTTTTAGACTGTTTCCAAGGTAAAAATATGATATGTCCAGTAGGCAAAACACAGGCGATCATTTTGAGGGTGGATTTCCTTATTTTCGGCATAAAGAAACGGTGTTTAAAATTAATATTAAAATGAAATCTACTATGCATATTTCAATGTATCAGGTCAGAACGTCATTTTTTGAACGGCCAAGCACCATGTGCTCGTACGAGTTAAATTATATTTTTATTCATTTTAATCGTTTCATCTAATGAGTCACTCTAGTATTGCAAGCGATCCAAAAAAAAAAAGACTTTGTCTTGCATTGATTGCTTTAAAAAATATAACCTCAAAATGACATTTTTCTAAATTTTATTGGCTGTAGTCATTAAGTTTTTTTTAATCAGAGCTTTTGTAAATGGGACGGTAACACGTTATTAAAAGCTGATTTTTTGAGATGCTCGTGCAGATAATAAACTTTCAATTTTTTGCCTACGAATTTTTGTTGACGCCAGAAAATCTCATTCCCAAAACAATATCATGTTCTGAGATGATAACAAAGAAATGTATCACATATGCATGCCACAGTTCTTGCTATTTGTACACGCGCAGTTTGAGGTTTTAGCGCATGCACGGATAAATTAAAATCGTAATTATAAAACTCCCCTTTTTATTTCAATATGATTTTAATGTTCTAAATCATTCCCCAATAAATGCTATACAAAATGGTATAAATATCTCCGCTATTCGTTAACTATTTCTTGAGTCTTTGTGGTTCCAACATACAGACGTTTTCAGGAGACTTCTATATATACTATATATAAATGATTATAATTAACAAATTTTCTTAAAAAAAAGGTAAATATATCAACTGCTGTCCATTCTTTTGTAAATAACTCGAATGCGACTGAATCCACGTGTAAAGTGAAATTATTAAACAATTCATATAATTAGATCCCTTTCATGTAGCGAGAAGGAAAACATCGGATTGGACGGAGAAGACCTGCGTATCGGAAGATAAAACAATGAGAGATAACATGAACAATTCAGCCACCGATATAATTGAGAATGAGGTAGACACACAAGAGGAAGATAAGAGCAACTCTTAAATGAAATCACTTCTTCACGAGTGGACGCTTTGTATTCGATATCCGCAGACACTGGTTTTTGATTTGGAACAAAAAACATAAATATTCGGCAATGTAAACTGGAGGAATTAAGTGAAAAATAAATGGAACTGTTTTAGTTGATTTGTTAACGGTAATGAAGATGTGTGAAATTTGAAAGTAAGTAATTTCTTTCTATTTTCTTTTTCTTCACAGAGTTCGATGAAAAGAAGTTATCCAAAAGATAAATTCGGGGCAAGCTTTGATTGCATTCAGATAGTGAAAAAACAAGATGAAGCAAATTAAGTAAGAATGAGGTGATATTGAAATTGTAACTGAAGCAGAATAAGCAAGAATTGGTAGAACTTTTTCTTGCAAAGTTATTGCGATTTGGCAAATTTCTTATAAGAAAAAAATTTAAAATCTATAGAAAATATTAAAATTCGGTCATGTAAACTGCAGAAAGTGAGTGAAAATAAATGGAACTTTGTTTTAGACAAAGGTAACTATGATTTTTTAAAGGTAATGGGGACAAATAACACACAATAACAAAATTTATTTCACAGTATATATTTTTTAATATCTTCCTTTTTGAATTTATTTAATCCTTTAATGGTCGCGGCCATGCATCATATAGGGGTATCGAACTGAAACTAAATCATTCAATGACGTTAAAATTAGTACAAAAATTATGCATTATATACAAACATCTTAAATGTTCTATGGATTAATTCAGTCTGTAAGATAACGCATTGCCGAAACGGGTGGCATAATCTAATTTCTACTAATAAACTAATAAAAAGGCGAATGTGTGTGTGTATTGGTGCTCCATAGGCCAGACCATTTGATCTAAAGGTATCAAATTTAATCCTCTATGGACCCGTGTAACTTTTAGGCACATTTTAATTTATCGACATTTTACGAAATAATTATAGCTTTTTTTCATGAGACAGCGCATAAATCTTAACTCTATGACGTTGCAAACACAACCAATACTAGTATTCATGACCATTGCTTGGCTCATCCACCCGAAATAGCAAAATAATTGCTGCGCAAACTGTTGGCAGTAAAACGACGCGAAACCATTTGATCCAATTGAAATCATTTGTGATTTTGTCAGTGATTACCAAACTGTGTGTTATGGATGCATGTACATTTATGTCCTACACCAAATGCCAATTGTTTTATGGACTTTCACCTATGAGCTATTATGCTCAGAAGTACAGATTTTATAGGCCGGTGTGACTTGAAAGTCACATAATGGTTATAACACAATAAAATTGTTTAAACACAAAAAATTGTTTTCATTTGCATATATAAGTTTATAATTTCTGGTTTTTCGTTCCCATAATTTTTTTTGGAGTTAAAACAAAAATTTGGCCCATGGAGGATTAACACATACATATTAAGTAGGGTAGAAATGTACACATCCGATATTTTTTAAAAATTATTTTTAATAAATTAAAATGTAAAGATAATTTTTAAATTTTTATGTCAGAATTTCTGAAAATATTACAGAACAAAAATAACTTTTACATCATTTAAAATTTTTAAAAATTCTCTTTTCAATTATACTAATTTAATAATAATAAAAAAATCTGAATAATTTTGAAAATATTTTTTTGCCTAATTTTTAAAATGGATAACATTTATGTCCTGTAATTCAAACCGTCACCCTCGTTCCATCAAATACTTAATCGTGTTATTTTCTTCTATCATTGAATGCTAAAGATGAAGGATTCTATTCAATGTCTGTGCAATTTAGAAAGTTATTGAAAAATTTAAAATTTCAAAAGCATAAAGACAGATGAATCGAGATTTTAACTATTAATGTCGGGACATATATAATGCACTTTTATAATGGCACAAGCCTCCATTATAAAAGTACATGCACACAATGAACAGAGCATAAACAAGACAGTTAAAATAACAGGGCTTTAAAATCTGACGGTTTGACAGAATCATGGATATATATTTAAACATTTTAACTGAAATTAAATATAATCAACTGGCTGGTTATATTTAATTTCAAAGACTATCAATTAGATATTTAAAAAAAGAAAATAATCAAGGGACTAACCACCGAATTAGAAATCTCATACTGCTTTTCGTGTTTTCAGTCCACAGAAAAATATAGAGATAATTAATTGAATTCAAGCGATTTTCAGTATTTCAATATATTTACGCATTTTACTTGATTGTAAGTTTCAGTACCAAAATTTAATATTGCTATATAAAATATAGATACGTTTTTGTAGAAGAGAAATCAAACAACATTATTGAAGCTGGCATGAACGGTCTTTACCACGGCAACTTATCACAGAATGTTATGTAATGGTATATTTTCAGACTAGAGTTTTCTTTTTCATTAGTGGAAACTTAATGTGACAATAATGCATCCTATCAGTTATGCATTTTTTGTTTTTCCATGAAAAAAAAGTTTACCGTTGTCATATCACAGATACATGACAATTAACATGTTTTTTTATATATAATTTTACAAAGTAAATCTATACAAATCTTGAAATTTATGTGGATATTCCAAGAATTATATAAATCTAACAGTGTATTTATATCGATAAGCCACCTACGATGGGCAGTTGCTCGCACACCGTATAAATAATATTAATTTGGTCATGCCAATCAATTTTATGAGCTACATTTTATCATTACAAAAAATCTATCTTAAATTATATTTGCATAATAAACAGAGAGCATTCTGATTGATAGCTATATTTGTAAAGTGGTAAAATTGGCATTGATCAAATATTTCCAGTATCTATAATTAGTAGATTTGCTAAAATCTTTTTTAAAGAAACCAGAACATGACCATTGACGAGATATCTTGCAATTAGGATCTTATATACGAAATAAAAAGCAGCGTAATCGGAATAATAGTTGCTACTGGAGATTCTTAGAGAATGCACAAGGAATTAATGCTTTTCGAAAGTTTTCTCAAAAATAGAAAGCTTTGCTAGTGTTGGTAGGTTTTCACATGAAATAAAAAGAATGGCGAAATCAAATCAATGATGGTGCTTTTTTTATTTATTCATTTATTGGCTTTCCTAATTATTAAGTATATATAGATTACAGAAAATGGCAAATAGAAATTCAACTTGATCACATTATGACACCGGAAAACTAATTTTGCAATTTTGTGTGTATATTTCGCCGAATTTTTAATGATATGCCTCACAATAAAAAACAACTATAAGTAATTTTTTGAAAGGAGGAGAAATAGGAGGAGGGGAATGCAGTGTTAAAAATTTCACGATGGTGTGTAATTTCATATTTGTCAATTCATCAATTTTGTTTGGGATTTTGTGCTTTTAATGTCTCGGATTATAAAAAAAAAATTGCAGCGGAAAGTTTAACACAGTTTTTTCAAATAAAATAAACTGTAAAAAAAAACTTAAAAATTCATTTTTTATTAATAATGCATAAAAAATACAGTGTTATTCACAAAGTATTACAATGATTTCTGTAAAGTTTTCAGCAATGCTAATAAAGAAATAAAAAAGGAAAGAATGCTGGACACAATAATGAAGTTGATACTGCTTTCAAAATATCCATTTGTAAAATAGTTTTTCCTGCAAAATATTAAAGAAACACCCCTACTACAATTGGTAAAAAATTCTGCTATGTAATAAATAAATTTTTTTCCATAAAAAATTTTAATTGTTTAGATATACTTTGCAATAATGAATCCGAAATTTGAAAGAAAGATTCGCTCCTTACAACACAACTATTCCAATTCGAAGTTTGGGATGATTTCATCTTTGATAGAAGAGATTAAAAACACAGATAATGACTGAAATGGAAATAAAGATCCAATCACATCGGAACCTGGATTATCTAGGCTTTTATCAATCGAGGTCACCGTCAACCTAGCTAGAACAAGAAAATCGAACCGTATTTTATATTTTTAAATAAAATTAATGAAACTTTCAGAAATGGTGTAGAAAATGGCATTGGAATCCCTTTTTAAAATGTGACGGCTTGTAAAAAATTATTTGATGAAATAAAAACACAGCACATTCTGTTGTTGTTGTTACTAATGGCACTTCCCATGGACCAGCTAGCTGACACAGTCAGCGATTTTTAAGCCGAATGAGCGTCTCTTGTTTTAAGTAGCGCCAACTACTGGCAAAAGTATCTAATCTTATTAGCTTGCACAGTCCCTTTTTGCAGGGAGGCACATTCATACTTCTCACAGATAGTAGGTAAAAGAACAACCATGCCACCCAGATCACGGAGAAGACGCGCTACCTCTGTGCCAGGAAGCCGGCTACAATACATTCTCAAGCATTTTAATAGAGATGTGAACAAATCCCATCAATTTTTATGGAAAAAAATGGCGCTATAAATAGGTTGGAAAGTTTGACGCTGTTGAACAGAGGTAAACGTTCTTTTTATGATGATGATGATGATGATGTCGTGTCCACTTTACAACGGAAGGAGGGGCGCAGGAAGGAGGGCTCCTGAGTAACCCCTGAGCACCCGAAAGCAGAAGTCTGACTTCTAGCTCATATATAGAGGATACACACTTATCACATTCACTTACACAGCCCCTTTTTATAGGGGGGGCACATTTTCACATCTCACAAATAGAACAAAGAAGTACAACCATACCCTGACCGGAACTCAAACCTGGGTCGCCCAGATCACGTTGAAGGCGCGCTACCTCTGTGTCAGGACGCCGGTGCGTTCTTTTTTATAACAACCTTAAATAATCGTGAGGGAAATGAAAAGTGAATAACGAAAGTCTGTAACAAACACAAATCCTCTAATCAAAGTTGGTTAATATTTCTGAAAATACATTAAAAAGTTTGATAATTAATAAAAAGTTTTATTGAAATGCTAATATGTAGAAATATTTATACGTTTATAATTTTTGACTAACCTCTGCACGCTTTCAAGTACGTTTATTTGATCTATATTAAGTAAAAAAAGCAAATCAGACATACTTTTACATAGAAATTTTTATCATATCAGAGCAGGATCTTGTTTTGGGGATGAGGTTTTTGGCATCAACAAAAATCCATAGGCGAAAAATTGAAATTTTATTAGCTGCAGGAGAATCTGAAAAAAAATCAAGCTTTTAATAACGTGTTGCCATTGCATTTACAAAAACTCTGATTGCAAAAAATAAGTTAATGACTACAGCAAATAAAACCTAGAAAAATGCCATTTTGAGCCCATGATTATATGAAATGAAATAAATAGGAAATGTGATATTTTTTTAAAACAATCAATGCGAGACAAAGTTTTTTTGGATCGTTTGCAGCACCAAAGTGACTCATTCAATGAAGGCATTAAAATGAATAAAAATATAATTTAACTCGCACGAGCACGTGGTGCTTGGTCGTTCAAGAAATGACGTTCTGACATGATATATTGAAATGTGAATAGCAGATTTCATTTTAATCTTTTTCTTATATTCAACCAATAATAAATGCCAAGACCCATAGCTATTATTGATTCAGAATCAAGAGTTTGAATGGAAAGAAACAGAATTGAAATAAATTTTGCTTAAAGTATTGTTGAAAAATTCATTGAAAATCGAAGACAGTATATCGTAAATAACATTCTATTTATTGAAATGCTAATTTTTAAACTTTAAAATCATGTAAGAATTTTCCTCCCTTTTATTTGTGAAATGATGTAATCTGAAATTATGTCTGAAATTTGCAAAACTCACATTTCTTTTCTTTTAAAAGAACGTAAACATTTTTTTAATGGAGCAATTTTCTCTTTCTGGTACTAAGAAGTTAATAAATGCATCCTGCAGTTTTTTGGAACAAAGAAATTGTTACCTTGTGAGAACACGATGTTTTTTACGTGAGAGGTCTTTGAATAATTGAAGGCAACGAGTTAATAACTTGAATTAATTAAGAAAAATAAGGACATAAGATTAATATTGTTCTCCCATGATAACTTGAAATTGCGATTGCAGATTTCATTTTCTAACTTTCTTTTTTTATTTACTTTCTTTTATGCGAATTTTTATTTCTTTCAAAGTCTTATGGTCTCGCTTGACTTAGATAATCAATTGCTCTCTCTATTGACTTCTTGACTTTCTATTGACTTTCTTGATTCAAAATGATTTATCACACACGTATATAATAATTTCAAATTAGCTACGTTCTTAAATTACTCGCTTAATTGTTCAAAATCCATCTTCGCTGTAACTTTAACTTCAAATTAAAGCAGATTGCTAATTTTCCAATAGAATAAAAACGCTGTGGTCTGCAAAGTTCCCTTTAAAACTTTATGAGATTTGATTTCTTTTCCCAAGCTCGATCTTTTAAATTTTCTGCTCACCTATTTGGTTCGTCTCTTTGCTCTTACAATGTCTCGCACAAACAAATCTTGACGAAAGCTAACAATGGGACTATATCTATAAAATTACGAAGAATAAAAAAACGTTGAAGAACTCAACAACTGATTCTTCAAAATCAATCTTTACATATACACTATACTGCGCAATGATAAACATTTACAGGGCAAATATTTTGAGTATAAATGAAAACTTCTTTTATAGATTTCACATTTGGTCAATGGAAAGTGGTTCAGGATCCTACAAAAGACATTTGACATATTGAAATCACATCAGAGATCATGATGGCCTGTTGCATGACTTCCGACCCAAACCGTCGACATAGTCGCACCATCGACAAAGAAATAGCGCAGTGGATGAAAGAGTACAAGAAGACAGTCAAGTTCCTTCTGCTGGGTATGCAATTTGACTTGAAACTCGTTTTTTTCCCCTTTTTTTACGAATAATAGAGTCTCACATGAGATATTACATTTAAAGCACATTTTTAGTTAGTAGTTATGCCACGTGGCAGATATAATTACACATACCATCTAATTAAACAAATTTTATGCTGTTCCAAGACGTGCGTACTTTTCTCTTCTGGATACTGCGCATGCTCAAAAATTAAATTGGATTTAACATATATAATTGGCGTGTATAATGTTATAGGTTTAAGGTGTTTCAATATTATTTCCTCTGTGCGCGGCATTTTCCAAGCTGTTTTTAAACTTTCGCAACTCTTGAAAACCAATTGTGTCTTTATTGTTTAGTGTGTTTACATTTATGAAAATTTGAATCTCATTATTCTATAAAAACGTAGAATTTTAGACCTTTCCCTCCACCATTTAAGTAAAATATCAATTCCGGGACAATCATTGCTCGGATAGAAAGAGAAAGATGAATAGTACAATGAACAGAACATCTGGAGAAAATTATTAAATAATACTATAAATGATTTATTTGATTATCAAAATTTGTTTGGTTTAAATATATTTTGGTGAAAAACCAGTTATGAGATACAGCTACATAAAATATTATATGAAAATTTTAGCGAGCATTAATACTGGCGAACCGACTGGTCGCTAAAGGCGGCTAGTCTATATTAATAAAAATGCAACTCAAAATGCGTTGCTAAGCGCAAAACTGGAGAACGGCTTGACCGATTCGGCTAATTTTTTAAAAATATTTTCGTTAAGACACGAGGATGGTTCTTATGGAGAGAAAATATTAAAAAACTGCGTGGGAAATAGTTAAAACGACACTTTTCTTACTTTCCCGCCAAAAATCTTCATTTCCTTCCCACACTCCAACTGAGTTAGATAACAGGAAGTTATAAATTATCATTTGTTTAGAAAGAAATGCGCGATGTCAGTTGGTTTTCTTTTATAGATAACGGGATGTTTAAAAAAGAAAGAAAATAATTGCTTTTATTATTAGTCTGTATGGATATTTAATCTATGTCTGCTCAAAATAAAGTCATAATAAAGTAATAAACAAAGAAAAAAAAAGAATAACAGAGGGCAAAAAGAGTTTGTAGAAAGAAAAGTAGTGAAGAAAAAAAGAATAGAAAAATAAAGAAAAGAAGGGGTGGTGTCACCATTATTTCCTTTGTGCGCGGCATTTTCCAAGCTGTTTTTAAACTTTCGCATCTCTTGAAAATCAATTGTGTCTTTATTTGTTTAGTGTATTTACATTTATGAAAATTTGAATCTCATTATTCTATAAAAACGTAGAATTTTAGACCTTTCCCTCCACCATTTAAGTAAAATATCAATTCCGGGACAATCATTGCTCGGATAGAAAGAAAAAGATGAGAAGTACAATGAACAGAACATCTGAAGAAAATTATACTAAATAATACTATAAATGAATTATTTGATTATCAAAATTTGTTTGGTTTAAATATATTTTGGTGAAAAACCTGTTATGAGAAACAGCTACATAAAATATTATATGAAAATTTTGCATTAATACGGGCGAACCGACTGGTCGCCAAAGGCGGCTAGTTAATTAATAAAAAAATATTGAATTAATATTTGAAAAACTGTATTGACATCAAATGTCATCCACCACAAATTTAAATAAATTTAATTGCGCTTGATTGGATGAATAAAAAGTATATTATTAACGATGGAAAATTTGAACAAGATATAGATAGGGAGAGTATGAAGTAATAGTAGGAATTGAAAAATATGGATCTGTATTGAATTTTATATTAATTCCATCAGCAAGATAGCTTTGAACGTGATAACTCAGAAACAAACGTCTTAGATAGGATGAAATTTTGTGTGTCTTTACCAACTGAGGTGTCGTCCTCGTCATCTGACTGCTGTTCAAAATTACGAGGTCCATCCCAGAATAGCCATAATGTTGCTTTAAAACGGAACGTTAATATAACTCGTGTGATATTCTTTATTTTTGTTTTCATCCTATGTAGAATTTGCCTTAGTATTTCTAGCTTCTTTTTTTCCCCACTTTCACTTTCACTAGTTACTTTCGGAAAGGACAAGCCTTTACTAAAATTCTTTTTAATACTTGACGCGCCTGCGTCGAAAATACCAGATCATTAAAGTACAATGAACTAAATTTTAATTTTGCAGGTGCCGGAGAATCCGGAAAAAGCACAATCATCAAGCAGATGAGGATACTTCACACTGGAGGTTTCTCCGACAAGTAAGCTCTTTCGTTGATTTGAAAGAATATTATAAAAAATGCCTTTTAACCGGGACTAATTTTTAGTTGCATTTTCTTTCAGAGAAAGGACAGAAAAAATTATTGACGTCAAAAGAAATATTTTAGAAGCTATTAAGGTAATTATTTTGATTAATAAATCTAAGCAATGCTCTAACATCATTAAAAAAAGTTCTCCGTATTTTAATAGAATATGAAGTATATCCGGAAAGTAAGCATTGTTTCTATATTAAAAATACGCGCTTAATTTTCAAAAGAATGATTTTATAAATACAGGAAAGGAGGTATATTTAACTATTTTCAAAAATATTTTATTGTACTTTTGAAATCATTTTTCATTTATCGTAATAATTTTTTTATTCCTATCTCAAAAAAACGGCGCGTCAGCGGAAATAATTATATTTGTGTAATATTTTTCGTCGTTACTCTCCCTATCAAAAATAAACTGAAGTGGGAGAAACAAATAGTTATCTTATAGTTAAGTTAGAGCTATTGAATGAATGAGTTTACTTTTTCAAGCCAAACAACTCAATTACTTTGTCACTTACTACATAGGTTCAACTATGATATCTCAAAACTAAGATATTTTGAGTTTGTTGCCTTTCTACCAAAGCTGACAAAGTTCTTGTTCATTTAAAGGGATACATATACCGAAAAAATGAAATTTAGGATGATGCAGCAATAAAAAACAATTTAGTATGCTCCGTTTAATATAATAGGTATCAAAACTTAGACAGATTATAACATTTGATTTTATCGCTTCGTAATTCTCTAGTTAAAACATAACAACAATTATTCCAAAGTTTACAGACAAAACTCTAATATCCTACTTTTCAAAAAAGAAAGAAAAAAAAAAAAACAAATTCTGTAGTTAGAAAGCAAAGAAAAAGAAACAAATGTTTATTTTAAAAGTATAAATCACTTTCGTGAGGCAACATTTTTGGAACTACTGGAGGAGAAAAGCCAACGTTTTGTTTTAGTTTTTATTATAATTTAATTAGTTTTCAGACTTCAAAAAATTAACGCAGATATTTCTATCGATTAGAAAAGCACGTAGGTTATTTTATTAAGATTTAATAACCTTACGTTCAAATGCATTTGTTTAAACTTGTAGTGGATCACACTTGATGTCAAGACAGTTTTTTTTTTCAAATATTAATTCCTTAATTTTTATTAATTAATTAAAAACTAACTTTTCCGCCACAAATTTTCACTTCCCCATCGTCAAATGAGCAAGACCAGTTTTTTTCTCCACGCCAATGAGATTGGGTTTATCATATTTTGGACGGATTAATTTGAACGATTCTGTTTCTTTTCTTAGTGTTTGATGCACTGAAAATTAAACATTGTTAATAAATTGATTTTTCAGAATTACTTTTGAATCAAAATAAAACAGAATAAAGAAAATTAAAAAAAATTTTAATCTGCACAACGTTACCCAACTGGCATATAACATTCAGGCATCTGCGTTAACCCAATTGATGTTGAAAATTCACGCATGCTTTGTGTGTTCTGCTTGTCGACAACTTTATTTTCAAATGGAACGGACTTAATTTTGCTTGGGCTAGACATTATTTTTTGATAAATTATTTATATCAAGTGTAATTATTTTAAAAAAATAGCTAAAATAAAAATTTTTATTGTTGACCTAAATAAGAATTGATTTTTTTAAAAAAAATTATTGCTTGTTTTTGTAGATTTTTTTGCTATATGACATGCCTATTCATTTATTATCACAAAAATAATTTTAATTTTAGGAATTAATAGGGGCTATGAACAGATTGAAACCACCGGAAATATTATCTGATGAAGATAACAAAAGAAGTCTTGAATATGTCGCATCAATAAGTTTGATTGATGATTATAGTTTTCCTGACGTAAGTACTTATTTTTTGTTACAAATATTTCGACTTGAATTGTACAATATCTAATATTACAACTTTTAATAGTTCCAGTTTAAGTATTGGGCGTTAAGAAAAAATGATTTAAATGAAAATTCTCTTATTATATTATCATTTAGTAAGTTTTTTTTTTTTTTTTAGCTTCGTAGAATATTTAGTTACCATATTTAGATTTTTTTTAAAAAAAGCCGAGAGCACAATCTTTTGTTGTTATGATACATACATTCTCTTAATATTTTCCATGCTAGATCTACTGTCAGAATATTAATAAACTACTGAAATATTGAAGCATACGCATATAATTGAATTTCTGCTTTAATTTTTACAATGAAATTGAAATTGTATTAAAGTATTAATTGCGTGCATTCAATCCAAAGAAGTGAAGTAATATTTCAGCAAATAGTTGGTTTTCACAGACAGATTCTGTGTATATAACGATTTTCTTTTCCCGGATATTTTTTCCCTAAGGGGGCACCTTGTAATGAGGATGAGATGCTTCCGGTAAGGTGGTTTTATCTCGCCTCCCTTGCAGGGTACACTAACAGGTGAGGGTTGGACTCCTCTCATAGATAACGGGACGTACTTCCTATGGGGGAGGGTGTACCGTGACCGGTGATGCCCGTTAGGACTCAAACACAGTTCCCGCGAGTGTTGCTGTTGAGGCGATGCGGTCATTCAGTTTTATGGTTAATCCGTGTGCTTTCCGTAGTGGGACAGATGCGTACACTCGTTGCGTACCAGTCGTAAAACTGTCAATCAACGGTCTTGTTTCCAAGGCGGTTTTGTTACTGTTAAAGAATCACTTCTAGAAGAGGTTGCAACATTTTAAACGTTATCTTAAAAGTGTCAGATTTGGCGAAAGTTAGCATGGTGTTTAACTCAATTTGGAATACTTAATGACTTATTGTTTAATACAGTATAGTGCATTTTAAAATTCATTAAACAAAGTTTCCACTTTGTTTCCGATGAAACATGAATTGCTTTTAGATGAATTTAGTCAAAAATGTATGATAAAAATCAATGAATTTCTTCTCATATAAATACTGCATCCCCTTCGAAAAAATAATCTAGATTTCAGAAAATACTTTACTTTACATAAATTCCACGATTTGCATTAAACTAGAGTTTCGTTTTCATTAGTTTTGATTGTGTTTCTTTTTAATTCATTTGTTTAATTCAATGAGTTCGGACACTGAAATCTATGTTATTTAAATATGAGTTGTTTATTAATTTGGAAGTATGAATAAATGAGGTTAATATTATTGAAATGATTTGTAAGACGGAATTAAATACAAAAGCTATTCTTGATATGCCGTTAATAGTAAAAAAAGCTTTCATCCACGGATTTTAATTTTCCATGTCATATAAGTTTTTAAAAACCCAGCTTCACAGTAGAAGTACCATGACAAATTTAAAATTTTCTGTTTGTCATCGTAAAATAAAAAAAAATATTAAAAAAACATTTTACCGAAATAAATTTTAAAATTTTAATTTACACATCACAGTAAGAATTTTATTTCCTGCATTTCCAAATTTTTCAGATTATTCTTTCTGTTCTCCCAGATTTATTCGATTTCTTTTTCAATTTTTAATTTGAGGAGTACATTTCTTTGTTACATTTTTTGACTAATCACTTTCTTTTGAGGTTTGTCATATTTAAATACTTCTTTAACTAGAATATTATGTTTACTTATCTGCATATGCATATAGTGATTAATAGTTATTATTCTTCATATGCTTCCTAAACATTCTACTTTCACAGCATCAATGGAATATCAAGAGAATACAGGATTTTCAATTAAATATCATGAAAGACAAAAGAAATCTCACTCAGAATATTTTAAAATAATATTCAGTACAGTGCCATGTTATAAAAATGAAATAAATAGTTAATGGATTAAATTTTAAAAAAGTAGTAAAAAAGGGCTTTCTACCATATTATTACACAATTTTCTTGTAATGTCGCAATTAAAATATCTCGAATTTCAATTTTAATTCATAAAATAACATAAAAACTGTTTCAGGAACTTAATAAACTTCTAGATAACACACACGCACGCACGCACGCACACACACACAGAGAGAGAGAGAGAGAGAGAGAAATGAATTTCTAACACAGGAGCTTATGCTTTAAATTTGACAGGAATCTTCAAATTTTTCGTTTAAAATTATTCAAAAATTCAAGTGTAGAATATTCTGACTTTAATCTAAAAATTTTAATTCACAAAATAAGACTTTCTTCCAAAAATAAAAGTGAATAGTATATATATGCGTCTATCTGCCTATTTAAAACATAGACATCTGAAAGTAGAGATAATAAATTTAACACAAAGATATTTATGAGGAAGTGCAATTAATATTTGGAGAAGTGCATTTCAGTGACACATTTTTAGAATTGAATTTTGTTATTTTAGATTTTTTTAATTCATAGATTTTTATTTAAGAACTATGTTAAGTATAGTTTGACACTGAAGGAATAATGCTGATAGTTGATATGATTTGCAAGCGTTCTTAATATATTTAGTCGCATATTTTATACTTTCCACCTTTAGCCATCCTGTTTGTCAGCTATGATTAATGATTGATGAAAATTTCAATTGTACCCACCCCAGAGCGTTCTTAAACTTAAAATTTTGATATACATATTAAGTATGAAAAAAATAATACGGTAAAAAAGTTGATATCATTAAATTTTTTAAATTTTAAAATGTTGTAAAAACTATTTTTATTGTAAAATTTTAGAAAGGTATCATGGAAAAAAGTCAATGTTTCTGTTAATTTTTTTGTTAGTTAAAATTTCAAAACAAAAAAAATCTTTTTTCTGTTCTTATTTGTACAGAGCCATTACATGCACACAAATACAAAAGTTTTTTTTCTTTGTGTTTAAGCCTCAAAATTGAGTTAAAAGGCCAACACTTTTCCTCGCCAAACACTCTTGCCAACAAATAACATAAGTTTTAACAAACCTAGACTAATTACTCCCTTCCCCCTTTTTTTCAAAGAGCTACGCATGATTTATTATACTTTTACGACCTGTACGCAAAGAAGTTGTACGCATCTGTCATACAACCGTGCTTTCGTGGCTGGTCGGAGAGTCTATCTATGACCTACTTCTCGGACATTTTCAGAAGCAATGTTGAGTTTCTACGGACTAGCGACAGAACAAATTTCGTAATCTTTCAGCATTTCTGGCTTTCTAGCCGATTCTTGGCATGATATAAAAACATGCGTTAAAAATAAACAAGCAATTCGTACTTCATCTCATCATTCACCATCTTATTAGATTGTATTTAATATTTTTTTTTAAATCTCCAATCGGTCTCTTGACTTTTCGAAGAGGAATAGTATTTTTGGCTTTCTGGCCGATCATGGAGCGACGGGGGAAAAATTGCTAGTGTGGTACGAAAATAAAAATAGAATTTTTGAGTACAAAACTTGTTGAATTGTTTCAAAGTTGCAGAGCGTATATTAATCGACAGAAAATATTGTTTTTAATGCTAAATCCACAAAAGACTGAAAATCTGGGAAAAAATTACTGCAAAACATTATAATTTATTTCGATGTTTTAAAATTAAATTTTGACTTAATTTAAAAGTACATAGGCTACGGTTTTTAGTTTATAATAGAATTCAAATTCCTCATTTTCGATACATGATGATAGATAAAGATTTTTAAAAATCATAAACTTCAATCTGGATTCAAACAATAAGGGCTAATTTTTCGTATTTTTAATTTTTTTAAAGTAGAGGCTGTATTGTTTTAGAAAAATAGATAATATTTTATAATATCATCATATTTATGTTGACAATTTATTCCGATTAATATAATCTTTTTAATCTTTATCATGTTATTATTAATAATAATTGTAATTTTTTTAACCCCAAACAAGAATCTCAGTAATTTTCACAGAAGGTTAATTGTGATATAGAATATATTAGTTGATGTTTCATTTCAATTAATTACTTCTGTAATGTTTATTTACCTTTCTTCTGCCAAATTAAATAAAATTGTTATTAACTGTTTCACAAATAAATATTTTCAATAAGATTTGTTACTTTTAGGAATTCTACGATCATGTCATCAAGTTATGGTCCGATCCAGGAGTCCAGAGAACATTCTTAAGAATGAACGAGTTTCTGCCAATTGATTCAGCTAAATAGTTAAGTTTATTTGAAAAATAGGTTAATTTATTTAAACATATGGAATAAATAAAAATATGGAATAATATGGAATAAATAAAAAATACCGTTATCGTTATTTTAATAGAAAATTCTAAAATGTTTATTCTTGCAGTTTCTTAAATAAAGTTCATGAAATACGAAAGGAAGATTATATACCTTCCGATCAAGTAAGTAACTGTAACTGATTGAGATAAACACATTGATAGAAAATTTATTTAACCGCAACTGACAATATCGATGTCGCAGGACATCCTTCACTGCAGAAAGCGGACAACAGAAATCCAACGCATCGAATTTGCTGTGAAAATCCCGAAGAAATATGGCGGAGGATATCAGTCATTTTGGTAAGATTTAAAATAACTTTTTTTCTATTAAAATCAAAGAAAAATGACACATTTCAATCTCTAGGAATTCGTGAATTTTTTCATCAATGAGCTGAAATACCAAATGTCGAAGAAAACGAAATTTTCGTATTTTTTTAACTAATAAAAAACTTACAGTTTAATTAATTGTCATACAAACTTCTATAAAACCCAGCTTTTTTTTTGTCCTTCTCTTTATGCAAATCTATATATGCTATTACTTATGGCACTTGCCATGGACAAGCCCCCTGCTGATACAGCAGCAGAGTTAGCCGAAAGGAGCGTCTCTTGTTTTTGAAGTAGCGCCAACTAGGGCCAAGAGTACGACTTTAGCTAAACACTCATCACAGTAGCTTGCACAACCCCTTTTTACAGGGGGGCACAGTCACACATCTCACAGATAGCACACAGAAGAACAGCTGTGCCCGAAACGGGGCTCCCAGAACACGAGGAAGACGCGCTACATTTGTGCCAGAAAGCCGGCACACAAACACACACGCACGCACGTACGCACACACATACACACACACGCGCGCACGCACACACACACACATTTAGAGAGAGAGAGAGATCAAGAAGACTTTGTTTATTTAAATTTACATTAATTATAGGATTCTAATTCATTCATAAACAAATGCTTTTTAAATAGTTTATTTTTAATGCAATAGCTTACTTTATATTAAATATCACAAAACATAAAACCTTTGAAAATGAATGGTATCGAATTATGGTATTTTTATAGAATCTAACTATGCGATTTTTTTAATACACTTTATTTATTTTTTAAATTAATAAAAAAATGTTGACCAGAAAAATTAAAATATAATAAACAAATAAAAAATAATAAAGGTAAAGACATTCAAAACTCACTATTGTCTAGCAGTGAAGTATAATCAATTGCTTTATTTTAAAATCGTCTGTATCTGTTCATTTATTTATCAAATGGAAAATTAATTTAAAAAAGGCCTGGAAACAAAACTAATTTAATTGAAAAAGTAGAATTCAAAATTTTCTGACTATACAAAATGTCTAATAATTCGTTCCAAAGCTATTGCGAAAAAATAAATTTTCGGTTAATATTTAGTTAACGGAATATTAAATTAACTTCAGCTCTTTGAAAACTTGATGTTATTTTTTCTCTTGTCTTAAATAACAACTAGGAAATGTTTATTTTAAATCATTCAAATGATTTAGGATAATGCGAGCAATGACTTAAATTTATCACTAGCTGCCTTTGGCCACCAGTCGGTTCGCCAGTATCAATGCTCGCTAAAATTTTCATATAATATTTTATGTAGTTGTATTTCATAACAGGTTTTTCACCGAAATATTTTTAAACCAAACAAATTTTGATAGTCATATAATTCATTTATAGTATTATTTAGTATTATTTTCTTCGGATGATGTGTTCACTGTATTACTCATCTTTCTCTTTCTATCCGAGCAATGATTGTCCCGGAATTGATATTTTACTTAAATGGTGGAGGGAAAGGTCTAAAATTCTGTATTTATAGAATAATGAGATTCAAATTTTCATAAATGTAAAGACACTAAACAAATAAAGACACAATTGGTTTTCAAGAGATGCGAAAGTTTAAAAACAGCTTGGAAAATGCCTCGCACAGATGAAATAATGGTGACACACACACCCTTCTTTTCTTTTCTTCACTACTTTTCTATCTATAAAACCTTTTTTCCCTTTGTTATTACTTTTTTTCTTCCCTGCCCAGGCTTCATTTTGAGCAGGCATAGATTAAATATCCATACAGACTAATAATAAAAGCAACTATTTTCTTTCTTTTTTAAGCATCCCATTATCTATAAATGAAAACCAACTAGACTTAGTGTATTTCTTTCTAAACAAATCATAATTTATTACTTCCTGCTATCTTACTCAGTTGGTGTGGAGGAAGGAAATGAAGATTTTTGGCGGGAAAGTAAGAAAAGTGTCTTTTTAACCATTTTCTTCGCAGTTTTTTTTTTCTCACCATAAGAACCATCCTCGTGTCTTAACGAAAATAATTTTAAAAAATTAGCCGAATCGGTCGAGCCGTTCTCCAGTTTTGCGCTTAGCAACGCATTTCGCGATCCATTTTCATTAATATAGATATTCTTTAGAGAAGAAAGTACCAAACGATTTAGAAATTCTAATGCCATTATATCAGTTCAAAGCTTTTTTTCCTGCATAAAATCTCATTTAAAATTTTCAATTTTTATATAAAGTGTTTAAGCGTCTAATCACAACATATTTTCTTTAAAATCCAGGATGTTCGACGTTGGTGGACAGAGGGGTGAGCGGCGTAAGTGGATCCAGGTATTCGACGGCATTACTGCTGTTTTGTTTCTGGTCGCCTCTTCTGGATTCGACCTCAAATTGCGAGAAGATCCTCTCGTAAACAGACTTCAGGAATCTCTCACACTTTTTCAAGATGTTTGGAAGAGTCGGTAAGCTAATTCGATAGTTGCAAGTTGAAAACAATTAAAAGCAGAAAGAAAAACTAGAAGTGTTTTATGAATTAATGCTCATTACAAATTCAAATAAACAATACAACAATTCAACTATAATGGATAAAGTACATCGGTATAATGTAAACAATTTTCTGGATGAATTGTACGTATATGACAGGATCTCTGCAATTTCCACGGTCTTCATGATACTTTCAAGTAACACTCAAGTTCGTGATAGCAATTTGTAATAGCACGTGGACGCTATTTTATTATCTTGTCAGAACATATTGTTTTAGGAGTGTGGTTTTGCAGCGTCAAAAAAAAAAAAAAAAACGTATATGGGGGAGAAAAAAAACGTAGGCGAAAAATAATTTTTAAAAAATCTGTAAGAGCATTTCAAAAAATCAGTTTTTAATAACGCGTTGCCATCCCGTTTACAAAAGTTCTGATTTAAAAAAAAAACAAAGTTAATGACTACAGCAAATAAAGCCGAGAAAAATGTCATTTTGATCCTTTGTCAATCACCATAATTATTATCTTAAAATTTTACTTAGCAAAAATATTATCTTAAATAATATCTCTCATCACAGACTTTAAGAACTAACAGTAATGCATTTTCCTCTTTTCAGTTTTTTGAAAGAATCTGGTTTCATCCTGTTCCTCAACAAACAAGATCAGTTGAAAGAAAAGGTCGAGAGAGGAGCTCGGATACAAGACACTTTTCCTGAGTACTTGGAATACAGATCTAACGGTTTGGAATTATAGAACATTTAAATGCGTTTATTATTTATATTCAAATTAAATACAGCGGAGGAAAAATAATAATTTTTAAGTCCGGTACTAACTTAATTTTAATAAAGTAATTTATGGAATCTTAAGGTTGATTACAGGAGAGAAAAAAATTGTTTTGATGCAGAATGCAAAAGAAAAAATGTGACACATTCATTTGAATTGTTGCACAAATTTTCTGAAGGAATTTACTTGCATATAAAATTTGTTCTTCAACGTGATGCAAACAGATTCGGTTATACATTTCTACACAGACATACTGTTTGTTCGTTCTGTAACCCTCCACTACCACTTTTCGACGGCTCTATCTCACTAAGGGGGCAAAGGTGCGGAAGGATGAGCTCATTTCCGGTGTTTTTCATTCTTCGACCTTGATTTCCGCCCTTTGATACTTTTTCGTTCTGTTTTTTCCCACTCTTTTAGCCCATGAATGTCTTACTGTTTCTCATCGTACTGTATTATTATAACCAGAGCCGGTCTTCACTACGATGGGGCCCGGGCGCAAGATGCCATAGGTAACCCTAATTTTTTGTGAAGTAAAATAAATAAATTAATTAAAATACAAACGCGAATACTTATTATTAATGCATGTTTATTTAATGGGTGATTTCGTTTCCGCTAATACATCCATTATTTCATAAAAATTACAATTTAGAAGCAGTAATGCAAAGTGCATTGCTAGGAATTGATCGTTTAATTCATATTCGTTTCACTTTTAGTTTTTGCAAGTTAGCATAAACAAACTTACATAGAGAAAGGCATAAAAAATGACATGGGATGTAGGAAAAAAAGTAAATAGCTGTTAGTTTACCAATCCATTTGAACCCAGCCTCAGACTCGACTTCTGGCCTCCACTTCAGACCGGAATCCGTGCTGCTTTGTCTGAAGGGGATTTCTTTATTCACAAATTAACGTTTCTCCCCTTTTTATAGTTATTACTGCGATCATAGCCTAATACCGACGCTCAATCAACTACGTGGAAACAAACTTGTATACTTTCAGCAAATGTAAATGCTATTATTGTTCAGAATACTATTTTCTTAATCTTGATAGGGGCCCCGATGCACCCCCCCCAGGTGGCCAGCCCTGATTATAACTCAAAATTTCTTATTAATTGAACGGTTCAAGAGGCAAATAAATTTCAGAGTTGGTACGAAAAACATTTAATTAACATAGTAGCTTTAGCCTTATAAGCCAGATAACATTTACGATACCGAAGTCGACTTCTGGTATTGTGGCTATGTTACTCGGCTACTGGCCCTAGCGTCGCAGGTTGTAACCTCGACCTCCAATCGCTACATTGGTGACCTTGACAACGCAGCCTTCCGTAACAGTCGTGGCGCAATCTACCCGCAGCAAAATCGTCAGACTCACTTGACGAAAGCTAAAAGCAAAACAAACAAACAAAAATTGTCAGACCCTCTTGAAGAGCAAGCACCATAACACTTGGCGCATTACAAAATCGTTCGCTTCTTCGCCGACTCACTGGTGGGGGAGTACTGTAGCCTTAGTCTTATAAGCCAGATAACATCTACGATACCGAATTTGACTTTTGGTATAGTGGCTATGTTACTCGGTTACGTCGGCCCAAGCGTCGCAGGTTCGTACCCCGAGCTTCGCTCGCTACTACATCCTTAATGTGGCAGAACATCTACTGTTGCTAATCGCAAAACGTTATCAAAAAATTCAATAGCAAATTTTTGAAAATGTCTTAACCTTAAAAATTATCCTTATTCTGTAAAAGAGTGAATTAATAAATTTTAAAGAGGGAAATTTTCCATTCATTCGCAGTCATTTAATGTTTAGATCATTCGCAATAAATAATAAATGCTCCAAAGTATTTTACTGTGAATTAGTATCTTTTTTGCACCACTACGAGTTACCCGCAGTCTTTACACCTCCTAAATCCGCGGTCACCTAATTGCTAAGTGTAAACATCTCCTTTCTCTTTCCTCCCACCCCTACTTAGATTAAATAAACGTATCCTGACGCAGGCGCAAATAGTTTTAGAATACAAGAAGGTACAATATATCTACACAATTTATCTGAATCAAATATAACCAATATCTCCTGTGAATGAAATATTATCTAACGAATATTTCCTATGAATCGCCTGAGGCGACTAATTAGAAATGATGCTTATTTCTAATTAAATAAAAACATGCCAACGAATGTTTATATGGCTAATCTATCAACCATTCTTGCTGCTAAAAGGCACCATTATACAACTCGCCTTATATAAAAGATTTCAGGGAGAAGGACGAGGGATATTAGAAAGTATGAAGGAAAAATGTATTTTCATAAGAATTTATCCTTGATTAGCTATTACCCGCGCCTTCGCACGCATGAAATGCGCACAACTAACTTGAAAACCATTTACAGTGTGTATCTGAAGTAAAGCAAAGCAGCAAATCAAGTCTGTATTTCTTTAAAATAAAGTCGCCTATTTTAATTATCGATCGAGATTGAGATTCTAATTACCCATCTCAACAGTATTTTATACATAATTTTTAAAACTTTTAATTAAAATGAAAGCACAGTTGTCAACAATTACAACACACTGAATCTGCATGAATTTTCAATGCCAATTGGGGCAACGCAAATGTGTGAATTTTCTACATCAGTCAAGGTAATGCAATGCAGATTAGAAATTTTTAATTTCCTTTATTTTGTTTTATTTTAGTTCAAGAGTACTTCAAAACAAATCCGAAAAATCGATTAATTAACACTGTTTGATTTTAAATGCATCAAGCTCTAAGAAAATAAACAGAATTGTTTGAAGTGATGATATAAGTATAAATCCAAATCATTTTAATGTGATTAATTCTTTATCTAATAAAAATGAAATCATATTTGCTTTATTAAGATATTTAGCACAATTTACTAGTAATTTTGCAAAATATTTTGGTAAATTTATTATGAAACCACTTGTATTGCATTCTAAATATACATGCGTCGCTTGACTTAAATAAAACATCCTCAGTTAACTGGTTAGGATTT
Organism: Argiope argentata; assembly: GCA_026289955.1. Lineage (NCBI taxonomy): Eukaryota > Metazoa > Arthropoda > Arachnida > Araneae > Araneidae > Argiope > Argiope argentata. The sequence goes on along the minus strand of JAOUZG010016704.1, from coordinate 3,741,789 downwards.
TATGTATAAATTTCAGTTCATAGACTTGCCTATGTAAACTATTACTGAAGTATTTAAAATATCATAATAATTTTATTAACGATTTCAGATGCAGATGCCTCTACTGAATATGAAAAAGTTCGTAGTTTCATTCGTGACCTTTTTTTGGTAAGAGATTGAAAATGTTTTTTTTTATTTGTCTAAATACATTGATACTAAATTAGTCAGCTATTAACAAAAAATAAAAAATACAAGGTATGAAAGAACTGTAACAATGACATAGTAAAATAGTAATGATAAGGATCCTTTAAGCTACTCTAAAAGATTTAGAATTTTACAAATAATAAATCTTTATTTTACTATTATTAAAAATTACTATGCATAACCAATATAAATAAAAACTGATATGCACATGTTTGTTTCAAATTAAAATCTAAATAATTGATTTTTTTGTCAAATTTTGTTTGCAAATATAGGAAGGTTTTATTAGAATGAACAAAAAATAATGTTTTCATTGTGCATATGCAGTATTGTGTGCATTAGGTGGCACCCAAGATTTATTTAATAAACTGAATTTAAAAGAGCCAAGCATGTGGAATAGATATTCAAAAGTATTTCTTCAATTTGAAAATTGTTTTGAGGCTTTCTATTGTTTAAAAATTATTTGCTTGCTTTTAATGGCTGACGAGGATTAAAATACTCTATTAAAAATTATTGGTTTTATATTCTTATTTATATTAAGTTGCTTTTGACAATTTTATGGTATATTTATCTGTTAGTTTAAAATAAAAACATTCTTTTTTAAATTGAAGGATGAAACAAAGAAGCAGCATCAGGCTTCAAGCATCTGTAGTAATGATGAATATTATAATTATCGAAGGAGTTCAAAAAAGAGGGATTGTTACTGGCATTATACAACAGCAACAGATACTAACAATATCAAAAGAGTGTTTGAGGACATTCATACAATGATTGTGATGCTGAATTTGGAAAGTATATCACCTACATGAATCATGATTTGTATTGATATTTTATAACAATTTTACAAAAGATTTGTACTTCTGAAAATGTATTTGCCACTTTATACAATATTATACAAATAAAATCTATGGAATATAATTTGAAATGATATACAGTATTACTAATCTTTCAATTAAATGCATTTAAATATTTTTAAAAGTTATAACAGATCAATTTTATTTAGACATTTAAGACTCAAAGTGTGAGCATTTTAATAAAATAATTGTAATAAATATAATAATAGATAAAATAAATAAATATATTCTGTATGAATTTTTTTAAAAAAAGTGTTCAATGTATATTGATTGTTGAAAGCAATAGAATGAGAGAAAACTGCATACTTGTGTATGCATTCTGTGTATAACTGAATCTGCCAGAAGATTAAATTTCAAATAAAGAACCTTGATTAAACAAATTTCTCATCTCAAATTTAATATTAAAAAATTAATCATAATTATAGCATCCCTTATATATGCATAAAATAAGAAAAGTCAAGACAAAAGAAATATATCTCAAACTATTTTTTATTATCTTCTAATATAGTCTTTTTTTATGAAAGTTCTTTACAATAAAAATATTTTCAAAATTAAAAACATTAGTAAATTATTCTCAGTTTGTAAGGCAATAAAAATATAAATACATAAAGCACCTATTCTTTACAATTCTTTTATACAAAAGTAGACTAAGTCGTTGGCCAATATAGAGTATTATCATAAATTTGTGGTTCAGTCAAAGGTTCTAACAATAGCATCCATATAACAAGGCCAGCAACAAAACACAACATGAGAAGAGACTGCTTAGGTCCTTCGATGGTAAACAACTGCCCAAAGTCAGGAAATCCCATATGGTTGCAAAATGCATGGGCGACGACAGGAGCAGCAACATGACCTAAGTTAAAATTTGCTTTGTTTTTAATTGAAAGAAAACTATTGAAACAATTTGTTCTTTCTTTATTTACTAATTTATCATAAGTATTTCCTTAAAAACTAATTTCTATTTAATTTTATATACTTTAGAAATTACATTGATTAAAAATTATACAAAGAATGTATTATTTCTAATCAAATATACTATTAAATATACCATATGCATGAATTAAAAAGGAAGAAAAAATTTACTAAATGAAATGGATAAATCTTAATAATAGATTTCATATTTTCAGTAATGATTCAGTATAGCCTTTCCTTCACATTTTTTAACATAAAGCAACATGATACAATTAATTCCTTTTCATGTTTCTTAATTTTAAAGATAAAAAATACATTCATTTTAACTTGCGAGCTGCAGAAATTTTTAGCTTTCTCAGACATTGTTAAATCTGCTGAACCAGCAATTTGTTTTACTTTCATTTCTAAATTCAGTAAAAGTTGATGAAAGCTACTCAAGCAATCATCTTTCTCCAAAGTTTTAGACCATGCACCTCAGATGATGCACAATCCTCTAAATTCCTTAACTCCTCGAAATTCAGTTCTTTTTAAATCCAAAGCAACTAAAAGTATAAATGACAGGAGATAATTTCCTTCCCCCTTCTTGTGGTCAAGAGTTCATTTGTAGTGTGGGGAGAGTTTTTATATCACTCTATTCCTAAGGTCAAATTACTACTGAAAAATAAGGGCTTGCATTCAAATTTCAATAAAACTTTATAATTTCACCTAAATATTTTCCAGATGCTCCATTTTTTTTACTACTATGCCTAATTAAAACATATAAGTTACAGAAAGACACATTGGATGTTGAAGCAAAACACTGAAATACTATATCTGTATATTCATTAAAATCATTAATGCTTCAGAAAATTTAAACATTCAATAGTTATCTTTCTCTTTTTTCATTTTAAGAATTATTGATATAAATAATGCACTGTAAGTACATAAAAATGTTTATATATTTTTAAAAATAATTTTTATGAACCTTATAAATTTGAAAAATTTTAAATTATTTAACTTCCATAGTAATTGCTCATATTTATTTGAAAAAATATTTTTCTGATCGATATACACCATTCAAAATTTTTCAATTACACTGCCAAAATATCTAAATCAAAAACAGTTTTTTTCTTTCGAAACGACTCTACATACTCACAATAGGTGTTAAATATAATATTATATGGCAGAAAAAATGTCTGATTTTAGGAATACAGCAATCAAACAAAATCGGAATTTCAAATCTAAGATAAAGTTTGCTATCATATATTTTAAAATTATGATCTTTGATTTAATCATAGCACAAATGATATAATATCAGCCAATTTTCAAAAGATTTGCAAAATCCTTTAAAGAAGGAATATTTAGTTTCTTATTTTATAATTAACCCTTCTTTGCATGATTTTTTTTTTGTGTGTGAAGTAAAACAGGCTGATATAATTTATGTCCTAGATTAAAGGAATAAATGTTTTTAAAAAATCCTAGGGTAAATATATAATGTAAAAAAGTTAAAGAAAAGTATGATGGAAATAATAGCCACCATGCAAATTTTCATTTTAAGATCAGCACAAAAGCTTCAATGTCCTTCTTTTATAAATTTCTCCATTCATTGTCGCTTTTATTAGCAAAAAAAAAAAAAAAAAAAAAAAAAAAAACCTCGGATTAGTTAATTTTTTTTTAATTCTTTACTTTTACCTTTCTTTATCATTTTTCTGTATCTTTTCTTTTACCTTTCAATTACTAAAAGCAACAGAATTACAAGTTTAAACCCGTTATAATGTTAGTGATATATGATTTTTTTTGACAGCTACGTTCTTTATTACTCAATAATTGTGAAAAATTTTGCAAGAACAACCAACATAGATACATCTGCTTTAAGTACAATATTTTGTTTACTAAATGTAGTGACAGAAATTTCCATCTTCATGCAAAGAAGTTAAAGCTGTTTCAAGAACTGGTAAGGTGGAGAGATTGAGCTTCAAAAATAAGTAATAATTTAAACAGTTTTCTGAAACAATATGCATTTCACTTCATTTATTTTTTAAATTTATTATTTTTACATACTTTTTGACACAATATTAGAAGTTGTGATTAAAAAAAATTATCATTTATTTATTACTTTTTAAAAGTTAAGTTATTCTAGTTCTTGTGTTATACTCACAGGATTTCAGAAATGAAAAAAAAAAAAAAAATTATAAACTTGGAATTTAACTTTGTATAATTACAAGCAATTTAATTTTTTAATTTTTTTATTGCACAAGAGGTTGGTGAATTCCCTTAAGAAATTATGAAATTGAGTTAAATCCAGCATCCCTTCATCATCACTTATAACTAAAACAGATTTATCTATATTTATTATATATCAAACAATATGGTTATATTATTATAAAAATATAGTTATATATATAGTTTAATATACTATTTATATTTCAAACAATGTTTTATTAATTTCTTCTAGAGTTAAAACTGTCTGATATCCCAGCATTTTAGCAAAAGATTTTAGTAGCTGGCGAGCCAAAAGCATTATTTAAATTAAGCATCTACCCTCAAACAGTTTCTAGAGACACCAATAAACAGTGACAGTGGGAACAAAAGTAACCTCCCCTTATCATTTTACGAACCTGCTGAGAAAAGGGGAAGGAAATAAGCAGATGCCATTCTGTGGATGTCTGAATGTTGGGCCGTCTCGGCCGCATTGGGAGTCAGAAGGTTCAACTCAATAGATACAGTACAACTTCAGAACATCTTACATAACAGATCTTTGAGGCAACTGATTTAGAGCCTTCTGATGCTGAAATCTACCCTGCAATTGGGACTTTCATATCAAAACAAATAAAAATTTCTAAAAATGCAGTTTTAATTATAATTAATTCCATTTTAAACCTTTTTATTACTGGTTTACACAGAATGAATATATATATATACAAAAATTGTCAACAGATCCAGAAGTTTGCCTGTCTTACCTGTTCGTAAGAATAAATAAGTTGAATAAGCACCAAATACAGTAGTGTAAGCAAACTGGAACACTAAAAGCAAAGCAAAGAAAAACCTCAATATTCTATTTAAAGTTCTGTGAACAATAAATGATAAAAAGAACAGCAATAGAAGTTGTAGAATCATGGCCAAATTGCTAATTTTTTATTACTTCTAAATAGGCCTATATTTCCATTCGGAAGACTGCTCTAAATGACAAAAATTATGAATCACATTTTTTTTAATTCTAAAAAAGCGTATTAATTAACAATGGAATTTAAAATTTTATACAGTCTTTTATTAATTAAGTTTAGTAAAACGATCTTTAACAAAAACTAAAAGGACAATTTTTTGTAATCTAAATTGTTCAATTCATGAAACTTTGAAAGTACTACATTAAAATATACATAGAAATACTTACAAGATTGCAAAATGGCTGCCTTAAGTTTGGCTCCATTGGCCAACTTTTCATTCAAAAGATGAAGATGAGCTAAAAAAAGAGACAGGATTTTTTTTAAGATATTAAATTATTAGCAAAGTTTCTTGTCATCTACTTTGTATTAACTGTTTTGCTTTCTCAGCAATTTAAAGCATCGATTATGAGAATTAAAAAACGGGGAGAAATAATTGGAAAGAAAAAAGAAATTACCAATTCCAAAAAAGAATGGACATACAATCACAGTGTTATTTTTCCCGAAGCATGGCACTAATATTGGCAGCATACAGGCTCTAAAAGTAAATTCTTCAAAAAATGGAGCCTAAGAAAGATAAAATAAAAACAAGTATTATTAAATTGGAATAATCACACATGGAAAAAAAGAAAAAGATCAGCATTCACTGTGGAAAATATACAAAATTAAATAGTTCCATAATTTTTAAAAAAATATTTACATAATGTTTTTGATCAGGATGAAAAATTGGGCAAAATATAATTGTGTATTTAATTAGATATTATTGCAAATTGAATAAACAAAAGGATATTGGTATTCATATTGCATTCACAAAAGGTTTTTGGCTTTATTTAATTTTTTCCTTACTATAATTTTTTCAAAATTTAGTTTTATAATTCTAGTAAAATATGTTATCTACATTTTCATATAGATTTTTTTAATTTTAATTTAGGCTTACTAAACAATTTCTTAACCTTACTCTGCTTGCTGAAAATTAAATGATACATTAATATCAGGAAAATAACTCCTGGAAATTTAAATGTTAAAGCAAAATACTAAATATAGTTCCTAATAAGTAATAATAAGTAAGTATAATACTAAATATAATTTCAAAATTAAATATAACTACTATAATTTTTCTACATAAATATAGTTTCCAGGATTCATTAGTTTCTTTCCTTTTCAAGAATCCTTTCTTAACAATTGGTACACATATCTTCATAAAATGCTCTCAGAGGAGTACATGGGGGGGAATGCAATAGTGAATAATGATATGTAGATGCTAATAATTATTAAGTTTAAAATTGTCATACAATGGAGTAGGCATATAATGATGGTAGGATCAGAGATAGATAATTCCAAGAAGGTTGAGAAATGCTATTCTAAAGAAGCTTATTATACAACTGTGCTTAAATGAGACCATAAAAAAAAGAATAACAAAAAGGAAAATAGAAATCGTTAAACAGATTGAGATTAGTCCTGCATTGCGTCAAGAAAGAGAAGAAAGTTCACAAAAATAAGAAAAGAGCGAAATAAATACTTTAACAATTTTAAAGTATGTGTGTTCTTAAACAAAAGTTTTACAAGTGCCTAATTAATAAATTTATAATGTGAACAAAATAAATGCTAAAATTAAATGACATTTATTAGCAATTTTCAAAGATTAGAAATATTGATTAAGAACAGGAACTTACTATCACATGATTTCTTAACCATACAACATTAGTTAGGCAATATAACCACAATTTGAGATCTGAAATGGAATAAGTTCAAAATAAATAAACCGTTTAAGGCAACTGAATTCACAAGTTAAGATATAGCAGACTGCTTTAACACACACACACATATTTGAAAAAAGATATTTGTATTATTTGAAGTAATAGCAAACCAATATTTAATTTTTTTAAACCATTAATTCTAAATGAATTTAGGTTTTAAATTACAAACTAGATAAATTTGAGAATAAGGTTAAGAAAGAAACTAAAGGAGAACTAACTGTTCCTTCTCCCTACTCACAAAAGAAATTCATTAATTAAAAAGAAACTTTAATCATGTATTTCTTAATAAAACCATAAAACAAATTAGAAGATGAGACCGAATAACTTTAGAAAAAAAATCTCAACTAAAGTAAAATTATTTTGGAAGATAATTCCTTCCTCCCCAAAATATAAATGTATTAATTTCTTTAAAATAATAAGAGTATATAAAATGTGAAAATTTTATTTATTTACAAACAGAAATTATATCCATGATACACTTTAAGGTTTAAATATTAATATATCATGAATACACGTTCTTTATCTCAAGCTCAAATTTTTTTTTAATTACTGAAGGTTTCAATTTTTAAGACTCTTATAATAAATAAATAAGTATATCTATATAAACCCTTCAAATACTCTATAATTTTTTTTTTGACTGGGTATTTAACACATTCATTACATGACAGATTCCTTTACTTAAAAGAATGGAAAAGAAGCCATTTTATTTTATTTATAATAGAGAAGTATTTATTGATCAAAATGCAAATTTCATGGAAGGGGTCAAACAGTGTTGACAGTAACCATTACAATAAATAGAAATAATAATGTATATCCAAACCAATAATATACATTTGCAATATAATAAATCTCATAGAGACTAAAGCTTTCTTGATTGAAAACTAATTTATGCATTATTTTGTCATTACCGAATAACATACTGAGATAGAATCATTTTACCAAAAAATCTCTGGTATAGTCCTTCATTATAATGGAGAGACATTGGACCCAAAAAAAGTACCTAGTAAAAAGAATACAAATTTGTAAATAATCCAAAAAGAATTTTAAAGAATAAAGCACAAAATGACTTTAAAAAATGCAGATAAATGTGATTTTAATATTTCATTTAAAATATTTTACAAAAAATGTGTCTTAACTTATCCATTTTTTTAAAATTTTCAATGGTATTGATTACATTTATTAGGCAAAATATTATTCATTCCACTTAAGCTTTGAATCTGATAAAGAGTTAATTAAATACAAAATGAAAAAAAAAATCATAAATAAATAATAAAAAAAGTTAATTTCTTTAGAACAATAATGATAAGTGTAATTCGAACAATTTATTTGGGCAGTGAAAAGAGCTATATTTCCACAACTCAACAAGTTCAATTTGATGAAAATGAGAAACTACTTTTTTTCTCCTCAAATTAAAAAAAAAAGAAAAAAATTCATATAGTATGACAGACAAAAAACATTGAAATTTAAAACAAAATTTTTTAAAACTATAAAAACTTAAATGAAATACTGAAACAGCACATACACCAAACTTTAGAGATCAGGAAACTGGTAAAAGGCCAACTGGCTGTAGAAATGGGAATGCAGAGATTTTAACAATAATAAAAGCAAAAAAGAAGTAAGGGGGGAAAAAAAGACTGAAAGCATTCTCTAGAAGAGAATCAGAAAATGAAAGAGCACAAAAATGTGCTTATTCATTCAGAAATTCTTTACAGCTTAAGAATACAAATTTTAATGAATTTAAACAATATACATTTAGTTTTTTTTGTTCTAAAATTAATCGAGTTTAGCAATTCTACAAGCGGTTGGTAAAGAAGAGTTATTACGAAGAAAATGCAACACTCTTTAAAGAAAAATATAGTCAATTTTATTATTAAGTGCACTCATCAACAATATAATGTTAAACAAAAGCAATGCAAGATATAAACAACAGCAATTTTAAACTTCCTTAAAATAAGATAATTAAAAAAAAAACTCTTAACATACAAAATATGAACAAAAAATTAAATTTAACAGAGTAACCTTAACTTGCAAATAAAATGCACACTCGCCCTCTCTCTCTCTCAAAAAAAAAAAAAAAAAATCGTAGAGATATTTTAAAATTAATTTTTAATTACATATCAAACAAGCAAATTTTATTCTTAAATTCTTAAGGGGCTTAAAATTTATTTCTTAATAAAGTTATAAGTTATTATTAAGTTATGGCTTTATAATTGAACAAAGACAATTAAAAAAACATGATCCATTTATATGAGATTAACAATGTCAAAAATATACCAAATTCAAAATCTTCTTATAGAAAAAGATGCAATTTTTAAATCAAATTTACTGTTCAAAAATGATATGGCTCAAATGCATTGTTGTCAACAAGTATGGAAAGAAATTTTGATGGAAATAAATAAAAACTTAATAAACCATGTTATTAAAACTTTATTATTAGTTAATAAATCTTATTTTAAACTAATGGAGCACTAAAAATTATTGTGTATCCTAATGTTTTGTGTCTTCCCCACCAATAACTTCATCATTCTACAACTAATTTTAACTAAGCTTAATCTTTTAAGTTATATTAATTTGTTTTATTTAATTTAATTCAAATATTTTTTTAAAAAATAAAAGATTAACAACTGTAGTACAGCTTGTAATGTACATACCATTGTGAGAAATAAAGGATAAATAATAGCTTGTACTAGACCAGATAAGCGGATACCCAATAGAGACCAATATGTTACTTCCTAGAAGAAAAGTCACAAATAATTAAATGTATTAGTGTAAAAAAAATTTTTTTTGAATAATTTTTGTTACAACAGAGTACAAGTTAAAGTGGACTAATTCTAGAAAGCATTTCTTAATTTATTTTAAAAAATACTTGAAAAAGTCAACATTGTTTCAAATTTAAATTTTTCAAGTATAATATTTTTAAAACACAAGCTATTAAAATTAGAATGTTCATTGAATCAGACAATTTTTAAAAAATGCCTTATGGTTATTTTTTCATATAATTTATTTAAAAAATTTTATTACACTTTTAACCACACATGTGTGAAAGCAAGAAAGATTTCAAAAGAGTATTTTGGTAAAATTACAATTAATTTTTCATTTATAAAAATCAAGAAAGTAGGCCAAAGTGATAGGTATTCATGATGCAAGTTGTTAATTGTCTACTTCTAAAATTTTCTTGCATTGCTTTGGCTTGAAATTAAGTGACAGACATAAGCTTTCTTTTGGACATCATTAGGTTACTACTTATTATTTCTCAAGACTCAAAGTTTATGTTTTTCCCAAGTGCGAAATTAATTATTTTTTAGAATATGCAAATAAAAGTGAAAGTAGATTTTAACAGAAGTAATTTTTTAATTCAATTAAAACAACTTTAGAATTCTTTAAAAACCATGAAAAATCATTGAAAATATTTTTAAAGTAAAACAGAAAAACCAAAAAAATCGAAGTAGAATAGTACAATGTTTCAATATTTCCTAGCAATGAAGTATCTATAAATTAAATTTTGAAAAGTGAATAAAATTACAGAGGAATGACTTGTAACAATAAAACAGTTTCTGTATTTATTGTAGATAATGTTCTTATTGGTTTTCTAATTCCTATATTTGCAATCTTTTGGCATTGCTTCACATAACATGGTCGCTGCAGTTAATGAACATCTGTTTCTTTTGTTCATAAAAATTTACTTTCTTGCTTTTATTTGAGTTAAAGTGATTAACTTTAACTCCTTTAGCTAACTTTAGCTTCTTCATTAAATAACAACCTTACAACTTATAAAAGCATCATCAAAAAATGTGCATTAAAATAATCAAAACTTAGGATTGCAAAGTAAAGAGTATTTAAAATTTCCTTGTTCTGAAACCATCTGCATTAATTTTTTCAAATTAAGAACAAATGAAGGAAAAATTACAGGAATGATAATGTCATCAATGAAAAGTTAAAATTTTCATTTTTGAAATGATGTAAAAATGTATTTTCAAAAATAATTTCTTCTAAAAAATTGTAAAATTTTGAATTAAATATTTAATTAATTTTTTTTGTACTTAAAAAATGTTGCAGTATTCCCCCCCTTTTTATCTTGAATAATAGTTGTCCAAAATTTGATTGAATTCAGCCCAGTTGTTTAGGGGTAAATATGGAATATAACTTCATAGCCCCAATAACTTATTTAAAGATATAGATAAAAAAAAATCACACTACTGGTGACTAATAACTGAATGTTCAGAAAATGAAAAATCTACATTCCAATTTCTAATAAATTTATTTGAGTGACATAAAAAGCAATTTAACTACTTTTCCATACATAAGCTTGATATTTTAATTCAGCATTAATTTTTGAGTATTATAAGAACGTGCTGAAACTAGGACTGAATGTATATATTAATTTCTATTTTGTAGCTAAAGATAAGATATGTATCTTTACTGATTTGAATAAAAATTACCTCATTTTATTCAAATCTGAAAGTAAATACACACATTCAATCAAGAACATTAACAGGGTGCCCATTAACAAAATTTATTAACGAGCATCCTATTTATTATTTAATCTTTATAAAATATCAAAATTTACATTAAGAATTAAAATTAAGTAAAATTAATAAAGGTTAATAAGAATATATGTAAAAAAATTATTATTATTAAAATTATTACAAAATCATACCAAACAACCTAATTTAATTTAAAAAAGATCTAATTAAAGTAATTATATTTACAAATGATTGGATTTCAATTTTGTTTTTAGGAACCTTTAGAAATAAGAATACAATATACTAATCGGAAATTAAAAATAAACCAGTAAAAAATAATATTTTTAAATAAAGATGATGAATGAATTAGTCAATTTTAAATAAATTACATTATTACATAATTCTAGATAAATTACATTATTACATAGTTCTAAATAAATTACATTCAAATGTAATTATTAAAAAGCCAACTTATTTCACAAATTGAAATAACATGAATCAAAATTAAATCAAAGAAATTACTTACATATCCAAAATAAAGTTTGTCTGTAAATATATATACAACAATAGCAGAAACAAATGACATAATAAAGACACTTAGGAATCTTCTTTTAATCGTTGATGGGTGATCTCTACAAATAAAATACAAATTATAACTTAGAGAAATCAAATAATACAACCCCCCCTTAAAATTAATAAAATATCCGTATATGAAACATATGAATATATGAAAAGCAAATAATTAAAATTCAAAATTTTCCTTGAAATATTGTTTCAGAAATGATTTAATAAACTAAATATATATAACCAAGTTAATTCATATGAATTAGCATAAATACATTCAATGGGATCAATGCTCAAACTGAAGAGAATTTTCTTTAAAGGATAATAATTGTTACATTTTCACAAATCTGATAGTTTTTTTTTTTTACTTAAGTGTAGAATAATTTGGAGTTCCAAGCTACCTCCAGATAATATATATACTATAACGATGATCTGCAAAATAGGACTCATTGGAAAGAAAAAATTTCAGGATAATTTATCCTCAAATCACTATGCCTCGCTTCCTGCTTTCGTTAACTAATATATTGATTACTTATCAACAGGATGCTCACAGTAGATTCTCCTACTAAAAAAACCTACAATAATAAATTGTTTTGGACAGTATGAATTAAAATTATGATACCAGCAGCTATGCAAAGGAGTCTTTCCAAGTCTAATCCATACACTTCATAAACCTCAATATCACAGCTTTCTCATAGAATTTAGCCAAGGTACAAACTGTATATAATTTGGGAAAAAAATATCAAAGTTGACTTTATATCCAGTACACCCATTCATTTTTGGGTACTTTTCAATTAATTGAGTGCAAGCAAAAAAAAAAATCACCATCGTAGAATTATGCCAAATTTCTTTGCCGATTTTTCGCTCGCGCTCATTTTTGAACAGCAACAATGCAATGTTTCAAAAATTAAGCCAAAATTGAGGAGAAGTTTTTCTTTTAAGCTGTTCTTGGAGTATTCTTAATAAAGTTATTAAGCAGTGGGAAGTGCCATTTTACAGAACGTTTCATATTCTTTGTCGTAATATGCAACTTAATATTACAAAAAATCTAAATAACTAATTTTTTCAAAAATTATATATGTTTTAAAATTTATTTCACAAATAATTAATAATGTTGTAAATCAACTGATAAAATAGAAATGTCAAAATGATTAAGGATTATTTAAAACAAATTTTTCACAAATAACCTGTGTATTTATTATTGAATAGCAAATAAATATTAATTATTACACTTACATGAAAATAAATACGATAATAAAATTGAAGAAAAACTATAATAATGAATTTAAAGTAAAACTTTTTATTTAATAATAAGATAGTTTTATTATCTAATGTTTGAGTAAACCACATTTCTTTGACATACATTACTTTCAAATATGAGAACTTTTTTTAAATGGAATCAAAGTTCCACATTTGTCACATACATTTACTTATGGGTGTCAGTGAAAGACACCCATATAATATAATTCCTTGGATATGAGAATGATGTATGGCCTAAATGGATGAAGAAGAATAATTTTTACTTCATTAAACTCATTTCCCTGTAAAACATACTCCGAGCCATTAGTTTTCTTCATAAATAGATATGATCTAGAATTATATGCCTTTTAAGGTATTAACACCACCTCAGCTGCAGGTTTAGCAGTTTTTAAGTGACGCCAATCTACACCTAAACTTTTTTACAAAATATGCACCACATTTATCGAAATAGCAAGTACCATGAAGCTTTAGGTTATATTCCCTCTAATCTTTACCTTACCTCAAGCCTTAAAAAACTGATATTTAGTGATTTTTAAGTGCCACCAATCTACACTGAATTGGCACAACTTTGGCTCGGGTTACGTTAATATGTAAATACCCCTTTTGATTTAAATTCATCTAGGAATTTTTATTTCCTTTCCCAAATATTGTAATAAACTGAAAAGTATTCATGCATAATTTTGATGCAATATCAGCAATAAACAATTTTTTGAGAGTCAATATTTGATCAAAATGATTTTTTAAGAAAAATTTTGAGTTGGCATATTTTTCTAGGGTTGAACATACAAAGTCAAATTCAGTATTGATGCCTTTAGAATTTTCAAAATATTGATGTAGAAAAATTTCATTCTAACATTGACAATTTTTTCATTCTCTATTTAGGATAAATTTTGAAGCTTTAAATAATTGTAATTCAAAGATGACTAGACATACCTGGGAGAACTTGGTATTTTTTTCCTATGGATATATTATTTTAAATAAATATTTGTGTGAAATTTTATAAAAATTCATTTGATGTGTGGAAAAATTATGGTAGCTGAACAATAAATAATAATAGTATAATGAAGAGGAAAAAGTTAATGCCAAGTATTTGAGACATAACTGGATTAACTTGTCATACATTTTAGAAATCACATTTAATAATTAAAAAAAATATTAATACTAATATATTACCTTGATACACAAAAGCAAAATTACAATATTAGAAAAGATTAAATTTGGTGCATGGATAAATAAATTTTTTGAATAATTTTAAGAGTATAACACTTTTTAAAAATTATAAATCTTATATTATTAGTCTGCAACTTTTAACACGTTTTATCAAAAAGATGAAAATTAATATATTTTTTTATAAAAAAGGAAGAATTTTCTTTCTTTATTTTTGGCATAATATCCAACTTAAAGGAAAAGGGTAGATTAATAGTACCTGCCATGGGTGTTGCGCCAAACATATAAACTTCCAACATACATAGTAGCAAGAGAAATGCATATTAAGATATAAGAAGTGCAACCCATTTCAGGATGGGTTGGAAACATTTTACTAAGCATAGCTAACAATTTTTGAATTTATTCTGCACTACAACTGTCCAACTATTCACAGTCATGACAGTATATTCAACGTGCTCAGACCCAGCCGGCGAAATCTGTAAACAACTCCATAACAACCAATCCTTATTCCGGAAGCCCAGGCCCTTTTCAAGTTGTCAAACACGTGATCTGAAGAGACGAAATACCGGAAATGTGAACCTCACTTGCTTCCTTGAAAATTGTTATATTGCCACCCTGAACTCGAAAACATAGCCAAGTACTTATAGAAAAAAGTTGCGTTCATTCACCTCTCAACGTAAGTGCCAGAAAGTTTTGTTTTCATTTTCATGCTGCGTTACTTTTTGAAATACGATTTCCAAGGTGAAAATCATAGGTGAAATTTCAGTGTCTTCACTCAAATAAAAACTCAGTCGATTATTATTAGTTCTAATAACTTAATCTCAGTTACAAGATAATTTTAAAAAACTTAAACAACTTTCTTTAAACTCGTTTACTGTTCTATGAACATCATGAAACAAGTTTCTTCTTTTTCGTTTAAAAAAAGGCCTATCTACAAATAAATAAAGTTTTAGAAATTTTACGACCAAATTTCTGAAGATTACAGAAAAGGCACATTGTTCTGGATTTATTAAGTTAAATTAAATCAAGCTAAATGAAATTAAATCAAGCTAAATGAATTTTGTTTATTTTCTGTTTTGGAATATGTTTCAGTAAAATTTTAAAAAATACTTCATTACTTTCAAAAAGAAATATATTTCATTTTTTTTGGGGGGGGAGGTAATAATTTTCATGCTATTTAAAAGTAGGAAATAAAACAGTCCGAAAAATTCACCAAATTTTTTCAAATAACTAAAGCAATATGGTGAAATTTTCCAACAATTGTACACAAGCTAGCTACTTTCCTTTTCAAGCAAAATCGACTTTCAGAACTGTTAGCTCTCTTAAGGGGTCTCATTTCTGAAATGTAAAATATGTAATGAAAATAATCTTAAGTGTCTGACATTCAGAATTTTAAGACTTATTTAAGAAATAAATAATAACTGAATACCTTTGTACATAATGCAAATTTCATTCTTATTCGTAAAAGAAAAAGTGAGCCTAAAAGAAATGCATGCATCAATAAACTACTGAAGGCTCTCATATTGCACTTGAAAGCGCACTATTTCCAGAGCAATAAAAAAAATTGAAATGTTCTTTCTCAAATTTCATGTTATCATGTGAGAACATTACTATTTTTTAAGCATTGTTTGTCTTGCTGAATTAAAGTCATTAACCATTTTAAACAAGTTTAAAGCAATAATGCGACGATCAGATTACACATGCGTCGATAATCGTATGTGTTGTCGATGTATCTTTTTGTTGGTAATAAGTCGCCAAATATAACAACTCTCTTTATCCTTTTATAATAATCCTAAAAGTGGAAAATTGATGACCGAAAAGCGATAAATCGCCATTCCCCCCCCGTTCATTCTATAGCTTCAAAAACCTCAAACCAATACAACATTATGTTCTCACATTAAAGGGGGGGGACTTCTAACGACATAAAACAAATGTACAACGTCAGCATTGATTTAAATTCTTGAATTACAAGCTAAATTTCTAAGCGATTTTTTTGACAATAAATCGCCAAATGTGACAACTTTCTGCGTTATTTTCTAATTTTCTAAAATGCAAAAAATGGATGCCTCAAAAACGATAAGTCGTCAATTTATTGCTTTTG
This sequence comes from Argiope argentata, assembly GCA_026289955.1. Lineage (NCBI taxonomy): Eukaryota > Metazoa > Arthropoda > Arachnida > Araneae > Araneidae > Argiope > Argiope argentata. Next base: position 3,725,391 of record JAOUZG010016704.1, on the reverse strand, counting down.
GGGCTTTAAAAATCTCAAAAAAAATCATGTTTTCACATGATGCTAAATTCATAAAAATGGGGGGAGGGAGAGGAATGAAAAAAAGTTCTTTACTTATTTTTAGTTTTGAATCCAGATATAATTTGTGTTTCTTCTGAACTAATTTTTTACCCATTTTATTTTTTTTTATTCAAAAAATAAACCTCTAATATATTATTTGATAAATGCAAAAAAAAAAAAAAAGAAAAAAAGAATTCTAAATTCTACTGAACCTTTATCAAGTAAATGATGAAGGATTTTATCATTTATCTTCTCTCATAACTAAAAGATGCTTCCAACCTTCTTACTGAATTCTTTTTATCATACCGACGCAAAATTTCTATGCACTGATCTCTATCCAGCAAAAAGTTATTTATAATATATCAACGTAACAACGAAAAAAGCTGCAGGCTTTTATTAAAGCTTCGAATATATATGTGAAACCACCGACCATATTTCAATGGGAGTTCCTGGAGATTACTTTGACACTGCAAGACAATCGAAAAAATTTTGACACATAAAAATTCTGAGAGAAAAAAAGTCATATGCAGACATGACTGCTTGGTGAAGTTCTACGGTTTTTGAAACAAAATAATTATTCATAACAAAACTCAGTGCGTAGAAATGGCAGAAAAGAAATAAAAGGCAATATAATATATATACAGAATAATTCATATTTTAATGTTTTCTTTCTTTCAAAACTTATTTCCTTTATTATTTTCTTGAATACGTATACAAAGATAAATTATTGCAATCGTCAAAAATTTTGAATAGAAATTTCGAAGAATTTCCGTACTTCAAAATCCGTCCTTCACGAATCCAAAAATTGCATTTTTTTTAATTTAATCTGTCTCTTTGCATACACTACAATTTAAACACATTTTAAGCTGGAAAGCTGAAATTTGGCAAGAGATCCCTAAGCTAAATTTGTAGATTTCTATAAAACTTCATACGAATTCTATTTGAAAGAAGTTTGTTTGTTTAATTGTACCAACATAACAGAACACAATAGCGATAAAACAGTAGGCACTATTTCAATAAAAGTTGGTTGTAAAATTTTAAAATCTAAAATTTAGTTAAATTATATCTGTACTGGAATTGAAATAAATCGGAATCTAATCTGCACTTTTGCATGCATGTCAAAGCCATAATTCAAAAGACGAAATGTAACAATAAATATTATTAAAATTGTTGTTCTGTATTGTATTTTCTTTCAGTCTAAGGAATAGGAAGACATTTAAAATACAGAATCGCTTTTCTTTATTATACAACAAGGCTCAAAATACTTAAATGCGGTATTGAGAAAATAAGAAATGAGCATTTGTGCCGATCAAGGTCTTGGTCAAAGTCTACAATTTTTATCCTGGAGGGGAGTGATAATACCATATTCAGAGAATGTGCAAGAAAGTTGAGGGAAGACCAATCCTCTAACTTTCGTTTAAATTAAAGAATATTTGAAAACTAATGCAAACTTTATGTGAGAAAAGCTCAATACAATTCCCCAGTGGGAAATTTTTTTACTGCTGGTTTAGGAGATTTTCTGAGTATTATGCTCACCGATTTTCTGAATGGTTATTGCTATATATAGTGCTATAAGCTATTGGAAAGATGTAAAGACGCACATTGGTCTACAAGATATTCCATTTTGATCAGCTATATTATTATTTTCCAAGACTATGAAAGAACTCATACGACTGTTACGACAAAAAATTAAAAAATTCTCTGGAAATTTCTTTCTTCTTAACATATAGAAATAGGAAAGTTTCTGTACAATTTTTTCATATGTGTCTTTTTCGCTTACAATAATAAAGTAATTATTTGAAAGACTATTAATTAAATACCAAGGGAAACTATATAGAAAAATTATATTAATTTTATTTTAGTAAATAATTTTTTCATGAATTTTTTAAAATTATTATATATGAAATAATTTTTTCGACTTTCTTTTCACGAATTAGCAAAATTCTCAATCCCCTGCTGGCCATATCATTTACTTTTTACTTGAAGTTTAAATCAGGGTTGCTACTTTAGGTGGAATAAACACAATTTGGTTATTTTAACACGGAAAGAGATACACACTGTTAATATTTAGGATACTGTTAAAAAAATTCTCCCCGGGTTCGCTTTTATAGTGGATGTATAGTGAGAGGACACAATCAGCAGGCCTTAGTAGAAAACAACAAGACATTTATATATGTATATCTTCGTGTATATTTACACGAAGATTTCAACACAAAGACGAGACGAATACGAAGACGACAAATCTGTACAGCCTAGATGGGATAGCATACAGCAACGCACTACATCAGACAGTAAGTCCATAAGTAGTAATCGGCCACAACACTCAAAGCAGCCAGGCAGAATCCAGCTGGAGAAGGTTTCCTGAGCTACATTCTACGGTCTCTCCAAAAGGCTGAACTTATCACTGTCTCCTCGCTTTAGCTCCCGACTCACTACCACATGACTGGCTACTCCAAACACAACACGTCGTTGCTTCCACAATAGACAACAGGACAAGGCACACAGCAGTTCAGTTCTCGCTTGAACTACACACAACGCTGGCATTCCACCTTTGCATGACTATTCTCTCGTAGACTCTTTACTTGTCTTCTACACCAACTCCACTTTCGGCTTAATTCAATTCAGCATTCAATTCAATTCACCTTCAATTAAAAACTGCCGTCTTTTTATAGCTTCCTGGAGGTGGGCCGAGAACCTAGACCAATCAGGGTGCCTTCCGGTTTCTATTGGATGGATCGTGAAAAATCTTGAAGTTTCCGGTATTATCCATTTTGTCGCCAAGTTTGTCACCAAGATCTCAGATCACTGATTTAGCTCCCGCTCAGCATGCAACAAAGCTGATCGTAATACAGTCTTTCTTACGATGTCACTCTTTGTGCTGGGAAGCAAAATTACAGATTTGCAACAATATTTTCGGCTTAATTCAATTCAGCGTTCAATTCAATTCACCTTCAATTAAAAACTGCTGGCCTTTTATAGCTCCCGGGAGGTGGTCCGAGAATCTGGACAATCAGGATGCCTCTTGGTTTCTATTGGATGGATGGTGAAAATTCTTGAAGTTTTCAGTATTATCCCTCTTGTCGCCAAGTTTGTCACCAAGATTTCAGATCACTGATTCAGCACCTGCTCAGCACGCAACAAGACTGATTGTAACACAGTCTTCCTTACGATGGTACTGTTTGGGATGGGAAGCAAAATTACAGATTTGTAACAATATTAAAACAAAAACCAGGTAAAATACATTAAACAAAGATGGAGGATCTTTAAATTTTTACATCGGGTGAATATTTAATTACGAGGTTAACCACAGCGGCTCTAACAATTGAGAGTACACCTTATTTTTACTTGATAAATCCGACTTACAAACATGTTTTTATTTTTCACGTGGCAAATAGTTTAATTTAAAGTAAAAATAAAGAAAAATCAACGAAAAACTTCTAAATTGAAAAGTTTCAGAAGAATTTAAACAAACATATGCAAATTTTTGTCACAAAAAAATTGAGAATACGCCAACGAAATTTTTGTAATATTTCACATACAAAGAAAGTGTCAATATTTAGTTGCGTGTCTTTTGGCTTTTATAATGGCCTCTAAACATTCTACTACCGATTCAACCAACTTTTTGGTAGTATCTGAAGATATTTTACCCCATTCTTCTTGCAACACTTGTTTTAAATGGGTTTTGTTCCTAATTTTGTGTTTTTAGATCGTTATTGAGTGTGATCCACATAACATAGCTTACATAACGCCATCTTGTGCCCCCGGTGCCTAAAACGCTAAGTTATCTAACCAGTTGGACGAGCACAAAATGGGAGAAAGAGAGAGAGAGAGAGAGAGAGAGAGAGAGAAAGGGGGGATTTGTTAAAGGGGGAAAAAGTAAGAGAGACGATACAGCATTCAGGGATTTCCAGAGAGAATGCCATCGGTGTCAAATCTTACACGAATCTGTTCAATTTTCTCTGAAGTTATAACTGGATAGAGGGGACAAGAATACTGAAACAAATGGCGATTATGGGTTTAACTTACAGGGGAATTAGATTACCAACTGAAAAGGGGGGGAATTGACAAATTACATCGTGAACATCTGTATGACAAATAAATAATCACTATAGAGTCAGAAATTCGCAGCGTCCATCCAGGCCCCAGGATCCCGACCTCCAGTGTAATCCACAGATAGATTTTCACACTATTCGTGCTGGGAAGTAAAATCATAGGATTGTAACAAGATATTTATTTCTATAATTTACTTTTGTTTCGATATGTATGGAAGTTGCATTCTTTTTTTCTACAATAAATTTTCTTTCTACAGAAGGGGATGGAAATTCGATATGAGTACCAGTTCAGGTGTTGTCTTTGTCTTCTAACACGGATCAAACTACTCGGTGATACTCATCACAAAGGATACCTTGTGATGCTTCAAAACGGGATGCAAATTTAAATGAATTCAAAACTTTTCCCAAATAGTTATTTTCCAATGTTTTACTTTTCATTGATTAAAATTTATATTATATACACTTGTCAGAGAAGCTTTGCTTGAAAACATATAATAAAGATTAAAGAATAAAACAGCATATTACAATATTAACTTTATTTTTTATTTATTATATTCTTTATTCAATTTATTATAATTTAATTATAAATTCAGAAACATAATATAAATTGTTTTTTGATTCTTTCAATCAATGTTTGTTAATTAAAATCCTAATGATATGTAAATGAATAGTATATAAATGTATAAAATGTATGTCTTTCAAATGACAATCCATATAAAAGCATTTATTTACCCCATTTTACAATAAGGACTGAAATCTGATCCCTTCAGTGTATATGCTTATTAATATCGAAAGGATTAAAAAAGACTAAAGATTAACCATTGCAACAATAGAATCTAGAAAACATTTCCATACGCATAAAAATTAGAAAAAATTAATAATCATGGACTGAAAATTTATAATTAGTTTGATAGTTCTAATTTCTGAGTATTTGTCAATCGTTTGAGCGTAGATTGGACCAGCATGGATTTTTATTAAGAAGAAATGTTATTTCACTATGTGATAATTAATCTTTTTAACATGTATTTCGAGGTTATGTTTTGTTGGACTTATTGCATTCCAATAAGCTCCTTAAATGTTCTATGGGGCTTATGTTCATTGATTTTGATGAAGAATGGACCTGAATTTTGATATTGAATTGCACCCGGAGCTTCAAGTTGTGAGCAGTCTGTTCAGTTTCATTGACCAGTAAAAACAAAAAAGTAATCTTAAAGTGCTAAATGAGTCCCATTTCAAGTTTTCTTTTAAATGTTTATTTACCGCATATGGTTTAATACTTTGACACTTCTTAAAGATTAAATTACTTGTATATCTCCAAACTGTTACTTTTCCTCAATCCTGCTTATCTATAGGAACAAGATTATATTTCTATAAAGCCATACTTTATTTTCTCTTCTCCATATTTCGATCTTTGATGTCCAAATTACAGAACTAGCTGTTGTCAGACCGAAAATTTTCCTTTAAAACTGTGAAGGCATATTAATATATTCATTTGTAAATTTAGTTGTTTTTGTTTATCAACAGGTGATGAGTCTATGAGTTAAACGTAACATGATAATCCACCTCTTTCAAAACTGTCCTTAAGAATATTTTCAAATCTTTCTCTTATCCCATTTGCAGTTTGCGATACAACAATCTTAAGATTTATAGTCACGAACTTAAAGATATATCTCTTTTCACGGGCAGTCAGCTCAGATTGGAAGAACATAGCGTGGTTTCGAGATTATAAGGCTTCGATGAATTGTAATTATTGAAAACTTATTCGTATATAGGTGTGAGTTCTTCCAACAGTCTTGCTGATTTTCTGAAGAATTTTACCTTCATTTCTCATTTTTAAGAATTTTTTTCTTTTTGCAGAAGAATATTTTTTTCTTCAAATGAATTTTAATTTTAACTCAATTTATCTTCTAAAATCTCCGAAAATGCGATATTTCAATTTTATTTACTTGAATTTTAAAAATTGTTTTCAATAAAAGTGAAGTTATTTCTATCATATCTGAATGGAAACTTTTTCTGGAGCTATTTTTGTAATTTTTGAATTGAATTTTTTTTAAAAAAAATTCTGTATTATTTTCTTTTAATTATTATTGAAATATAAAGAATAATTCATAGATTATAATAATAAAAAATGAAATTAATATTGCCATTATGATATCCATTACTATTGTTATCTTGAATATTTGCCATTTGTTTGCATACGGAATTTTTCTGGTTACTGCTTATGCAAAAGTAAAGCCTGAACTTCTAGGTTTTTCGTCCATTCCACTTATAATTTATCTCCGGAATATTATTATACTATAAAATTTATTGCTGCTATTTTTGTCTCTTTCGAAAGCTTTATCGATTTTCTGTGTCTACAATCAATATTTATGCTGTGTTATGACTTCATTAAAAAAATGACTATTATTTGCCTTAAATATGCGTTTTGAAATAAGTACACATTATTAGTGCCTCAGTAACAATATTCTATAAAAACTCACATAACTGTAAATTTGCTACCTCCTGCAGATAAACAATTTGCAGAACAAATTACCTAATTTACATTTAACTTTGATTCTTAAACAAATGAAGTTCCCTTTTCTGACTTTTTCACTTTATTTCACTCAAAACTCAATCACTAGCAGAGCAGTTCTGAAAATCGACTAGTTCAAATCTTGATTCTTTAATGTTTTATGAATTAACAATGAGAAGTTTTATGATTTTGATGAAGGTAAAATAAACTTAAATTCACCAAAAATTGGCAATTTTTCGTGTTGAATAAACAAATTTCTTTAATTATATCCCAAAATTTCCCATTTAACTTATTTGTCCGTAACGACATGAGTGCATCGAATTATCCTATTTTTGAAGTTATAAAATAAAATTAGTTCAGTCACAAGTATAATAAATTGATACAAGAATTATTTAACAACCAGACAATTAAATTGCTCACTTAAATCCTAATTAAACTAAAGGGTATTTATTTATTGTATATTATGGCACTTTTTTCTCCAAAGTACTTACATAACATGACGGAATCCTGTGCCCTGGTACTTATAACACTAAATTATCTAATCAGATGGATGAGCACAAGATGGAAGGAAGAAAGGAAAAAAAATAAAGAAAATAAAAGATTAAAATGAAATATGCTATGCATATTTCAATGCATCCTGTCAGAACATCATTTCTTGAACGACCAAGCACCACGTGCTCGTTTAAGTTAAATTATATTTTTATTCATTTTAATGGTTTCATTGAATGAGTCACTTTAGCATTGCAAACGATCCGAAAAAAACTTAGTCTCGCATTGATTGTTTTAAAAAAATATCCCATTTTCTATTTATTTCACTTCACATAATCACGTGCTCAAAATGACATTTCTCTGTGTTTCATTTGCTGTAGTCATTAACTTAGTTCTTTAAATCAGAGCTTTTGTAAATGAATGACAACACGCCATTAAAAGCTGATCTTTTGAAATGCTCGTGCCGATAATAAAATTTTTATTTTTCACATACGGATTTTTGTTGATGCAAAAAATCTCATCCCCAAAACAACAAACACACGTTCTGAAGTGATAAAAATGTTAAAAGGAAGAAAGAGACGACAAACCATCCAGGGATCTCCAGAGAGAGTTCCAATCGTGTCAAATCTTACACGACTGTATTCAATTTTTTGCTGAAATGATAACTAAAGGGAAGGGACAAGAATAATTAGAACAAATGGTGACTATGAGAAATGGGATTATTAAGTGAAAAAGAAAAAAAAATGATGAATTACAATGTGAACATCTGTATGACATGTATAAGCATATAAACAAATATTGTTGTGTCATATCTGTTGCGTCTGTCTGTTTCCTGTGGTTTTAATTTCCTTTATGAGAACTGTACTTTTGGGGGACTTTGGAGCTTTTTTCAATGAATAATTTAATTGATTTTGAAAAGTGGCATATTTGGTCTCAATTATTGTGTAGTCTTGAAGAGGTCTTTGTATTTATGAATATGGTTTACCATAGAGTGGATTTTGCCGAAAGGAAAGAATATTCCTCGAGACTTGCTTCTGACTTGCTTCTCGAGACTTCCTCGAGACTTGCTTCTGGCTTTCCCAAGTGCCATGAGAGAGTCAGTGAAATTGGAAAACTACAGCAAGGAGTCCATTGAAGAAAAAAACATCCGCTCTGTTCCAGGTGACCGTGTAGAGAAAAACGTTTGGTATTACGTTGAATTTGGACCGGCCTGTTTCGTTTTCTTCCCAATCCTTTTGCCACCATCTCGGTTTGGAAGATGAGAAGAGTTAAAAACTGTTCTGGAGGAAGAGTGGGAGGGCCTTCCACAAACACTCCTTAACTCTCTTATTAACAACCTGCTTACTCGTTGTGCAGGCTGTTTATCTGTCAGAGATACCACACACCCTATTAGAGGCGACCGCATACCATACAACCCTCGCTTTCATTGCCATCTTTCATCATGAAGTTCAGTCCACATTGGACAGTTAGCAATAACTCTTGCCAATGAATGGCCCATTAATTTTTGCTTTGCACACATTATTGTCATACTATAAGTTATATCCATACCAAATTTAATTTATATTTTCCCCCAGTATTTCTCAAGATATTTGGAAAAATTCCTTCTATTAATTTTATCCACCAGTATATATTTAAATAATACACTTTTAGTTGCTTTTCTTTCTTATACATTTTTATTAGGTCATATTATAATTAACAGTTGTTGTTAGGATTTTAAAATTTTCATCAATAATTTGCTTATTTAAAAGTTAAAATATTAACTATACTGAAAATTTTAAATGTTTTTTTTTCAATTTTGTTAGAGATTATAAATTATTTCCTTCATAATTATTTTTTTTTTAAATCAACAGAAAAAGACCCCCCAAAAATGTAACAATTTCCTTTACAATCTTTTTTTAGCATAGTTGATAATAAAGAAAAACAAATTCGCCGCTAGAATAAGGCATCGATTGATTTCACTTATGCGTTTCAAGGCAATCCATTTTGAATAAACAATTTATAATTTATAAAAGATTTTTCAACCAAATCTTTTTTTAAAAAAATTATGTCTTGATATTCATTTGAATTAGTTAAAAATTATTGTAATAATTATATTATATAAAAATTGCTTAAAAATTGCTGGAGCCTTAGTTGATTTTATTTTCTTAAAGTCACTAATCTCTCTTTCGACACAAGAGTTATAAGAAAAATAACCGATGATTCCATCTATACACGAGTTCTATTCCATTCATCTTGGAATCGCTGTTCTAGAAAATCGAATCATATTTTTAATCGCTGATGTTGGTGCTGCTGATTCTTTCCTAAGTGATAGGAAGATTTTAAGACATATCTTATCTCGTTTTGGTAAGCAAACTGACGTCTTATCAGTCGACTGACCAAGGGCGATTGCTCCATAGCTTCCACTGAACCCACAGATTAAAGAGCTGTCCACTGGGAGTTTTTCTTGCTTCCCCCACAGGTAAGTTGATTATCAAAAATCTGGGATTCATCATTAGGTGATTCTTCATTTTTACTTGATTGATTTTAAAAATATCTTCCAAAATGCGGTTGACAGTATAAAAAATATGATTTAAATAATTATTTTGCAGTTTTTTTTATCTTGAAATTCAAGACGATGGCCTTCATGAATTTCGATAATAAATGCAAAATATAAAAATAAGAAAAATCCGATAAAATACTGTAATGCAGATTATTTATGACCGAATAATTTTCATTTTTGAACCCAATAATTTTTAATAATTTTATCCACTATTAAAAATATATTATCGTTTGGCACATCATTAATCGATATTTATGGAATTAAGCTTTGAGATTTTTTTTCTCTTTCAAATAATATTTTATGGTTATTGTTGTTTTCATTTGAATAATTTTGAAATCAGATGATGTCATATTTTTTTATATTCTACAATGTAATTTTATTGCATTAATTATTTATACTATTTTTTAGGTTTTTCTAACATTTAAAAAATAAATTTTGCTTTTGAAACGTTTTTATATTTTGAACCTGGTAATTTTTCCACCATGATAATTCAATTAATCCCTTCTGTTAAATATTATATTGTAACTATCCGTTCTTACTTCTGTACAATCAGTTTAAATTAAAGAATAATAAACCTAAATAGAATTTGAAATTCAAAATAATTCTCGATGTTTTAGAATTTTTTCTGCATTTAATGCAGTTTTATCTTTTGTTTGAATATGCTAAAAAATTCCAAAAATCAAAATATGTTATATTTTCTTTTTACTTATTACCTTAGTACCTTTCTTTTTATTTTCCTTGAAATATTGTTGTGACGCGGTGTTAAATATGCATTTTATATACTGTGATTTTTCGCTGAAGTTGGGATTATAAAAATGTTTACATTAAAGGTGAATTCTGCATCAAAGTAAATACAATTTAAGCTGTAAATTTATTTTAATCAGAAGAATATCGAGCATTTAACTCCGATCAATTATTTGGATCAAGTAACTAAAAGTGATTTTTCAAAAATTGCGAATTCTTTCTAATCAGTTTTCAATTATAAAATTTTAAATGTTCGATATCGTCAGCATACTGCTGATTGTGACCAAATAAAAATATGACTTCATAAATTAATTACTATTTTTAAATATTATCTCTAATAATCTTTATATATCTCCATTTCTGAGTTATAAAAAAATTGTGTTTATTGCATATATATCGCCAGAAAACGATATATGCTCTGTATATACTATGTCCTGACAATAAATTATTTACGAGCGCAATTTTTCTTGTTATAAAGATGAATTTTTAAATTTACAAAAAATCCTCTACTCATTACTTTTTTAATGCCACTTTTAGAATACATAAAAGCGATGTTATGCAAGGCAGAAATTTATGCCACGAAGAGATATCAAGAAAAATCTGTAACTTCATATAAATAAACAAATGTTATCCTCGTAAATTGGTATCAGTCATATTTTCTTGGTGATCAAAACAAGAAAGCTAAGTTCGCTTAAATGTTATCATAAATAACAAAACTGAAATAAATCTTTAAATTTTTTTGAAAAGATTCCAACTCCAGAATTAAACATAAATTCAATAAAACAAAATTCTGTTATTAGTCTGAGAAAATTTGAGCATTATCTACAGATATCTCCCCGTTAAATATTTAGAGCAAAAACACTTGACATGGAGATTCGCGTATAAGTTCTTCTGTACTTGAATTGAATTTTGGAGTTAAATATTTCCCCCTCTGTTTCAAAGTCCTAGGGAATACTGTTAAGTCTACGGTGTAATAAAAAGTCAGTTTAAAAAGAAAATTTTTTCAGTTTAAAAATATTTTTCACACTGTTTCATAGTTCTAGGGAATACTATTAAGTCTTCGGTGTAATAAAAAATCAACTTAAAAAAATGTTCTGACGAAAATTTTAATTCTGCATTACCGACAAATGTAATATTAACTATCCTCATAATCATATATTTCAATTTTTTAAAAGGAATTTCAATATTTTTATCTTATATTTTATAACTTTAAAAGAGAAATACTTGTATATTATAAATTTATTTATTTAGATAAGATTTTACTTTTTAAGTTTATGTATATAATCTTTCTTGAAAATACGAGATTTTGCATAAATTCTTTTTTTATGTATAATTAACTATTAGAACAAGTATATGCAAGTTTCGTGATGAAGTGTAGGTAATGCAGCATCATTATTCCCGATAGTGGTTGTCTATCGGGGATTGTTGTAGTATAGCAGTTCGAACAACATGAATGACGCTTATTGTTAATATAGTGCTTTTTGCTTTATCTTTTGACTTATAAATTTATATTTAATATTTTTGCCCCTTAATTATATATATATATAAAGAAGTCTTTCCTGAAAATAATGCGATTTACCACTCTCCCTCTTAAAAAACAATTTTTTATAACTGACTAATAGAACTTTTTTATATTTTCTCTCATGCTGACAATGTCATATAGCGCCATCTGGTGGATTTTTGTGGTCCAGTGTTAAGACTGACTTCTCCATGGTAAAACTAAGCGTAAGCTCCAATATATTAGTGGTGATTAACTTTAAAATAAATGCTGTAATATAGCAGAATGTTTCGAATAACTTGTTAAAATAAGCGCATTCATGAATGCACAAAACGATTAGTTCATATATAGATAAAATTGAAAAATATTCATATGCAATCAGTATGTGGCTCATATCTAATTATTTTCTCAAAAAACCCCCACAATTTTACAACAACAACAAACCCTCCACGATTTTACCAAAAATTACACTTTTAATTTACAGGCCTGTATTTCAACAAATAATAATATAAATGTATTTAGGTAAAATAAATTGTAAATAATACCTTTAATTAGATTGTAATATTTTAATAAAATTATTAGAATGGAGATTAAACAATTTTGAAAGCGAGAGGTAAAAGCTAACGTCCATTCTCCTCGGATGAAAATTTTCCATTTCTATGACGGCCCGATCCAGGCTTTGCCTCTGCATCTCATGCATTTTGAACTCGGAGATTATTTTTTCATGGTAACAATCAAAACACATATAGATTAATGACTTGAAAATTATAACAGGAAATTAAGCATTAGAATCTGCAGAAATATTACCAAATTTTTGTGCAAGGAATTCAAAGCGATTCCGTAATCTCTGTATCTATTGTCAGTGTTTGAAATAAATCAGTTATATTTAAAGAATCAATTTAGAAACATTAATTTGAATTATAGCCTTAAATTAATTTTGTTTATTAAAAATTTATTAAATTATTACTTTCAAGAGATAAAGAGCAACGTATTGCATGAAACAGGTAGTTCCGTTTTTCTATTGCTAGGAAGATTTCGATTCGTTTCCGCACCTTTTACAATAATTGCAAACTTGTGTTACTGTAGTAATTTGAGAAAGCAAATACTTCCTGTTATATAAAAGAAATTGAAGAGACTCGAGTCTTTTGGCTGAAACAATGTAGCATGAAAATATTTTAAGCTTGATTCGGCTATTGTTTATTTTTAAAATTAATGAATTCGTTTTGTAACATCGTTGACCAAATGATTAGAAAACAAGAAAAAAATTACTGTAAAATATCAGTGTAAATTAGAGGAGGTAATCTCCTCACAACTTTCTCGTATACTTAATGGGGTTATAATTTCCCTCCACATAATATAATGGATTATGTCTAAGGTCGTGAAAGCCTTGCATGGTATAGGCGAATAACAATTATAAAAGAATTAAAAATTAATTTAATGTAATGAATTAATTAATATATTTTTAAAAAAAAACTGTATTAGCATCGAATGTCATGCACCACAAGTTTGAAAAAAAAATGTATTTGAACTAGTGTGGGTTAGGAATTGAGTAACAAACTGCGAAAGGTAAGAAAACGGAAATTAGAGAAGGGACCCTCACCTCCACTCACCAATAAGAATTTTTTTTCAATTTTTATAGGAAAACAGATTTGCTGTGGAAAACACAGTTAAAAAAATTCCTATTTGGAAAACTAGAAGACGCTGGCAAATTCCATTTTTTTTCAGAAATATAACCATATATATTAAGTCTACGGGGGGATCATCCGGGATAGTTGAATGATAATAATCTCAAAGGCATGAAGACGGGAACTAAGGTTGTGTCACAAAGGTCATTAAAAGATTCAAAATAACCCCTGTCATAATTCGGAAGCAATACTCATTTTTCAGACAAAGAAATTTACCTTTTTTTTAGCACAACCTAAATATTTTGTTATAAAGTTTGCTGTTGATCTACTTGTTAAAGTTGTTGGGTTTTGAGTCAGTTAACAAAAAAAAAATAATGAAAAAGATAGAAATAAAGGAAATTTATTATGCATATTTCATTGTATCATGTTAGAACATCATTTCTTGAACGGCCAAGCAACACATGCTCGTGCAAGTTAAATTATATCTTTATTTATTTTAATCGTTTCATTGAAGGAGTCAATTTAGCATTGCAAACGATCCGAAAAAACTTGGTCACGCACTGATTGTTCAAAAAAATATCACATTTCCTATTTATTTCATTTCGCATAATCACATGTTCAAAATGATATTTATCTAGGTTTTATTTGCTGCAATCCTTAACTTATTTTTTAAATCAAAGCTTTTGTAAATGCACTGGCAACGCGTTATTAAAAGTTGATTTTTTGAGATGCTCGTGCAGATAATAAAATTTTTATTTTTCCCTTACGAACTTTTGTTAACTCCAAAAACATCATCCCCAAAACAACATCATATTCTGACATGAAAATAAAAAAATTAATTTAATTTGGAAGCAAATTATTAAAAAATCAAACAATTCTCTAAAATAATGGTCTAAAAGTCAAACGATAATTAATTATTATTCAAAAAAGTTTGAAAATTTTGACTTTTGTAAATAGAAAGAAAACGCGGAATCAAATTACCCTGAAAACAATTGAAAAAATATTGTTTCTTTCCCTCGAAGTTCAGGAGCCGTTATTTGTCTGTTTTGTTTATTTGATCATCTTAAACAGGGAAGGTTTGATTAAAACGTAATACTTAAATTAAAAATATGAAATTAACCACTGGTGAACTGTTCATAAAAATTACTTTATATTTGTTGCTATAGAATTAAATTCATATGGTTTATACTTTTTACCAAATTTTCTAAAGCTATTAACTAATTAAAAAATAAATATCACGATTTTTTTAAAAATTTACTATTTGAATCCTTTACTTGCTTAATATTTGTCACGTGACTCAGAAAAATTATTGACACAAATGTGAAAATTCACGCACCTTATAATTTATAAAAATATAAATTATTTTTATTTGCTTTTTCTTATCATTTCAATTAGAAAATAAAACCATAATTATTTATTAGAATGACAAAAAAAATCGATCGATGGGATTCACAACCCTTATAACAAATTCCGTTGAATCAAGTGCACCTGTCTAAAATCCGTCAGATCACCAGCTGGGTACACAAAGATCAACAAATAACATTGGGTCATTGTAAAACAAACATTTTCTTGCTCTCCAAGAATCTAAAGTCACAGATAAAATATAATACCCAGACCGAAAGTTCAATTTTCACGAGAGGGAATGGCACAAATCTGACATTTCGAGATTTGGTGTAAGAATTATTATTGATAGTAAATTTATTATGGTAAGTTTTATTTTAATTCTAAATCTAACAAAGAAATAGTCTTAAGTGCTGTATTACAAGATGAATGAACTGTCATATTTTTGACAGTTAATTTAACGTTTGAAGACGTTGACTATATCTATTGCAAAAATATTTGCGTAAAATCTTAGTAAAGTAAAAATTAGTTATTCAACTTAATGGATATTATTGATATTAATATTTAGATTTATAATGCGATTATATTATTTTAAAATATATTGATTATATATTTTAAATTATTTTATATATATTGTATTATTTTAAATATACTTTAAAATATATTGTGGTGGAAATTAACCACTGAAAAACTGTTCATAAAAATTACTTTAAAGTAGTTGCTATTGTATTAAATTCATATGGTTTCTTTTTTTTTCCAATTAAATTCCTCCTATAAAACTATTAAGTAATTAAAAACTATTAACTAATTTAAGCGAAAGTTTTGAAATTTTCTAATAATTTTATGCCATTTATTAATTATATTTTATACTTCCAGAAACCATCAAATAAATAAATAATTTGCTCTATATAATGATTATTAAGAAATACAAATTTTTAAATTGGACATTTTATTTCCTATTTTACACTACTTCAAAAATAAGTTTCCAATTGTTATTTTTTGTGCATTAATGATTTAATACGAATCTTTAATAAATCTCAAAAATATGCCAATTTATCAGAAATATGTATTTCCGAACGTATTTAAAAATGAATCTACAAATATTTAACTACAGATTTTGATTTTTTTTATTTGTCGTTGGTAATTAATATTTTATAAAAGAATGAAATTCCTTATTACCTTATTTAAATAATATTTATAGCAATAATGTTTTTAATTTAAAGGTGAATTAGTTTTTTTAATTTTTTAGTACTATAACGATAGAAATTTTTGAGCTTATTAAGATGGTAATACTGCATTTATTAATAAATACATATATTTTATAAATAAATAGAATTGATTACATAATTAAAGAAAGTTAACTCAAACGTCAATTTTTGACATAAAAATTATTATAATTAAAAATTTGCTAATTAATTTCTATTATGATTCAGAAAATAAATTTTGAAATCGAATCAACAGAGTAATTATTTAAAAAAAACTATTATGTGAACTGCCATTGGTCAAAGATTTGAGTTTCAGGTATTATAAAGTATGTGTCGAAGAATTGTTCGAAGACTTCGATATTTCATCGCTGCAACTGTAACTTTCAGCTCAACAATGTTTTTTATAGTTTTATTGAGCATACTTTATAGTATTTACTTCCAAAATTTCATTCCGTTTCGTTTTATGATGTCTTTATAGGATCTCAGATATTGGCAAAAATTCTTTTATAATTAACTCTATCATAATATTATTAAATATTAATACATAATATTATTTTAATATACTTTTAACAGTGTATTAAAATGACTCATACATATCTAAGTATTCCCAATCCAGTGTAAAATTTCATAACATGTCATAAAATAAAATGCTTAAAATAGCTTTCAACAATTTTTAAAAATATTTTGTTTCATTCCTCAGGCTTAATAATTCGGCGATTTCGCAAACATTATTGCTTTTTATGTGCACTTGAATTTTCTATTTACTGCGAAATGAAAATTTTTGAGATCCTTGAAAAATTAACTTGGCTTTTTGTTTGCTTAAGAGGCAACTGTTTTTCAGAATCAGACTAAGTCAAGAGACTTTTCCAGAAGTTAAAAGGAATAACTTTTCACCCTGGCTAATTCTTCCTATTTAAAATAACATTACACAGATTTTTAAATATTTTGTAAGCTAAATTGTTTGTTTTATTTTTACTCTTTATTATAAAAAAATAACGAAATAGTTTTCTATAATATATAAAAGATTTAAGAAATAGTTTTCTGTAATTCTAAAAAAACATAATCAAAAACTATTTGGGTAAATCTTTTATAAATGAAATTTTGTTTATAGTGCAGATCACTTTAGTACATTTTTCCTTAGAGATCATGAAATAGTACTTAGAAACCATAAAATAAGTAGTGTTATTTTATTATTTTTATATTCATTTGTAAATTATTACATTCTCATTCAAGGAGCAAATAAAAATTACACAATATTAATTGACTTTGAATATTCGTTAACTTTTTCACGATTTCAAAATGTTATGGTTACACAAATTTGGGCATCGATTGAACTCAGTTAAAAAATGATGTCCCATGAGAAATTTCAAGCACTAAAAGATTCAATTCGATTAAAAAGGAAAATTGAAGATTTGGCTATTAGGTTCATAATATTCACCCTAAAACAAATGTAATGCAAATGCTAAAATACATACATCAGTTTCTTCATGATTTGCTGGCAATTAATCTAATACCCTACTGAAAACTTTTGAATAAGTTAGTCCAAAGGACGTATAATCACCATGCGCAACTTTTAGCTTCTTCAAGACAGTAAATGAAAAAGCATAATTTACTTTAAAAAAAGAGCAACACAAGAAAAATTAAGGAAATTCTTTTTAATATATTTAAAAATGCTTCATACAGTCCCGACATATCATCTTCGAACTATCATTTATTTAGATTTCTTAACAATACAATAGATGGAATGAGATTTTCAGCAGAAGAAGTAGCTATAGATAAAATAAGTTTCATATAAATCTTACTTCTATATTTTTATCAAATAGGAACGAAAAACTCACATTGCTACAAATTACAATGTCTAAGAAGTAGATGGAGCTGTGTGTATTAACTTTTATTTGTAACATCCCTAAATCTCTATTGCATATAGTTTACTTCTGTAAATACCTCGCGCAATAAACAAATATGTTTGACAGGTCTGAAGTTTTCTTTTAACAAGGAAACAGAACAAGTGAAAAAAAATTTGGCAAATAATATTTCATAGATTTCTTTAAAAATTTAAGTGGGGACACATTTAAAGTGTCATTTAATTAGATTGAGATATTTAATTAAGTGATGTGAATATTACAAATTATAAGTCAGTTTCTAAGAGTGGACAAAATCAAGAGCTGAGCATTGTTCTGTCCTGGATATTACTTCGAAAGGAAGAGTTTTCAGAGGATCCAGACATGCTTGAACTCTTCGAAGACCATCTAAATCAGAACATTCGAATGTCTATGGAAGAGTGGATATTCTTGAATTCCCCATCAAAGGGAAAGAGATATTGGACGCTACTTTTATTAAGGATTGGAACTGATATGCCAGTCCCACATTTGGCGCACCTTTAGGCATGAGTTAATTGGTGATAGAATCAAATTCCATGTTATCATAATCGCATGGTAAAAGTCACTATGCATATAATCGACTTTCACTGCAAGTTATATATTTTCCTCGTATCCATACTACTAGTAACACATGAAAACTACGCGAAGAATCCCAAAATCAAATTGTCGTGATGCAAATTTTGTGTATCATCTCAACAGGGATGCACAGCCTATGACCAGGGGGTCAAATTGGCCGGGATAGCCTTTGAAGCTGGTCCGCGAATATTGTTAATAAAATAAAACTGATTTAAAATGAAATGAGAGTTTTTCAAATAAACAGGGGGGAAATCTGAAACGAAAACGATTCTAAATCAGAATAAATAATTTACAGTGGTTCATTAAGTTTATTTACTTTTTATTACGCGGCTTTTCAGTTTCTTCCCTTCATGTCTACCTTAGAGTATAGGAGAAGCTCGCGGACGGAATCGCGACGATCATTATAATAAACAACACAGAGTGGTTTTGCTAGTAGATCAGTTATTTCGTAATCGCAGCCACAGAACGGGTCTGATATTTTCTTTTGATTTCGTATTTTTAGTTTTGTATCATTTATTTTACAAAGGTATGTAGAAATATTTTAGTAAAATGAGAGAAACAAGGAAAAGGAATTTTCAAAATCAGAAATTTCAAGATTCATGGGCATGGATTGTTTTACCTAGTACAATGATACTGTCACATACTTTATATGTACTTGCAGAGTTGCAGTGGTAAAAGAGTATAACGTAATGCGGCATTATGAGACGGAGCACAAAGATTTTGCATCCATGAAAGGATATGAACGACCGCAAAAATTCGAACAACTCAAAAATTCGTCCGGCAGTCAACTTTCTCACTAATGAATTTAAACAAATCAAAAATAAGAAATAGAATAGCACATAAAAGCCTTTCTTCTGTTCTACGTATTGCCCCAACCAATCTTAAGCTCAACATAAAATCAAATAACTTCAAATATTCAGTCTTAACCATCTAATTAATTTTTAATAATTTTTATTATTAATTGCTTTTCTCAAAATTTAAACTGTGTTCTCTATATAATCATCAAAAAATTTCTTCTGTTATTCTATTTCAAGTTTGTCACCTTTTCAGCAGGAACCTTTTTTTAGGTAAAGTATTTTAATTATATTTATAATGTTTGTGTTTTCATTTGTTTATTGCATAATATATGCGTGAGTAAAATAAGTGAAGTAATAATTGTAATTCATGCGTATTGCCACAAAAGAATAGTGTTTTCAGATTTATGACATGAGTTAACATTCGCGTCCTACTTTGGCCCTCTACATGCTCATTTTTCATATTCTGCCCCCCCCCCCCCCCACCATCCAGAAAAGGTTGTACATTCTGAGTATGAACATATTGTGCTGTTTTAATTTCACAATTTAGAAAAAAAAAGAAGCTAGATTTCTTCTTTTGAGTGAAAAAACAGAAAAGAAAAAGAAAAGTCATATTACTGACTATCTGACCAGCCCGAAGACACACGGATAAAGAAATCTAAATAACCAGACCACTGCAACAGCAACACTGGCGAGGACTGTGGTTGAGTCCTAATAGTCATCACTGGCCGCGGTACAACCTTCCCCAAAGGAAGTACGTCCCGTCATGGATGGAACGAGTCAGATTCCCCATTTATTTGTGTACCTTCCAGGTTGGTGAGATACAACCACCATACTGGAAGCACTTCATCCTCTTTTCGAGGTGCCGCCACAAGGGAGGTGTATAAAAAGAAAAGAAAAAATAGAATTTATGTATAATTTATAATAATTTCTATGTATAATTTATAATAATTTTATAATAATTTCTAGAGCATTTTTATGCACATTCTTAAAATATAGTTTATGGTTCTCTCAAAGCATTTATTCTTTCTCCCCCCCCCCCTGTCTTTCATTTAAATGCCGTTTAAAAAGCAAAAAGTTCCTTTAAAGAGTTAACTTACCCCAAAGAGGTGACAGAAAGTCGAGAAGGCCAAATGTTCATTAAAGTATTATTTTTCAAGAATATGTCAATGTTATTAAGCTTACTCTAAAAAAAAAAAGAAACTTTTTTTAAAAATGAAATCTTATTAAGGGGAAAAAACAAAAGGAGGCTAATTTTTCTGAATTGGGAGGGAGAGGGGAAATTAACAAGAATGTGGCGTTATAAACGAGAAAGGTATGGGGAAACTTTGTCAGGTCTGCTAAGCGAGCAGAATATCTCGTTACAACTCTGTATTGTGTGAAACTGTATCTTGTTTTTTACATGATAATGCGTATAGCCTGACAAACTTTTGGTTAGTTTTCGCATTATGCATGGCTAAAAAATTGATCAAAACGTTTAGCAGGGCAGAAGGTATTTGGTGCTTGTTGATCTCTTGAGCAATATATACTAAGATGGAAATGATTTTTCAGAGTATTAATTAAATTTTTAATTTAATATTAATCAAAATTTTGACTTTTTACTTCAATAAATGTGGAATATAGTGTTGCAGAGAAAAAACCTTTTGACTTTTTAAAAATTCATTTTACTGATTCAAATTTTTTTAAAATTATTTTTTCGATTATGACAATTTTATCTCCGAATGTTGTTGGGTTTTTTTTGTTTTTTTGGTTAAAAAAAATTTTTTTAAGGCTTTTACCATTGTTGTAGCTCTAATATTTATACTGAAGAATTTTTCTTCGAAATCAAATACATTTTTTGTATGCATAATATCGTTGTTTTGTAATTAAGACTAAATTTTAAAAACAATTTTATGCCTGGAACATCAAGCCTTAAAAGTTCCACAAGGTTTCATACTAAAGGCCCAAAATTTCTTTAAATATTTATCTCCAAAAGATGCCAAATTGTTTCGGACACTAAATTGTAGCGGTGCTTTTGATACGTAGTATGCGCACGTGAAGAATTAACTCATTTTAAAGATGATGGAAAAGTAAATTTTATAACAACAAAAAAAAAACTGTTTTTAAAAATGAAATCTTATTTGCGTGTCTTAACAAGTAGAAATTTACATTAAAATATTCATTCATGTTATTCTTTAGTTTTTATTTCAGATTTCAATAATATAAATATTAAATATTCTGGCTTACTACTTTTCGCAATTTTATACCAGATGACGCAACTGTTGAAGAATCAAAATTAATTTCATTAATACGTAATTAATTCTATAAATATTAAAATATTTCATTATCATAAAGAATACAAAAGTAAAAAATTCTTATCTGTAGGAAATCAGGAAATGAGTGAAATGTTTCAAAAATTCACCTTTGCTGTATGAAACGAGTCAATTAAAATAAAAAGTTATTATAATTTTGATACTGTATGCTCTAGAGAATATGTAAAATAGTTTTTATTTATTTATCTATTTTCTAGACTATTTATCTATTTTTCTATTTATTTTCTCATTTCTGTTTTATAAATGTTATATGTAGTTTTATATTCGTATTAAATACATAGTAAAATATGATTTCACATTTTAAAAATAGCAGTCAATGTATTTACGAGATGAATTTTGCTCCAAATTTAAAAATCCGATCTAATTTTGAGGAAAATAAAGGAATTTCTTTCTTTCTTTCCTTTTCCCTTCCCCTTTTTTTTTGTGTGTGAACAGAATTATCTTAGATAGTGGGATGGTTAAATAAAAATATACCTGAATCTGTAAATACAAAAATTAGCTTAAAAATAATAATATATTTCAGATTGGTTCTCAAAACACTAACAGTTTATGATTATTAGCATTTTCGTTATTTTTATTATTCTTAAAATGTTGCCATCTGTTCAAAAAAAATTGCAACAACTATTTTTAAAGTAACCTTAACCTTGTCTTTGCAGAAAAATATTTACTGAGATCTTAAGAAGACGATAAATTATAGAAACACTATTATTAGGTGGATATAAAAGATAATCTGAAATAGTCAATTTTATTATACTGTAAACCCCTTCCTTGTGATTTATCACGTGATACTCACGTCACGAGGAATATGGCTCTAAAATATCATCCGTCAGCAAATATTTTTGATAAAAACCATTCGACGGTATTACATAAGAGATAACGAACGGTAGGAATCAAAATGCTTCGTTAAGAAGAATACTTCATTCAAAATACTTCATTAAGAGTTAATATTTAAAAATAGCATTTAAAGGGCTTGAATACTATTAAAATTATAATTATTATAGAGATACATTATTAATCAATTTACAACTTGCGTAATACATATGCTTGTTATTCGAAACGTTCTACATTGCTTACTGTTTGATTAAGGGCACTATATCTTACATATAACTGCTTTTGTTTTGGAAAAAAAGTCTAAGAAGGCGTTCATGAATTTTTAATTAACTAAAAATTAATCGAAATTTAAATGATTTTTTAATAACTTCGTAGTATTAGCATAAAATCAGATCAATACTGTTATTGGTAGGCATTGGATCGCATCTTTTCGGCCGCGATCAGTGTGGCGGCTGGTGCTCGTTAAATCTGTCGTGGTTACAAAGTCCTCCATGTCGTACCATTGGGGGTACTATGTCAGAGCAGATCGTTCTTTGTTCCAAGTCTAAATTACGATCCGTGGATGAATGAATGGAATGCATGAATGAAGTTCGCCCCGTATAAAGGGTTTGTGACGTGTGTGAGCTAGAAATCAGACTTCTGTCCTCGGGTGCTCAGGTATCCATACTCTCAGAAGCTAGCACCCTCTCTTCCGTTGTAAAGCGGAACACTGGAATAACAATAATACTGTTAAATCGTAGTTCAATGCATAAAAAACAGTTATACACTATTTTTTTTAAAAAAAAGCTTTTCAGTAATATTAATTTTATTCCCGGCCGGCTTGCTGACACAGATATAGCGCGTCTGCCTCGTGTTCTGGAGGTCCCGGGTTCGAGTCCCGGTTCGGGCATGGTTGTTCCTTGTGTGCTATCTGTGAGATGTGTGAATGTGCCCCCCTGTAAAAAGGGGCTGTGCAAGCGTATGTGTGTGTGTTTCATCTTCATATGAGCTAGAAGTCAGACTTCTGCCCTCGGGTGCTCAGGGGTTCATACCCTCAGAAGCTACTGCACCCCTCTTTCCGCGGTAAAAAGCGGACACGACATCATCATCAATTTTATTCCCATATGATGACTTTTTAATTGATACGTTTTGTAAAAATTAGTTTAAATACTGTTTTACACCTTAGACTTATACTTAGATTAACCTTGTAGAGCAAAAAATAATAACAATAATAATAATAAGAAGATTATAAATAATTAATGAGAATATTTTACTTGCTATAATTATGCTCAGCGAAAATAAATATTACTTTATCCAATTTTATTACTAATTAATGACAATATATTTCAAAATGCAGTCTTTTTTTAAACCTGATTGTATTTTTTCGGTAAATTGCAGGACTTAAAAAAACTTTACTGCAAATTGCAGGTGAAAATGTAATCAAGATAGATGGAAATAAGGCAAGAAAATCAATTCGGAAGCATTAGCATGCTGCGATATCTCTAACTAGATTTCCCAATCTCCTTTTTAAAAAATCTGTCATAATTTATTCTTGATAAAAAGAAAAATAATAAGCCCTAACTACTTTCTTTTCCACATTATTTTATTATTATTTCACTTCTACTAATCCCACGGGGGAAAACATGGTGGCATTTTGGTTGTCAAAATCACATTCTAAAATGATATCGCATTTTTGGGTAAATGCGTTCACATATATAACAAGTAATATATATTTAAAAAAATTATTCAATTCCTACTTAGGTCAACAAAGAAAAATTTTATTGTATTTACTTTTTTATTAAGTAATTACAATGAATATAAATAATTTATCAAAAATGATTTATTTCCGCAAGAACAGAACTCGCCTTCTTCACCTTCACGCGAAAAACACTGAAATCCTCGTATTTTACCGATCGAGCGACTGCCTGCTGATTTCAATTTTCCTTACAAACTGACAAACTCTATTTAAAGTAGTAAAAATTAATTAAATTCAATTAATACATTAATATTTTAAAGAACTGTATATTAACATGAAATGTCATCCACTACTAGTTTTGAAAAATGTATTAGAACTTGAGTGGATGAATTTTCAACGATGCAATGCACTAACATCTCGCTTTAAGCTCTCTCTCATATTTATAAATAACTCACCTTAAAACTATTCATCTAATTTCTTCCTTGTAAGATATTCCTTAATATTATCTAAAAATTAATTTAAAAAATATTTTGATGGCTTTTTTTTGCGATAATATTCCCCGCAGTTGGTGAATAAAAATGTAATATTTTTATTTAAAAAACAAAATTTAATTTTAATTAAGAACTAAATTAAAACTTCGGAAAATTCTTTCTTATAAAGCAATTACTATCTACGAAGAAGCTGTGTACCAAGTTTTGTAGCACTAATTGCATCCACTGTAAACCGTTTTGAGCAATTGTTTTCATCATACATGTAAAATTGCGCATACTACAATTTAAAGATAGTATACCAGCATGTGAACAGTATCATTCTAGACTTGAGGGAATAAGAAACTATCTCTTATGCTCGTTTTTAAATGCACTTGTGTATCTTTAATCATATGCATTTGGCGAAAAATAGCAGTAAAAGAGCCTGCAAATAATTTTGGACTACTAATAAATGGAATATAATAAATATACAAGCACCAAACACTGGATGAGTATTTTGGATTTACCTTTCAGACCATTTAAAGAGAAAATATTAAAAAAGTGAAATATATATGAATAAGAACAACCACAAAAATCACGTAATAAATTTCATTTATTAAATAATTGCGTTTTTGAGTGGTTGCGTTTACATTTTTGGGAAGTACAAACTGGCACAAAATCTGTACTTCACATGACTCATTCTTTGATATATCAGGTTTAAAATTTTATAGGTATCTGCAATTTTAATTCTAAATCTGTGTACCAAATTTTATTCATCTAGTCGCTTTGTTTTGAAGTTATCATACTAACATATTCAGACACCGAAAACCTGCCACAAGAATAGCGCGCTTTCCCCATGATCTAGGCTTTCTAGGTTCGAATCCCGGGTTGAGCATGGTCACTCTTCATCTGTTCTATCCGTGAGATGTGTGAATGTGCCCCCCTCTGGAAAAAGGATCTACGCAAGCGAATGTGATGCGTGAGTAGATAAGAAGTACTCTTGGTCCTGGTAGGCGCAACTTAAAACAAAAAGCACACACCCGGCTTAAAATCGCTTGTCAACGGCAAGGCCATTAGAAACAGCCACAACAACAATAATATGTTCAGACAGTCCGTCCGACAGATTTCGTATAAATAAATTTGGTTTAAAATTTCATAGAAATCTACACATTTGATGCAAAGATCAAGTTTCATCTATTTTTATTATTTAATAATTAATCAAAATTTTAATATTTTTCTTTAGAATTTGGAGCATATTAAAACACAAAAATCATTTTGAAACTAACTAAAATTTCATAGATATTAATTAAACTTCCATACATTAAAAAAAAAGTTTTACTAGATTTCTAAAAAGGCTTTAAGTATAGCTTACGACAATGCGTTTCGCTATTTTACTTGCAGTGTTTTCACGCATACAGACTCTGGCGACATCAAATTCATTTTAATGTGCCAAGTTAACGTGTCAGTGATTAAAAGTAAGTTTTTAGAAATAAATACAAACGAATAGAGCCTATAAGATCACAACACTGCATTTTTTCGAACTAAAGTTCAGAATCGACTTCAAGTTCTTTTTGTATTATTTAATTGGATTCTGCGGGATGCAATTTAAAGAAAGAATCAAAAGATCCCAAACGAACTGTTTATTAAGAAAAAATTAGGCCTTTTAATGTTGTTTGAATCCTTTCATGAAGGCTCATTTGTTTCAGTTTCAATTGTTTTTCAATCTCTACTAATAGTTCACAT
>JAOUZG010016704.1:3683412-3698669 GCA_026289955.1 Argiope argentata | reverse complement strand
TCAATCGTTAATGAAATACCTTTTATTCATCTACTCGAGTTCAAATACAATTTTTAAAACTTTCATTGGATGAAACTCGATGTTAATACATTTTATTTTCAAATATTAATTAATTCATTAAATTTAATTCGTTTTTAATACTTTAAATAGAGTTTCAGCCGTTTGTAACGAAAATGGAAATCAAGAGGCTCAATCGGGTAAAATGCGAGGATTTCAGTATTTTTCACGTGAAGGTGAAGAATGCAAGCTCAATTATCACGAAAAACATTCATTTTTTTTTGTTAAATTATTTATAATAATTGTAATTATTTAATAAAAATAAAATAAAATAATTTTTTATTGATCTTGGTAGGAATTGACTTAAAATTTCTTCTTATGCATATTAATTCTTTTTAATGAGTGTTGAGTCTTTAAATAAATGATTACTTGTTTGGGTCTCAAAAGATTTTGCAACGCATCAAAATTTTAATAAAGATCTCATATCAGTATTTTCAAGAGTTTGAGTTTAGATATAGCTAATAATTATTTTACTATAATTAAAACTAATGTCAAATAACAGGCTACAAACACCATTTGGATAGCAACCAATTATGAAAAAAGAGTTTAAACGTTTTACTTGATCGGAACAGAGTTTAAGATCGGGAAAAAGATTCTGGTGGTTTGTTTATTTCATCTTTTAAAGAATGGAATCTTGGCTGAGTGGCTGACATTGATGGAGGAGAATTCCTTCCTTTTTTTTCAGACTTGAATATTCAGATTTTTTTTTCAATCCTCAGTCAATATACAGCATTAGCAGATACAAGAGCTGTCTGTATCGTATTTCTTTCACGGTGCATAACGTTGCCATAATGTGATTTATTTCAATGGAATGTTTTAAATAAAGGAATAACTGGGTTTTGTTTGCTAGCTCAGGTATTATTTTTAAAAAGTCTCGGGAAAGTAAAATTCTTTCCATTTTCAAAATCTAGTCAAATGACTTAGACCAGTACCTGAATCTTAAATCATAGTAAAATAATTTCATATTGAGCTATTTCTTAGAAATAAATGTTATTTATTTGTTAATTACAACGAGTACTATTTTTATTATAATGAATATATACAATTTTTTATGCATATATTAATTGACTAGACTCTTCAAGTGATCAGCTAGTTCGCAGGAATATTGTAAATACTTGATTTCAGATAAATTAACAGGCATTGAAGTCTTCCTTTTTTAATTGTTGTATTTAAATTATTTTTATTATATACATGAACTCTTCTAATGGAGACAAATCCATTGTACGATTGAGATATTAAAACCGTAATTGGGAAAATCCCCTATCTTCTAAATTTTGGGATATTTTAAATCCACTTTTTTTA
Source organism: Argiope argentata (assembly GCA_026289955.1). Taxonomy (NCBI): domain Eukaryota; kingdom Metazoa; phylum Arthropoda; class Arachnida; order Araneae; family Araneidae; genus Argiope; species Argiope argentata. The sequence continues at coordinate 3,697,310 of JAOUZG010016704.1, read as the reverse complement.
CTTAGTTTACTTGTTTAAATAGTACATAGAAAGTATTGTAATCGCCAAAAAATTCGAACTCTAGATTTTGGCCAACGCCCACGATTAGACTTCCCTAATAATAGACGGAAACACATTTTTGAAAAATATTTTTTTGTCTGGAACAAAGATAATTTTTAAAAAAAAATGTTTTCAACTAGGTGGATGAGAGTTGGTATGCAGTTTTTACAGCAAATTTGCAGATATCTACAAAAATTTAAGACTCCTTTCAGAGGAAGTACGTGTCTGGCTGTTCGAATGAAAGTTATGTTATATAGCTAAACACAAAACGATGTCAGCTAGATGGATAAAATTTTGTACCCAGATTTAACACTTATAGGTTGTGTAATGGTTACTGTCTGAGCACTTAAAAGAAAATATCTCGGGGCAATTTGAAATTAAAACATTTAATTCACACAGACAGCTTTACATTACAAATAAACAAAGACAAGCAATTAAACATTTACAGTTGCAAAGCATATTAATGGGACAAGATAAATTTAGCTGTTTACTCGAGGAAAGTCCGACTCGCTCTGGAGAGAGTTCTCTTTTAAGCCACCAGGAGGCGGTAAGGCGGGAATATAGCAGTCCCGCATTTACATAATATATTGTTCCACTACAGATGATACTTATCAAATTTTAAGTGAAATCTTCCAAAAAGTTGACCGTTTGTCGATCTACACTTCCATAAATATGTAAATTAGATAATTAAATATATAATAATTTAGGTATATAAAATTTGGTTTGCTATTTTCTAACAACTGCCTCAATTTTTTTTCAACGTATTTTTCCCCGCCGGTTTGGTAAGAAGCGGACAAGTACTGTTAACCGCATATTTATTAACCGCATACCAGCGATTAATTGTCAAAAAACTCACCAGGGGTCACAAGGCAAATTCAATAAAAAAGTTAAATTTAAGCGAAATGATAATAAATATGTTTGTTCTCATAGTCCGCTTTACATCGGAAGGAGGGATGCAGTAACTTCTGAGGGTATGGACCCCAGAGCACCCGAGGGCAGAAGTCTGACTTCTAGTTCACACACGTCCCAAACCCTTTTTACGGGACGGACTTCATTCATACATTTCATTCATTGCCCCCACAGATCGTAATTTAGATCTGGAACAGGAAAAGATCACCTCTGACTTAGTAGCCCCAGTGGTATTACACTCAACACGGAGGACTTTTGACCACGACAAATTTAACGTGATTTGGTATTGAGTCCTTTTATCATGCTATGCCATAACACACTAATCAGTGGAATATAGAAACATACTTCACATTTAAAAACAATCGCGGAAAAAAACTTCCATAATAGACTATTTAAACAGTCACTCGCAAGACTTTAAATTCTTCTGTCCTGCCTAAGATGCTCCAGTATTTTAAATCTAGACAATAATAATCCGTACTTTTGTTTCACTAGTTTGTATGGTTGCTTGATAGCTTGTGGTACACGACATATTTTCAGTGATATGGAGCTAATTCATACTTAACGTGATGTGCATCATACAAAGAAATGAAAGCTTTTGGTTAAATGCTTATAAAATTTATACTGGTTCTATGTGATGTGTTTACGTAGTTTAATGTGCGAATTCAGTCGATTAAATATTCTTCATTGATTCGTTAGATTATAAAGTTTATTTCGCTCGGAATTGTTATAGTTGATTTTCGAGTCTATCACTTTGATAGCGTAGTAAATAGGCGAATGCCAGATTTAACAAACATTGTACATTTTCATTATAAAATAAAGGAACGATTTTTTCTAACCATATAAGAAAACTTATTGACAAGATTTTCACAATCTTTTTATAAGCTAAAATAGCAACATTTGAAAACCATATTTATCATAAGTATAACAATGAATCAAATGGAGAAAATTTTGAAAAGTCTTTTGATATTTTCTTAATATCTCTACAAATTTTATTTAATAATGTCGAAAAGTTAGAAATTATTGATAGCTACAACAATTTATAATCCCAAGAACCTAATATAATTTTTTATTTTGCTGTTGCCATGCTTCGAATCTTAATTTTGGTTATCTCAATACAATTAAATTACTCCATACTGTAATTTCTAAGTTCACGTGCAGCACGATCTCATTAAGATAAAATTTTATAAAAAAGTGCATTACGTTGATACAAAGAGATATACTTTCAAAAACGTGCACCAGAGAGTCCAGTGTGACGCGTTGAAATGGCGGCAACTCTCTTGCATGTGAAACATTTTCACACTTCTCCGAGTCACGTTTCCTCTGCCAGTCGAACGGATCGCTATCCATTCTGGTAAACAATCGTCCTTCAGCAGAGATCTGTCAGATTTGAAGAGCAGCAGTGATTTCTCAACATCTTCTGGCTCCTTTTGCTAGCTTCGATCTAGACTATTCTATCAATCACTTTTTTTTGAGTGAGTGTTTAGTTGTTGAAAACTTTAACCATGAAAAGTGGTGATTAATTCCAGAAATTGATTTTAGTTTAGGTAGTAGCATATAGATAACAGCAAACTATTAAATTCAAATTAACTGCCTTTAGCGACCACTTTGCTTCCCGATTATTGAGGGTGATAAAATAATCGGTATGGAAGCATATTTATCAATAGAGAACATGATGTTTTGTTAGAGGTTTTTGAAGCCTCAAAATTCGTAGGCAACAAATTGATAATTTGTCGCATTTCAGGCATCCATTTTTCTCTTTTAAGGTTATTAGAAAATAATGTAGAAAGTTGTCACAATTGACGATTTATCGCCAAAAAATCATTTAAAAATAAAAATTATATTTGTTATTTAAAATTTTAAGTCAATATCAACGTTATTACATTTTTTTTGTTAAAATGTTTTATTATTTGTGAACAAGATGTTTTATTGATTTGAGGTTTTTGAAAGCCTCAAAATGCGTATGCAATAAATTAACGATCCATCGCTTTTGATTACTTAATTTTTCTCTTTTAAGGTTATTAGAAAATAAAAATAAAAAAGATTGCCATATTTGGTGATTTATCGCCAGAAATTCCTTTAAAAATAAAAAATTAATTTATATTTCAAAAGTTTAAGCCAATATCAACGTCGTTACACTTTTTTTGTTGTTGTTAAATTGTTTTTATTATGTGAGAACATAATGTTGGTTTAAAGTTTTTGAAGTTATTCACTTTGGTATTCTGTACAAATGAAAAATGAAAGCGATTGAATTAATTTACTGCAAATTAAAAATTGTATGTATTGAAGAATGAAAGTGGAATGGGAAATCCTACAACGGAGCTAATAAGTTTGAAAACTTAATTAACTGTTTGGATGGATGACTTTCGAATTAGGTGAAAACATTACATATGAAATTAAATTGAAAACTGTACTTTAATGAAGGAAAAAATCACACTGAAATGAAATAGATATCATTAAAAAGATCATTGAATAAAATTGCATTTCGTTTCCAATAATTGTGTAGAATCAATAATTTTGAAATCCAAATCAGCCAATTTTTTTTACATAATATTGTTTGTTGGACTAGAATCTGACAGCTTTACTGCGGAATTTGATTGTAATACATTAATATTTTTTAAACTCTCAAAAAAGGGAAGATAAAGTTTGGAACTTAATTTTTGTCGCAATAATAAAAAGTTTTGAATTTCTTAACAGCATTCTTAACAAAATGAAGAAAAAAAATTACTTTCAAATATTTTCGACCTTCAAATTTTGGTGAATTTAAAGATCAACTATTTTGATGATTGATTCTTGACCTCATATCTTATTTAGTTCTCCCTGAATCAAAAAGAAATGAAATTCTTTAATAGAATAGCATGAATGCTCCCTGTCCGTGTATATGTAGATGCGGTAAATTCCAAAATATTTTGGAGTAGATAGATGAAATTTGGCCTGTGGTCCTAAAATCAAAACTGTTGATATGTACCAAATTTTTCCCCAGTTCATCAGCGGAAAAATACTATTTTCCTTTGGTGCTTGATTTTCACTATTGTAGTATAAAACCTTTAACAAGTAATATAAAATAAAAATTAAGTCAATTCATTCTTAGGTCAACAAAGAAATTTTTTTATTTCCTTTTTATCAAATAATTACAGTTAGAACAAAAAATTTATTTTAAAAAATCTGTTTTTCACAAGAAATGAACTCGCATTCTTCATCTTAAGGCGACCAGGGACCTTTAAAATGACTTTCTCTATTTTCACCTTGACAATTTGAAATTTTACAGCCATTAAGAGTAACACAATATTAGATGACACACACAATTTTAAAGCATTATATTAATTTACTTATGAGTTTGGGGGGGCCTAATATAATATAATATTAGTGATAAATAACGTTTATGAAAAATTTTCCAGGCTCTCCAATTTTGTTCGAAAGCGCTCCAATTTTTTATTATTACTTACTCTAACTTTTTTGAAACCAAAGTTGGGATTAAACTTGAAGTTTGAGTACTAAATATCAAAATTAACCAATATAATAATTAGAATTACTGATTTTTTTAAAAGTTTAAGTAGTTTTTTGTTATTACATTGATTAATTTTGATATTTTGTACTCGAAATTCAAGATTAATCCCAACTTTTGTTTCGAAAGGTTTAAAGAAACTAATAGTAAAAATTGGAGCGCTTTCGAACAAATTTGGAGCGACTGGAACATTTTTCATAAACATTATTTATCACTAATATTATATTATATTACCCCCCCCCCCAAACTCATAAGTAAATTAATATAATGCTTTAAAATTGTGTGTGTCATCTAATATTGTGTTACTCTTAATGGCTGTAAAATTTCAAATTGTCAAGGTGAAAATAGAGAAAGTCATTTTAAAGGTCCCTGGTCGCCTTAATATAAAAAATACTGAAATCCTCGCATTTTACCGACGGAGCTACTGCCTGTCGATTTCAATTTTCATTACAAACTGATAAAACTCTATTTAAAGTATTAAAAATTAATTAAATCTAATGAATGAATTAATATTTTAAAAAATTATCTTCAGAATTAAAATATATCGTATATAAAATATATGACAATTTCACTTAAATTGAATAGCAATTTGAATTATGTGTGTTGCCATTGAGTTTAATTGAAATTATCATATATATTTTTCTATGATCGTTTTATCCAAACATTCACAGCCAAAAGTAACACATGCCTTTTTATTTATTGCTTTGATTTACATATTCATTTTAGTTCCGTTTAATTAAAGTTAAGTATGCATTTACATTATTTACATATTGTTGTCACACGATTCAAATCAATTTTATTGTTTCTTCAAATCTTTTATTCGTGTTCTCGCCGATAAAGATAAGACTAATAAATCCTAAAACGCTATCATCGTGCGATGCTCCAAACTAAAGATGATTCAAGTGTCTTCATTTTTTTCTTTCTCTCTCTCTATTGAAAATATGTAACTTTCGAAATACTTACTGTTCATCATTTCAGTTCAATAGCACTAAAACGTGAGATATGTCTGCTAAATATGGAGTAATTATCAAGAAAATTCTTGAGAGTACAGTGTTGCTTACTCCTAAAGGAAAGTTGGCAATTTTTCATTTCTGATCGCTTTAATACGTTTAGTTAAAACTACTTATATGGCTTCGGCAATCTCTTAGTAGTTCCCACTGTCTCCATCAATATTTTGTTGTGCATTAAACAATAAAATTATTAACTGTGTAATTGTTTCATTTCAGTCAGTAATTCAGTTTCTTGGCAAAACTATAATTAATTTTTGCATTTTTGTTTCAATTTTTTTTCTCAAAATTAAATAATTTGTCATCTAATATAAATTGTTGATCTTTTAGTTTATTTTGTACTAAATATGTGAAAAAAAATTATAGTTATAAAAAAAACTCAACTCCGAAGTTTCGACGAATTTTATTTTTTTAGATTTTTTAAAGCCCGAAAAACAGCATTTAAAAAGAATATAATCATAATCAAAACATTGTCTATTTTAAAAATATTCAGTTAGGGAAATTTTCAAATTAAAACTAAAAAGATTAAAATGAAGTCTGATCTGCATATTTCAATGTATCATCTCAGAACATCATTTCTTGAGCGGCCAAGCACCACGTGCTCGTGCAAGTTAAATTATATCTTTATTCATTTTAATGATTTCATAGAATGAGTCACTTTAGTGTTGCAAACGAGCCAAAAAAAAGTTGTCTCGCATTTATTGTTTAAAAAAATATCACATTTCCTATTTATTTCATTTCATATAATCACGTGCTCGAAATGACATTTTCCTAGATTTTATTTGCTGTAGTCATTAATTTATTTTTTTAAAAAAATCAGAGCTTTTGTAAATGCAATTTCAACACATTATGATAAGCTGATTTTTTTTCAGATGCTTCAGAAGATAATTAAAATTTTATTTTTTGCCTACGGATTTTTGTTGACGCCAAAAACCTCATCACAAAAACAACATCATGCTCCGACATGATAATAAGTAATTTCCAACTTTTTAAGAAATTTTGATGTAAACTCTTGTTTAATTTTTTTGCTGATATTATAAAAGTTCTGAGGCTGATGTTATAAAAGTTATGTTCTGACATGATAAAAATATCTGTCCATTTGTTGACAGAATAACTCAAAAACACTTTTAACTAGATTGATGAAATTTGGTAGAAAGGTTTAATGCCAATTTTGTAGCTTTCTTTCAAAATTTCGACAAAATCAGTCCAACGGACGTCTGCCTGAGTTCGTGCATGTGAGTGCCGATTCACGCTGACTTCGTGATGGATCAAATTGCCATACGGGGTCATGTTTGCGACCTCCCAGTGTTTGCTATTTTTCTCCTTGGAATATATTAATCTCTGTATATGTTCAACAGATGCAGATAGGGTTTATACAAAAACCAATTTTTCGAAAAACAGGTTTTCGAATTCAATATTTCCAAAATACCAGTTTCAGCTGAATTTAAAATTTTTGTTAAAAAAATAGAATAAAGTTAAATATTGCATTTGATTCATATTAAATATAAAAAGCAATATCTACATTAAAGTAAAAAAATATATATATATAAAATTAAGGATTACTTATACATAATGTACACCTTATGTAATATTATATGTTTACACAAAATAGTATAATGTGTACTATTTTGTGTACATATTACTACCACAAAATAACGAATACTCAAACAAAAATTTCAAATATTTATATTATTTTTATTAATTTTAAAATTTTCTAGGAAAATAGGATTTAAAAAAACATAAAATATCCACTGAACGGTGCCAAGTTTTGTTCTTATTTTGGGGACAGTATTACTTGAAATTGAAAATACTCCTTCACTAGCTACTGAGCTTGATTTTACAGTTTTCATGGCATCAAAAAATAAAAAAATCTTGTTTTCTTATTTTGTTCTTTTATTTATTGCCTCAAATAATGAAAATTCAGCTTTCGGTGTCTTTGAATTCGAAAGTTTTTCCTCAGTGTCTTCAAGAAATTTGTATTTATTTGATTGGATTGATTTTTCCATGGCTTCTTTTTAAAAAACCCTTACTCTGATGATTAGATTCTTCGATTCACTCTTCACCAGAGTCAGCTTCAGAACAGAAATTCAGAAATATTCTAACATTATTCCAGATAACTCAATAATTTCAGTTTTTGAAGCTACAGAAAGTACACCAGATTTCTTCACTGAATAGGAAATGTTTTGTGGATTTCACAAATACTGCAAAAGGAATGTTAATTCTTCTTTCTTGAATTCAATCTTCTAAATCATATAATAATTTCAAAGTTTAAATTTTTCTGTTCGTTTAACAGAAATTCAATTCTGCCTTTCTTCTTTTTTTTTTCTTTTTTGTTAATAAATTGGAATCTCGTCGTCCTAAACCTGCAGCTGCTAGACAATTCAATCCCATCCAATAACATTCAATAAATAAATAAATAAAAGTAAAAAAAATTAAGAGGAATATTTAGGTTTTTAGGGAAACTGATTTTCAAATGCGACGAAATCGCTTTAAAAATCAGCCTTTTTAAAACCGCCAAACTCTAGATGCAGATTAATTACAAAAGAACCAAAAATGAGGTACCTACTTTTTAAGCATATGAGAAAGTTGCAGTGGAAACACAACCATTAATTTAATGTTTACACAAAATTATTCATGCACATATTATATTTCTTGCAAGAAGTATTTACTTAATTAGTAGATATAGTTTTGAAATGATGTGATTTGAAATATTAAACATTACAGTCTGATCAAGTCATTACAGACTTGATCCTGGTCGATCAAATAAATGGATAGCGTTTAAACACAAATGTTTTATTTACAGCTTTATACAATAACAAAAAACAACAACACGTCCTCTAGGTTAATATGCTGGGAAATATTTACATCTGGGTTAATAGTTCCACAACTATCACAAGGAAAACTAACAGGCTGTTAGCGTATCCGGCTACTGCAGTAGCTCAAGAGATCTACGGATTACTTCTGTCAGATCTTTAATCAATAAACTCGAGATCTCTTCAACTGTCCAGTTCTTCAGCTCGGCCCACAGTTCATCAGTTCAGCTCACATCTCGTCTCGGATCATCTCCCTCGTCGTATCTTCCTTTCAAAACCTTCCATTTTAACCTCGGTCAAACTCCACCTCTCAGGTTCGCATTGGCACGCTGGGGATGCCGATCGTCCAAAAATTCTTCAGAAATATTCCCAATGGTCAGCAGTTAACCGTGGGAATATTTTCTACTCATCCACGCCCCTAGCAGATAGAGAAATATTCACATCTGGAGGTTTCAGTACTTCAAAGGGCCGTAAACGCACGTGTCGTTCATTATCGGAACTTATTCAAGTTCGGGTGGTCACACAGAAGAAATAGTTACATCTGGTGTTTTGACACGGTTTCCTTCCTCAAAGGGTCGTAAACCACATGTGTGGTCTATTATCTAGACTCCCTTCAAGGTCAGAGGGTAACATAAAATCAGGAGAAACACAATGCACAACAAAGGGAAGAATTGTCTCACCGCTGGCCAGAAGTAACAATGTTCGAACACTTGTCTCTTCAAAAGGAGATAAGTTTTACGACTTCTTTACAAGACATTACAAAAGAATTTGTTGATATGAATAATCAGCATCTGATTCCAGTCCTCAATTATATCATATATATCTGTATTCCCCATAACTTCAATTAAGCAGTATCTTAAAATTGAAAGTTTGTAAAGGTCGTGGTGATCTGATTTCATGTGGGACCTTGGAATTGGGATTAAATATCTTGTCGATAGAACTGGATGGAAATTTGGGAGTACTTTTCATCTCACCGAGGTTTAAAACTAAGCAATCCATTTAAATTAATCATCAGGTAATTCAAAATAGAATCCTAAACTAACTTTAAATTAATAGGACTCATGTGCTGAATTTTATTTGAAAGAGTGTGCCAATTTACTTCCATTTTTATCATGTGAGAACAAGATATTGTTTTGTTTTGAGATTTTAGAAGCTTCAAAATGCTTAGGCAACAAATTGGCGATTTATCGCTTTTATGGCATCTATTTTTTGCTTTTAGGTTTATTAGAAAATAATGATGCAGGTTGTCATATTTGACAATTTATCAACAACTAAAATTACAGCTTCATTTCCAAATTATTCATTCTCTGCCGGCTTTCTGGCACAGAGGTAGTGCGTCTTCCTAGCGTTCTGAGAGTCCCGGTTCGGGCATGGTTATTCTTCTGTGAGATGTGTAACTGTGTTCCCCCACCCAGTAAAAAGAGTCTGTGCAAGCGAATGTGTTGAGTGTGTAGCTAAGTCGTAATCTCGGCACTAGTTCGCGCTACTTCAAAAACAAGAGACACTCATTCGGCTTAAAATCACTGACGGCACGTCAGCGCACTTGTCCATAGGCAAGTGCCATAAGTAACAACAACAACATTCATTCTCTGAATTCTTAAGAACTGTCAATTAATTTGTCATTAATCAATTTAAACCGGTTTGAAACAGTAGCGAGACTATGAGTTTACGCATGCATCGATATTTAGAAAAACGATGGGGGGGGAGGTTCACCACAAAATCGGTTGAGTTCCAAAACTTGCCAGCTAGAAAAATTAAAAATGAAAGTCTTAAAAAAATAGAGAGAGAGAGAGTGAAAGGGAGAGAGACAGATACAGAGACCGATTGAGGTCCCGTGATTTTTTCAAACTGGTTTAAACTGATTAAGAACTTAAATTAATTAAGACAAATAATGATTTAAAAATAATAACGTCCTCACCTGATAATTCAAGTTTGCGATTATAGATTTCATTTTCTTTTTTATCTTTACTATCCTGCTTTTCTGACTGTTATACCTCAAGAATCGACCATAGTCATATAACATATAGTGTTTTTTTTATCGATAATATGCTAGTATCTCCTTAGTATTAATTACAACATGCCTGATAAAGAAATTCTTCGGACAAAGCGCCACCAAATTTCACAAAGTTATTTTTTGACTAATAAGTCTAGCTAAAAAGGTTTTTCCAAATTTTTAAAAAGTATTTTTAATTAAAAATTGAAACTTTGAAGCTTATTTTTGCACAAAAGTCATTTTAGAGGACTTTAAAATTTAAAACCTTTCAATATCGCCTATTCCTCGTCTATTCTTTTTTTTTAATTAAAAATTTTAAAGAATATTTTTTGATGATTTTTATAATAATACTTCCTTATTGTTTTAGTCACTGCTTTTATAAATAAATACATTATAACGATATAAAATATTTTTATGCGTTTGTTGTTGTACAGCTATAATAAAAATTAATCTTAAAAAATATTAGAATTTTCGAATTAGAAATTCGAATATGGTTTTAATTTTTTTTTGACACTTATTTAATTAAAAAAAATTTTCAGAAAGATAAATTATAAATGATATTGATTTCCATTTGTAATGTTTTCTTATATGTCCTTATTATCAAATATTATATAGTAAGGTCATATAAGAAAAGATCTTAAAGCCTTGGAGGGGGAGAGAGATTTAATGATTTTTCATTCTTGCAACGTGCCTTTTCATCAAATAGAAATATTTTTTTAATAAATTTAAAGATAGCTTATCAAAACTAGTTTTGAAATTTTAAACAAAGTTAATAATATTTCGAAATATCTTCCTTATTTCGGTGGCTTGATATCTTCTCATGATCGGCCATACGGCCATCAGATAATTAAGATAACCATCTCCGAAAGAAATTATGCAACCTCCTTGAAATGTGTAGAATTTTTTTTTTCTTAGCAAGCCCTACTTGCGCGTGTCTGTATAAATATCGTTGGTCATCTAGGGTTCAATATAATTTAACCTTTATCTTGAAATGACGCAAATAATGTTTTGATCATTCAGTTGAATTTCACAGATAAAATGGGCTATGAGTCTTTATACATAGGAAATTTCCAAATCTAAATTCTGTGAAAAAGGTTATTCACATTCTCATAAACACAGTATACATGCAGAAAGAGTTGTATTCATAAAATAATTGCCTCGAGATTTTCATGAATCTAAGTTTTAAAAATAACATAATAAAAAAAAATGTCTTCTGTAAGCAGAAAATGAAATATTGATTTCGTTTAATCGCGTATTATGAGAAATGTTCCTTCCAAAATTGTTTCATTAGTTTCGTAAAAAGTAAAGCTTCGAGGGTGATAGAGTGTCTTCTAAAATGTAGTTGATGAGAACTTAAAAAAAAGTGTCACAGATATATGATAAAAACAGTCTAAGTTATTTGTGGTGAAAAGCCCTTTTTTGTCCCTATTTCATAACCATTACACATGTACCGATTTAAGGTAGCAATACGAACCAGCGACGCTAGGGACAGTTGCCGAGTAACATGACCATAATACAAAAGTCGTCTTCAGTATCATAGATGTTATCTGGCTGATAAGGCTAGTGCTACAGTTCTGCCCCACCAGTAGGTCGGCGGTGAAGCGAACGATTTGTATTGCGCCAAGCGTTATGGCGAGTTGCTGCTTGCTTGCATAAAGTGAGTCTGGCGATTTTTGCTTGTTTACTTGTTTACGTCAAATTAGTCTGACGATTTTGCTGCGGTAAATGGCGCCACGACTGTTGCGGAAGGTCGCGTTGTCAATGTCACCAATGTAGCGATTAAAAGTCGCGGTTACAACCGGCGACGCTAGGGCCAGTAGCCGAGTAATATGACAATAATGCAAAAATCGACTTCGGTATCGTAAATGTTATCTGGCTTATGAAGTTAGCGCTATACACATATTGAAAAAAATCAAATGTACAAGACATTAATTCATCAAATTTGAATTATCTTTTTATATTCTTAACTTAAAGAAATCATGAAGAAACGAAAAACTCACCCGTTTACAATTTGCATTATTTTTTAGTCGAATGGCCTTTGCGATCTCTCTTACGAACCAGTTAACCCTCTCACGCCTAAGATTCCGTATAAGCTCAAGTGCCTCAGAATAAGCTCAGAGTTTCTCTGTCAAAAACAAGAAAACATTTTCTAACCCCTTAAAAACTTCAATGGCAGTCTGATTTTGAAGAGTTCAAATACAAATTTGAACTTCTGACAACCCAACATATTGTTACATTTTTTAGCTTAGCGGGTTCGGATTGAATGGACTTTACTTGAGGACAGCACAAACAAATTAATTTACAGACATTTTACAGGCATTTATAGGATGACTTGATAAAGGAAAATTTCTGATAAAAACAATCCAACAGATACTAACAGCGTAAATACAAGCCTTACGCACAATAAACACAGATTGCAAAACAGATATTGTATAACACAGCAAACAGTAAATCACAGCGAGCTCAATTATGCAACGTTAACAGCAAACGCAAACACAGCTCACTAATAACAAGCGAGAAAAGTAATCAGCTCTCACAAAGAGTCGCTACTCTTTCGAGAGGAACTCCAAATCGCGGCAAACCGTCCCTTATATAGCCGAGCGAGTGAGCGCAAAGAAGCAAGCGGAGCTTCAAAAAATAACGTGAACTATCTAGCAACCACCAAAATATTCTTTTCGCTAAATTAACTCTGCTGGCGCAAAGTTCTTCATCAATTATCGCCAACGCTCTCTCCGTCGGTGCGCTTTCGTGATACTCGCCCGCTTGTAACAATATGAATGTCATGAAAACTTTTGAAAATTCTTAGAAAACCATTCTGACCCAAATCCATCTAAGCGAGTGTCTCCAAGGTACAAATCATCGAGGGAAATTCAACGAATCGCCTTTTATGAGAAGGGAAGACACTTTTCAGTAATGTTTTGCCTCTATGGCGCAGAATTGATAGAAGGAAAAGAAAGGGCTCCAGTAGGCATATCTGACCTTCTCACTATATTGTGGCTTAGTACTTATACGACCATATTATATAAAAATATGAGAAAGTCAAAAGTATGAGTTTCATTAGCTGAGAAAATGATAATCAAAATATCGGGGTATTATGGATCAAAATAGTCTCATCATTATATCAATATAATTCTGCAAGTTCGATCAAGTTTGAGATTGAGATTGATGCATTTAACAGTTACTCAGGAATTCAACTAACCTAATAATTTTTATTCGTAAAAAAAAACCCAGAATAATAAAGAAATTTTGATCTAATAATTCTCATCTTTTATTTACCAAAAATATTTTTAAAAAATTAATGAAAACTAATTTTAAAAAACTAAATAAAAAATATTTTTTTAAAATAATTTTATTTTCTGGTCTGATTTATACCGATTTACTTAATTACTGCTTATAATAAAAGTTAATTAACTGATGATTATAATATACTTTTGAAAAGAACAGAAAAAATTATAAGGAAATAATATTGCTTTTGATACATAATTTGGTTCACATAAACGCAGTTTTTAACATACTAAATAAAAATTTTAAATTTGATATTTTTTGGAGTTTTTAATATTTCTAATATGGTGATTCGATATATGACAGGTGTGTGTGTGTGTGTGTGTGTGTGTGTGTGTGTGTGTGTGTGTGTG